>JAZGTL010000009.1:5002500-5602500 GCA_037349345.1 Oemleria cerasiformis | reverse complement strand
CTTAGTACTTTGAAGTTCTTCATTCAAACACACCCAGGTATGTTTGGATGAGGAAGTTCAAAGTTCCAATAAATTTAGGTTCAATGAGTTAAAATGAAGAATTTCAAAATACCAAGGGATTGATAGGTTTTTCTTACATCCCATATAAATATTTTGCATCTAATCATTTGAAATCCCTATGTACTTTAAAGTTTCACATTTTAACTAATTTAGTCTAAATTGTTTAGAACTTTGAAGTTACTCACCAAACATACTATATTAGGTTCTCCTTTGAAATACTTTCAAAATCATGAACATGTGTTAAATAAAAATAACATTAATGAATTGAAACATCATAAGAAAACAAAGATTATTCCATAGTATTTTTTTTTTTGAGAAGATACGAAATTTCATTGAATAAATAAATATACAAAGTAAAGACAAGCTAAATTACAAAAGTTTGACGACAAACATGGGTAAATACCTCTAGTGATCATGTTCAACATCTGTCGAAACGTTCTGGAGGGAATAACGCACAAAATAATATAATTTGAATCCCCTAAGTATCATCAAGATCATTACTGCCCGAACAACCAATCTTTGCAATCCCACAAAAGGGAAAACCTAACACAGCCAACCCGAATAAGAGCCGCTTGACTTATTTGCACAAAGCAAACTAAAAATAAAAAAAAATAACCCAACAAAAGGTACAAATTGGCCACTTCCACCGTTTTCACTACCTATCACTTTCGTTATTGCCGCCTCCGCGGAATTCCGAAGACAACGAGGATACCGTCCACCACCATATTGCAGATGTTTCAATCCACCGTGATTGACACCACACCACCAATGGAGGACTGTGATGGCTCGATCAAAACCCACCAGGCCACATCACGAGTCAAAATCCTGTGAAGGCAAATCACACTCCTGAAGACAAGAGTTTCACTGACAACCTAATTCGTCGGGACGTCGAAATCTGTGACCATGATCGACATCATGACGATAGACGAGAAAATGAAGCATGAAACGAACAAACATCGGTAAAATCGACACCAAGACCTGTTGAATTATCTAGCTTATTCACTATATCCCTATGGGTACCAGAGGAAAGCTCTCCTGAATTCGAAAAAAATCAATCGAAGAAAAAGTTTTTTGAAGAAAGATTTTTTTGGGAGAGAAGACTAGGGTTTTTTTTGAAGAAATATTAAAAGAGAAAATATGTATTCCGTAGTAATTAATGAGAACAGTGTATGCTGTAAAATCAAAAGTATCAAAAAGCAATACAACCGTTGTGTAATTAGTTATTAAAAAAATCAGAAATAAGATAATAACTTTGTAACGAAAACTTACAAATTAGGCGGTCACCGTCTGCTGAATGGTATTTTGATTAGTTTGAGGGAGGAAGCAGTATGTATTTATATATGTGCCATGTGGTACGTGATGCCTCATGCCTCCCTACTAACAAGCCTACGCCTTGGTTTCATGTCAGGGTGACTCACAATTCTGGTCGCAATTCTCAAGGTATGTATAAGCTGTTTAATTAATTGATTATATACAAAAACACAATTTATATATTGTGATTGTGATCTTGAGTTCAAAATTGACCCAAACCAAAAGCTTTAGGGAAAAAACAAATGTTGAATTGAAATGAACTCCAAGATGGATGGATTCCAATGAGTCTGTGGCTAGCTAGATTTTCATTTGGTTGAAGCTCAATGGAATTATGAACATATCGTATTAATTATATTAAAATTAAGTTTTTAAAATGCTTTACAATTCTAATAATAGTTGAATACACTAGGAATGTTAAATACAATTGCTTGTTTGCTAGCTTCCATTAATAATAAATGAAATTTTGGTGTTTAATGTGATATTCTTTGTTGTCGATAGTATTATAATTTAATGATATATATATATATATATTTTATTTTTTTTTTGTGCATCAGAGATTATAGATTTCAAGTTAGATAGTTATAAAAAACTAAATTACTACCTAATATATATCTATTTTTCTAATTTCGATCGTTGTATAAAAAAAAAAATTAAAAAATGTGGCACCCCAGTTTTTTGGTAGCTGAATTGAGTTATGGTACTCCTGCAGTATACTCTTTGATTTCATGTTTGCATTTTGCGCATAAACATCGGTTGAGGATCTTGATGGTGCTTAGTGCTATGATAAAAAAAAAATTACATTATGAGCGGATTGGTCACAGGTTGCATTGCATATAGTTTTAAACTAATTATACGAAACTTTAATTATTACATACATATTATAATGCGTAAATTTATAAATATATATATAGTAGGTATAATATTTTTATATCTTCTCCATGCTACCAGCAGCCTAATCATTTTCTCTTGTATAATTATATCTACTATTGAGATGATCCGTTTTAGTGTACCCCCACGCCCATACACAGAAAATCCACATGGAAAGAGGCCCTTGGTACATCAAATGAATTATGAAGTGGCAATTAAAGGCAAATGTTGCCAATAAGAGAACCCATTTCTCATATATTAATAGGTTTAAAGGGGGATCAAACACCTGCCTTTGACCACACTCCATCAATGGATATGAAAGTATAGATTAATTAATTGCACTTTAAATAAATATATAAACAAGGATATTATGTATTGGTGAGCTTTATTATAATTCATAATTAATAAATAAATAATAACAAGTTTCAAATTGTGACCACTGACCATTTCTTAAGCTACCCCATTTCTCTTTTGACTTTATAAATCAAACTAATTAGTATAAATCAACCCTTTCATTATTTGTCACATAGTATCATAATCTTGCATGGGATTCCCAATGCACCTGACTCAGGGTAATTACGTACGAGACCTAAAGGGCATGTGCGTTTTCCTTCACATCCTCGCAAGGGGTAAGGGCATTTTCGACCTTCAACGTCATTGGCCACCCATATATGTCACCTTGCACATGAAATTTTGACACCCCCCACAAGCCACATGATAGATCGATCCACAAACACTTAAATACGTTGATGATCTTCTCAAACAAAAGTTTAGGTAAACATAATCATTCCTACTTTAGATATTGGTTAGGGCATTAAGCCTACAAAATGACATCATAGAGAGGAATCGATGGATGCATATTACTCATCTTAAAAAATAATTTAACACGAAAGAGAATCAGACAATTTATCGCTTCAATAATGGAAAATCAGAAGCGAATTATAGTCCCTAAAAATGTTTGTTCCTTAAAACTTGTGACTAATTCTTTTGGTCGATCAATTTTTCACAACATGTTCTATCATTACTTAATATTTTACATGAAATTAAAAATATTTAATTATATGTTTAAAGAGAGGGATAGACGATAATTATACATGGAGACGTTATTAGGTTAAAAATGAGCGTACGGTTTTTGAAAGCAACTTTGGAATGATGAAGATTGTGGGGCGGATACGCATTAAGGTTGGGAAAGAACAAGGATAGAAATAATTAGTGAACACTTTTATTTATTTATTTTTAAGGATTTGTCAGGTTCTTAAACGTACAGCTGGGGCTCATAAACATTTGTGATCGATTTGATGAAGAAAAGAAATGAAAAGAATAAAATAAAAATAAATAATGATTATGATCTCTTGCTAATTGCAATCTGGTGGGAATGCATGACAGAAATACATATGAAAGAAATTCATCCCAAAAAGACAGAAACCAATGACTCCCTCGCCCTACTTGTCCAATGAATTCACTGACATAATTATAACTATCCGATATTTTTAAATCAAACTCTGTTTTTACACTCATGCATGCATCCAAACATATATAATTAAGTATATAAAATTCACCATGGATCGGAAAAGAAAAACACACTTTTTTATAATTATAATTTTTAAAGATTTATGATTATAGTTTGTTAACATTTCTTCCAACTAGTAATTGAAAGTTTCGTATAGGTTTTTGTGAGATTAGATATATATATATATATATATATATATATATATATATATATATGGTTATTTTTCGTGATCATTGTGCTCGTGCAACTCATTAATTCTATGTATTTGGAATGTGAAAATTACTTTTCAGTGAGATTAGATAAGTTTATACAGTTTAGAGCTATTTCATCCAAATTTAAAAGAGTACCGTAATTGTAATGGAGTAGTAGCTAGTGTAATTAATTAAAGACGATTTTACTCTACACATTTAGGGAGATTATAATAATAGGGAGGCAATGGTCAGGTACGTAAAGTCACATGGTGAAGCGTAGATAGGAGTATTATTGTGATGAGATTTTATCGTCTGCACTCGGCCGCAGGTTGGTGGTTGCGAGAGGGCTTGCCATGATTCGGGCGCATGCTATCAACTTCTAATTAAGTAATCGATCTCTGTCAACCAATCATAATAATTTCATCGAAAAGAAAAATAAATGGTTCAATTATATATTAATTAGTCAGTCCAAGATAAGAGAGGTTTGTGAGAAAGACAACAAAAATACAAGTACATAGATGGGATCTATATATAAATGCGTAGGTATAAAGGATCAGTTCAAACCTCCATCGATCTATTTATTGTTGAGGAATTATAGATGGAGTTAGTGTTATGGTGCAACCCGATCAGCTGGGATGGAATGTCAACTTAATTTTAATTCATTTTTAATAATTCAGGTTTGGGTTGAGTTCACGTGGATGCGGATCTGTTCGCGTTTTTATTTTTTCGGGTTTGTTTGGGTTTTGGTTTAGATTCGGTCTAAGCTTTGATTTAACACAAATAATCAGCTTATAAATTCAACGCATGAAAATTCAAGAACTATTTTGTTGTGATATCTTATAATAACAAAATATAACACTAGTTATATTGTTTTATAGTTAGTTACAAGTTGCAACATAATAATTCAAATACGTGTAATTTTCTTTTTGGTGAGTACGGAGGAGTGTTTAGGTTAGAATAAATTATGTTTAGTGAGTTATGCTTGAGAAATAACTACCTAGTCCCAAATGGGGTACGGAATAATTAGTAAATTCTTTTTTCTTGTTTAGAATAATGAATGTTAGGATACATACGAATTAAGTTGAATAATCAGAATTCAGCTAGTCCCAAATGGGGTACGGAATAATTAGTAAATTCTTTTTTCTTGTTTAGAATAATGAATGTTAGGATACATACGAATTAAGTTGAATAATCAGAATTCAGCTTGAATTTGGACGGGTTACTATCTTAACCCAACCCAATAAATACTCAAATAGAGATTAAGTTGAGTTCGGATTAACATTATAAAAGAACCATCCCAATCGGGGTTAAATATTGGATTGAATATGGACATGTTCGGATTAACCCGACTCAAATTGCACCTATAATCAATATAGCATTACATGATAATATGAAAACAGTGATACCCCTTGAATCTCACACCACTAATAATTTGAGGAAATTAGATTATGTTTGATGGTTGAGAGTGAATTATATAACTTAACCTAGCTAGGGGTGATCCCAACGTTTTAGGGGATTTAGGCGAACCATGAAAATATGGCCCTTGTGAATTATATAATTAACTCACTGAATTTTGAGAAACGTTGTATAACTTAAGCTAAGGCTCATCCCAAACGTTATGATGCCTATATATGTATACGTTGGTATATAATTAATGTATTCTCAAGCGGTGTCAAGTGTGTGAAATCAATACTGAAATTTGTCCAAATCTCTCTTTCTCTCTTCTCATTCCTCTGTTTGTTTTACATTCAAGTTTCCATCACAAGTTTGATATCATGAATTCCAACATATATTGTTTAATAGGCTAAGGAATGCTATATATATACAATCCTAATATATATATATATATATATAGATAATTTAAACAGCTGTCTTGTCTGTTTAATTATGTTCAAAATCATTCTTAGCTTACAAATAAAGAAAATTCAATCGAGTAATTAAGCCAACCCTTCACTTCTAATATTGTGAGATTATTCTTTTTTATTTTTGTTTTGTCAAATAATATTGTGAGATTGGTTAGGGACTGAGGGTGATGATTGTGAGGGTGACCTTCGTTAGGGGCAATTAAGTTGGATGACCTTAATTAAATTGATATAATCCTACTTATGGAACTTAGGCCTTAATCTAGAAAAGCCTAGGTATCCGCTAAATATTAATATGAGCTTGGAAGAGGCATTGAGTTGTTGCTTGTCACACAAACATGGAACACAATAATTTAACAACAAATTACATTTTTACAAAAAATAGCACGGTTATACTTATAGTTTCAAATTCTGCATTTAATACTCTATATTTTTTAAAACGTTACAACTTTAGCAATCCGTTAGTTTTCTGTTAAAGTTTATGTTAAATGATGATGTGAACAAAGTGTGACCTACATTTAGTTTAAATTAGTGACAAATACGTGCTAAGTGGCATAAAATAATAATAAACATATTAAAATAAATAAAACATAAGAAAATCAAAAATCGCCTGCATCAAACCTATCCGCTTCCCGGCTGATCTCGTCGCCTCCCTCCCAGCTCCTCCACCCCTAACACCACTCTCTATGACTCCTCCAAGCCCCTCCGCCGCCTCCTCTCCCTTAGCCTCGCCAACTGCTCCGACGATGTCGGTTTATCTTTCACAGCTCTCCAGTTCTTAAACTGCCCCATTGCCCCTCTACGCTTCTGAGCCAATTTTGTTTTACTAGTTCATAGTCAATAACACCAAAATTTGGAACTAGTTGCAACATTCACTGCTAATTGCAAAAGGAAAACACCCATTATATGTTTAGTTAAGAAAAAGTTAACTTTTTTCTTACTGCACTTTAGAAGTTGCTGATTAATAATCAGTGATTATACTTTTGGCTCTGGAGTTTTTTCATGGATTCTTTGATTAGGTTCTCTGTTTTTCCCCGAAGGATTAATCCATTCATCATGGCTTGAAATTGCATAAGTTCAGAGAGAAGAAAAAAATCATTTTCCAGGATTTTTTTTCATTTTGGTCAAAAGATTGAACAACTCTTATTAAAAAAAAAAAACAGCTCATAAATTCCAAGTTGAGCTTTTGATTTTTTCTGCTGTGATATTAATGCTTGTTTTATTTTTTTCGAGGCTGGCGAGCCAGACGCTGGTGGGCTTGCGGAGGCTATTAATTCAGGTGAAGGAGTTGGAAAGGAGGCGACGAGATCGGCTGGGAAGCGGATAGGGCTAAGGTTGTTAATGCAGGCTTTTGATTTAATTTATTTTCTTACTTCCTTATTTCTAATTTATTTTAATTTGTTTATTATAATAATTATTATTTTATGCTACATGATGCCTATTTGTTCACTTAAACTAGATGTAGGACTTACTTTGTCCACTTCATCATTTAACAGAAAATCTAACAGAGGATTAAGATTGTAACATTTTAAAGAATATAGGATAGTAAATGCAAATTTGAAAATACAAATATAATCGCGTTATTTAATATAAACTACATGATAGTAAAATGTAATTTGCTCATAATTTAAGGCCCGATTTTGACTCTCACCTTCCTATCTCACATATTAATTAATTTACTTCTCTATAAAAGGAAGAGAGAAAAAAAGATATATAAATGATGGAGTCCGATATAATAATTTATTGTTAGGGTTTAGGACTATTCATTTTTATTTTGTAATTTTTAATTTATAGTCCAAATTGAAATTTCTTAAAGTAGAATATCGTTGTAAATGTAAAAAAACGAACATATGCACATATATATTTATATTTTTAAATATTATATATCTTTTTTATCTTATCACTACTCATTAGGAAAATACCTAGGATGGATGCGATATTTTTTCCCACTATTTATATTTACCGAACTTTTTTTTATGCATATGTAATAATTAGAGCTGATAATTTCTTAAAACATCATATAAAGATCATTTATGTAAAAAATCAACCAAATTAGAGATTGCTTGCTCATCAGTATATATCAAAACAACCGACAATTTCGATAAAGTTAAAATCTTTATGATAAATTGTCAATTTAAAAAATATATTTTGACACTCCATTTTTTTACATTATGCACTCTATGTCTATATTTATTATCTTTTATAATAAAAATAGAGAAAATAGAAAATGGAGTGTGAAAATCAACTCCTATAAAAATGTATAATCAAAGAAACAAGTACATGCAAACATTACCTGGCCTTATTATCAATAGATGAGTATAATAATGGTAGTTTGAAAAGGAAAAAAATAGTATATTAATAGTACTCCTAACTAATTAATTAATCCTATCAAACCATCTTTATCACAAATCCCTGGCAACAATGCCGATCTACATGAAATAGCGCCCATGCATGCATGCTCCTACGTACATACCCTTAATTAATTTCATTTATTTCCGCTGGACCAGCTAGCAATTTCTTGAACGATGGCAACAGGTTAAGGAGAAGTACATGAATCCTAACATTTTAATATCACACGTAGTGCGATCGAAGGCCGCCCGCATACGTAAAAATGATCGATGTATATATATATCGAGATATATTATCATTAAATTCATGTCAATATATATATATATGTCATATGGTTGAATGGGATTGAAGAAGAAGACGATCGATGGCATTTAAAAGAATAATGGAATTGCAGCCATAGATTGGTATTGAGCTACATATAGCAGCAATGTGGCAGCATAAGCTATGCACTCTGAGAAGCAAGCATCATGGCACTGATGAAAATGAGTGCTTTCATCACCTTACTTAATATATATATATTTGACTATGAGAAGAAGCATTATTCTGGTTTCATTCTATATTCATGTATGTGCAACTATTTAGGGCATGTAGCTACGAAAGGAGCATATATAGGATGGACAACAAAATTTTATTATTAAGAAAATGCTTATTATGTACGTATTGTAAATTTGTCACACGCGTGCATATATATATATATATATATAATATTTATATGTTAATTCATTATTGAGAATGCGTACATATAAAATATATATAATTTTTGATTAATCAGAATTATTACAACATAAATGATTGTAACTTTGATCGATATATATTTGTTCTTGTGATAAGAGTAATAATTCTGCCTTACATATGTTAATGATTGTAACTTTGAGCATATATATATCGATCTCACCTAGCCAGTAGATAATAATTAAGTTCTTTGTTAAGAGAGAAATATACTTACATATATAAAAATATTCCAATTGGAAAAGTGACGACGTTTAACAATACATATTGAAATACTGCATGTCCTTGTCCGGCCCTTTTCTTGTATGATCCATATATATATCGCTCATTCTAAAATTATTTGCAATTACGAAGAAATTATGAATATAATAATAATATCTATTAAGAGTAGTATATATTATCTTCCCCCAAAATTAAGTGGAAGTAGAAGTAGAAGTAGAAGTAGTACACATGATGCATGTACAATATTGGTGATTGAGATGGTAAATTAAATGAACGAATATTAATATATATATGCATCCAAATTTCAATGATATATGAAATGTCGCATTCCATATGAGTTGTTGCCATTGCCTACCCAGCTCATGAAAATGATCACTCACCTCCCATGATGACACCTCCAGGCTCCATGCACCAGGCTCCAGGCTCCAGGCTCCATCCATCAATTGCCCCATTTCAGAACAACCATGTAAATCACGAAAAGGAGAGGTTCCTCATCTTATTTTCAACCCCATCTAATAATAATATCAAGATTTTTGGAAATCATTGGGCGGCTAATTGCCAGCCTAAAAACCAATTCTCCCAATGGACAGATCACCAAAAACAAAAACTACTCTAGCTAGGTATTTTCAGTTTTCTCAACCTTATCCTCATGCACGGTTGTCTAAATTTAATTTGAATATGAAGAATAAGTTCTTTTTCCGTCAGCTCAGTAAGCGAAAAGATCAAGTTAATTATGTACCTCATATTAGGTTACTCATTTAAGTTAATTCTTTCAAAAGTGTTATTGCATAAAATATACCAATTAACTTAAAAGTGTACTTTATTTTGTCAGTTGCAATTTCATTCGCTTTTTCAATTAGTATATGTGACATGTCGGACAGAGAAATTAAGCGACTTGTCGGACATAGATAAATTAGGGGCACTAGTGGGGTGCCAGCTTAATCATCTCCTGAGCTTAACGCAATTGTGAATGTGGATATATGAGTTATAATAATTCAGCAGCGTAAGGGTAATGTGATGACGTTACATTTAAAAATGAGAAATCTCATATTAATTTATAAGAGTAGTGAGAATGTACTTATAAGACTTCATCAGCAATCGATAGTCGGTCAAATGTGATATAAACAAAATGGTAGTTGGAATGTGGGTTGCATCGAATGATAATCCGATCACCAAATTTGTAGATAGGGACGTTGCTAACATTGCAAGATTTGATCAACATTGGTCATTAGTTACTGAAAATGAATTTTTACTGCGGGTACGTTTGTCCCCCACTATATGAGCCCAACAAAGAAATGACCTTTGCCGTCAATCATATTACTTTTTACAGTTTACTGCGGCCGATGTGCAGCAGCCACGTTTGACATCTGTCCATGGCTTCAAGGATGATTTCAGCCGCATGATGATGGGCCTATTATCGGTCACTGTAAAAACTAATTTCCTTTTACTTTTACTTTTTAATCTCTCTTATAATAATCAGAAAGAATATTCCCAACAGCCCATCGAACTAATTCAAAATCAAACGAACTACTTACTCCAACGGAATCTTACTAGCTGCTACAGCTTTTTCCCACCAACTTAATTGATTCCAACTAATTTACCACATTCATCTATCTTTAACATGTGCTACCAAACTAGGCCAACATCTTACTGAAGTGTGCAGTGGAGTTTGTTAGAAATCGAATAGTAGTTAGTTATAAATTCATAATTTAACTGTTTAATGTTCTCGTTTCTTCTTATGTTCTTGATTTATTATTACATGCATTGTGAAATAATAAATATGATATATTCTCGATTTCCATATATGCTCTACTGAGCTGTATCAATAACAAATATATCATAGAGGATCCAAATTTATTTGTTTTGTTACCAAATGGCAGATATGAATTTCATGTTTGGAATATGGTAACAACTAATTACCAAGACCTGAAAAAAAAACCAAGAAAGGCAAGAGGAAAATGATGAATTTGGTAATTAGATTGACAGATTTACTTTACCCCAATTCAAAGCAGAGGGTAAAAAAGATGAACCCAAGCTAGGGCAGAAAGTAACTGAAAGCCCAAGTTCCAATGAATTGAAAGATATGATATATATGAGAGTGCAGAAGGCAGTATTCAGAGTGCCGTTAAATCCAAACGCTGGTGGTTTATATGCTCAAAGCTCAAAACCCTAATGGAGAACGGCGAGCTTGTTCATTCAGGGTATACAAAAAAATACTCGTCATTTAAGAGAATACAACATATTAAGATGATTTTTCATTAGTGAGTAGTGAGAGACAACATCATAAGACATCCACTTCATATGATTGAAATCAAAAGGAACATGATGATTCATGAAATCTAGAATTAAATAATCAAATCCTATCCATTATATTTTATATTAAATGCAATGCCATGATTGTGCTCTACACTAACGAACTCACAGACCTCAGAAGTGAATATTTAAGATATATAACCAAAGGAATTCTGAACAAAAGCAGCATCACCAATTAGGTTTAAGTTAAAAGCCAACAAACCCTGTGATCACAGGTTATATTATTGCTATTGGTCAAATTGCAGAATGCAAATAAGTCAAAAGATGCATTAATCAAACTTCATTATAATGGTCACATCAAATATAATGACAAATAAAGAATTCAAGTTGCAAATTTGTGATAATGCACCATTGAATCTGTATGGAATTATGGATGTTGTTTGTTTTTGCGTTAAGAAAATTAAATAGTAAGGTACTTAATTCTGTTTATTTATTTTTATCGAGAATAAATTTTTCTTTTTTTTTTCCCTATTTTATTAAATAACTTTGAAGAACCTCAAAAAATTATCTAGTTGACAACTTGAAAGTAAAAGTGCTACAATCCTTGGGCGAAAGAGGTGCTTAAATAAAGAATCTCAAAAAATTATTTAGTTGGTAAAACAAATGTGGAATGAGTTACAAATTCATTAGATAAGTTAGTGGAATTTGTGCCAAGTCAGCAAACCTTGATTTACTTGCTAATTATAAAAGTTATGAGATTGGTTCATGTGGCCCAAGTTTTATTTCTTTCTTTAATGATGTTTATCCATTTTGAGATAATTTGAAGATGCAAAGAGAGAAATCATGTACTCGTAAAACAGATAAATCAAGACTTGTAAATTTGGGAGGAAAATAATACTAAATGGTGGCCTACCCTTTTCTAAATCTTGAATTATTGCTTCCACTACTTACGAAGATCATGGTTATGTTAGCAAATCTTCAAAATATTCCTTCCACAAGAAAAGTGAGCATCAAAAGTCAATGCATCCAATATGTTTTTTGATTGTTAAAAAAAAAAATTGAATATATTGACTTTTGAGCCTGATCTATCCAATATTGAACCGGATATCAAATGTGGTTGAGTTACTGAAAATCTGATTGCATCACCTGAATAATTAAAAGCAGTCAGCAAAGCTACAACAACACAAGTTTTGGCTTGAATTTGGGATTTTGATTTTGATTTTGTGGATTTGATGATGACAGTATCCAAAAGAATTTTTACAATATTTAAAATCCAATATCCTCTTTAAAATAATCAAAATCAAATGTGGATTTCAAGTCCCACACTAGAGAAAACTAGAAAAGGGTATAGATTATTATAGATATAGAGCAACATCATCATCAAAAGCAACACATTTCTAAATGGAAAAATAGGTCAGATAATTCATTTAGTGGGATTCAACACCGACCAAATCGATTCCCATTTTATTTATTTTTCTATCGCAGGCAAATCTTCCTGAACTACGGGGAGTGTTATAGTGATTCAAGCACTAATCTGATTTGTTATCAGGTCTAATTTTCGAATCCTACCAGCGATCTTTGTACCTAAGGGCATAAAAGATGGTCCTGACCTAATATCATAAGGTAGGTGTCGAGATGCCATGTGGGCCGGGGTTCTATGAGGCCAGGGTTCCACGTACTAGAGAAGGTTCCGGATGGGATGTAAAAGGAACAAGAGTAGTCTAATCTAATTTGCATGCAGCATCCAGCATCAGTCTCTGAAGAGACAACAGTGTGTGTTTGTTCTAGTTGTGATACCCAGGAAGGGAATATAATCACTTGAATAATGTGGTCGTCTTCGTAATTTAGTATAGCACAAAAAAAAATACAAATTTGGCACATGGGGCGGTAGTCAATGTGCAGAGAAAACACAACCGGTCAGATTATTCTGCCGACCACTACCAATGCTCAATTCTTACATACAGAACCCATTGTACGAAAAATTACAACATGGGATGTCGATCAGGTGAAGATTAATGCAAAATTTTGACTCAGAATCCTCTATAAATCTGAATTGTCTGATCCGAGCCAGGCCGGGTAAAACACTGAAACCTAAAATACACAGTTATGTCCCGGTCCAAACCCAGCTCAATCTAGCGATGAATGAATAGAACATCAATGCATTAGGTAAAGGAACATAGTAAATGGGTAGTTAATGAAGATACTGATGAAGAAGCTCATGATATGCAAGACGAATCATCAACATCAGAGATTCATCAGATTAAACAATTTCTACTAGTTGGCTAAAAACATTATCAACTCCACAAATACTAATAATCTTAACCAGTTTTAAGATGTTTGATGATACACAGATTCAAAACGAAGACCTAAGACTCAAAACTTTTTGTTTTTCTTTTTCAGACGGCAAAACATCAAATAAGACAATATGTGAAACATGATACTGCCATCCAGTCCGGACCATCATCCCATCTGTGTTCTTCCTTCCGAGTCCAACTTTGCAGCCTGCTCCTATTTCCCCACCTCTGATGTTCACTTTGAATTTGGCAATCCGAAGCACTTGATTTTGGGCACTGCCTAGTTCCTGTTCTTGGATTTCTCCATGGCCCTAGGAGCTGATGGAACAAACAACCAGGAACGGACGGTGTAAGTGCACAGTTTTATCATTGAAATCAAAAGGTGAAAAAATCATAACATTTATTAGTGCGCTACATGTTACTAACTGGGAATTACACAAATGGATCTACATATTCCAATTTGAAGCAGTCTTCCCTTAATAGGCATTGCAATTATGCACAGGAGATCTTCGTATAACTAGCACTAAAAATGCCATTATCTACTTTACAGAATAAAGTTGTGTGGCAACAAAGCATGAAAATGAAACCATCACATCCAGCGCATTCTACTTTAGCATATATACCATATTTTTTATACTCTGAAATCTAACCTTAGAAGAGCCATCCACTAGAGAACAGTCAGGTAAAAATATACCAATTTTACTTGGGTGTTAGACAATTTCACTGTGAAACCAGGAGGTCGAAATTTTTTTTCATAAATGATATGGTCATCTTTGGAAAACAACAAATCGCCTAACTAAAAATTCACTCATTTCACTTGGTCCTCACAGTTCCCAGTCAACCTTTTTTTTTACAATCATTTTGTTTTTTCCAATACCCGACTGCTTAGGTTATTCTTCGGTTTTTGCCATAGTTTTTTTTTTCTGTGTGTGGGGAAAATAATGATATTTTTTACCAAATCATATGATATTATCAATCCAATCAGTAGTAGGTGATCTCATTAAATTAGAATGACAAACCTAAGCCGATGGCATCAGAGCCCTTCATTATCTTCAACCTCTTGCATGAGTCAATAAACATCCTGTTAAAGGCCGAACTGAGTTAAGACTGCATATGGGGTACACAAATACAAAATATAAAATAAATATGTGATGTGTATCACAGCTACAGGAAGTAGATGATACATTATATAAGAATGAAAACTACTTTTCTTGAGAGCAATGAGACTACTTATGACTTTGGTTAATACTTTAAACTGTTGATATTTGTATCTATAAAAGGAAAGCAATTAGAAAAAAAGGAAAATCTTTTGATTTAGCACATTCCTTAACACAACATGGCTTTCCTGAGTTGTAGTTCATCATAAAGTATACTTTAATTGTTTCTTTCCACCTTATGAGTTACTTTATCAAATGAAGAACTTTTAATTTTGAAATTTTAGCACAACAAACGGACATTGTTTTTCATTCTCTCCAGAGAAGAATTACCACAAACGAATATAGAAATCAAAGTATAACTTAAATCGTTAATGCATGACTTCATCTGGGGCTAAAAAAATTATACATAAACTAAACAAGATTCGTGTAAATTCTCTTATTTTCATCAACATTATAAATTACACTATGATGTTTAACCTCACATCCTTATCACAGTGGCTTTTATCTCTCAGTAAAACGGAGATAAAGGATTGCACAATAACTTTGTTGTTCATGTAATCTTGCTTCACCTATCATATGTATCATTACATAACTTGGATACGATATCATGCATAGATACAGTCGAAGATTAAAAAGGATTTAAATGTACATTATGTATCACCCGATTTAACTCTGATTTAAATGAATCACCCTCCTGATAAGAGGAAGAGTAGTGTAGTATATTAATAAATAAAACTCTCGCTCTTCTATATTAAAATCCCCGCTCCACTCAAAACAATACAAGCACTCAAAACAATACAAGTTGTACTGCAATAATCAAATTTTTACGATCATTTATAGGAGAAAGGCCACAACATATAGCTTCAAAAGATATGATATTCACTTAGAATGAAAATCTTAATTCTTCAAAAAATGCAATGATGTTTCTTCATTAAATCAATTTTAAAAATTGTCTTTGTGGAAAGCAATAACAGAAACATGGGAATACTGAACATGTGAATTAGAACTTACTCCCATGGTACATCCCCAACAAGCATCCAGTCACCATCCTTATCCTCATATGTGAGCACATATTCTGATCCATGAAGTAGATCTCTCAGCTTACTCTCACTCAGTCTTTCCCTCCCCGGGGCTCCATGGGATCCATATTGCCCTGAAATCAAAATAAAAGTGCAAAAATTTGGTTCATGCAGAAAAAGGATGTTTGTTACTATATGAACTCTAGACATCACAAATTGCAAAAATCCATCAATACATACGCATGGAATGACCCATTGATAAGAAAAATAAAATATAACTAGAGCATTAATTCACCTATGGTAAAACAGCTGAACATCTTTTCGAGAGCAGACGACAGCTCTTGATATGTAGAGTATGTTCGCAGATCTACCTTCCTCAAGTAGGGAGCACCATCCATGCTGACCTTGACAAAAAGACCACCTGGACCTGGTTTTCCATTAACTTCATCATTGTTCTTTGAAGTGGTGGCTAAAGAATTCTTCCTAAATGATCTAATTGGAGGCCATCCTACAACCTGTGCCCTGTAACAAAAGAGCAGACAATTACAAACCCATAATTTTTATATAAAGCTTCACAATTGTCGTTGGAAATATTAACTTACTTAGCAGCTGGGGCACTGCTGCTGTTAGAAGTACCCAAAGAGTTATGGCTGGCTCCATTTGTAGCATTAGACTGTTCTTGTAAAACCTTGTTGCGTGCCTCATTTGTGATAGCTGGCTGAGTCCCAGAAGGCCTGGATGATAGCATTCCATTGATTGACTTGATGGGAAACTTCCCTTGTCCCACAGATCCTGGATTCTCAGAATCAGAACCAGCTGCATGAAACATCCAATTTCCTTCAGTATATACAGAACTTTTCACCTTAGAGAATCCATCCATGGTATCAGCAAAGCCCCTTTTGTTGCCTGAAACAACATTCTTCTGTGATGAGGAACAGATTCCATCTTTTGAAGGAAGCAAAGGAAACAGTGGCTTCTCATCAAGTTTCCCTGGGCTTAGCAAGCAAAGTTCTGGCTCCCGTTCTGGTGATTGAGATCCAGGAAGACCGAGCCTCAACTCTGTAGCTTTAAAATTCAGCTTCTTATTCTCCTCTGACAAGCTCGAGACTGCAGAGCTGTCAACTGAAGAACAATCTGACAACCCAAGGTAGTTACGCTCTTTCAGTCCAGAGCCATTATGGGAGATACAGTCCATGGAGTGTGAAGAAGCTACCACAGACCCATTGCTCTGCCCTTCCTCCACACCACCCAACAGTGGTGGAGACATTAGAAACTACACTGCTTTAAATGGAAACACCAAGAACCAAATTATCAGATTTATTGCTTGCAAAACTAACACCGAATCAAAAACATGAAAACTGATATCACAACATCAGAGAAGCTACATTAATATAAGCCTTAACTATGTCATCTGATGGAAGTTAAATTCACAAAGGTAATAATAGAGTTCTTAAAAAATGGTGATCAGGCATCGTGCCTTTTCTCATCATCATTGGCCCACCAAATAATTGAGGGCATGGATAAAAGGGTATTCAGTATACAAACTTTCTTGTTAAACAACAAAAATGAGCACAGAAACAATCCAATTTTAACGCATCAAAAAATCTCTAGCCACTAAATTCATGAAAGGGAGGAAAACAGTAGGGTATTGCTTTTTTAAGGAGCCAAAATCAATAAAGTTTTGCTTTCTGAAATCCCAAACAGAACATGAAGAAATGATACATTACACAGTCTTGAATAGCCGAAAATGGTCATAAAATCTCATATCAAGAAGCTTATACAAAAAAATAATAAAGAAAATCACTACCCAAAATGGAAAAGAAAATTCACTATCAATGAAAGGCTTTAACAAACAAAACAAGCATTCTCCAGAACGTTAACCTCAGAAGCTTAAAAAGAAAATAGCCACCAAACTAGAATTTCATGTCCCCATCCAAAGCCGAACAAATGCACAATACAGCATGTTGAAAAGCGAACCACATCTTCCTAGTTCCTACTTTCTTTTAAAGGAAAAAGGTCAACTGGGATTTTAGCATTTCATTGCATGTGCTAAGCTTTACCCTTTCAATTTAAAAACAAGAATAAAAAACTTTTTTCTCTCATTTTCCCCAAGTTTTCTAGGAAACCAAACAGACTGCGAAAAAAAATGTAAGACGATATTTCTTTTTGGAAGAAATATGGAAAATTGTAACTCAACCAGATCCACCACCACCACAAGATAATAAAAATCTCGAAAATGAGAGGTAAATTGAAAATGCACGGGACCTTGACTCGAAATATTCAAACCAAAAAATGCAAAAGTGAAAACCCAGAGAGCTTTGGTTACAGGAAAAATCACAAAAGGACTGAGCTTCAGAACAAATTCAAACTTACATAGCATCAAGATCTCAGAACACATAAGCCCAGAATTCACACAAGTAAATAGAGCTGCTGAGATTGAAGCATTTACTAAATTATAACATACAAGTAGTAAAAATGTAGAAAAAGACAGTAAAAAAAATGGAAACTTTTAGAGCACGAACCTGAGGAACTTGTGTGGATCAGACAAAGAAGAGAAATCCGACGACCCCCTTTCCGAATTTTGAAAGAAAATGCAACCAAGTCTGAGAGTAAAGCGCAGAGAGAGAGGTTAAGACCCTTCCATTAAGCAGACAGCAACAAAAGCTTTATTTTTTAGGCTGAGCTCGACGAGGAACTCGAAGCTCACAATAAATTTGTTTTCTTTTTTGCAAAAGCAAGTAGGGGCAAAACCGAAAATACGGATAAAAAGGCTGGTTTTTTTATTTTATTATATTGATGTTGCAGTGTCTGCGATATACGGACCGGCTGGTTTTGCACGGCGCCCATCTGGGACAGCAATCGGAAGATTAAAGGCTCAGATTGACTAAATTTAATCCATCTGAGCCGTCAATACTTGCTTCCACCGTGAACTATTTACTATTTTTCAATTTTTTCTTACTTCTGATTTCTTGAAAGATTTTAAAATTGAATTATACAATTATATTCAGTCCAAAAAAAAAATTATACAATTATACAAAGGAAATTTTTATTTTTTATGAAATAATATCTCCACATTAGGTATCGACCTCGATTATATTGAATTGAACTGAGACTTCCCAACCAGGCCCCTATTGTAATATTTTTTGTTACAATCTCTACTTGTATAACACTATAAGTATTTTTTGTTACAATCTCTACTTGTATAACAGTATAAGTATAGTCAGGGCCGGTCCAAACATTTGAAAGCCAAATGCAAGAATATAAAATGTGCCATAAATTCATATAAAATCATTAAAAATGTAAATTTTTATAAATTAATTGTTTCATTTTTATGCTAAAGGTCTTGTTAAAACCTTCAATCTTCACCATAGAAAGTAAAAATCAAAATCGAGGTCCCACTTTGAATTCTGATCGTTATTAAATTGATAGATGCATTCTTTACCTATTTTTGCTATTTTTTTGGGTGAAAGGCTTCTTAATTTGCTCTTTGTTTTCTCTGCCAATCTATACGCTACCGTTGCTTTAAATTTATTTATTTATTTATTTTTATTTACAATTTATGTCATAATATATTTTTAGGGGCCTTATATTGTTTTGGGCCCAGGACGGCCACCCTTCTTGCCCTAACTGAAGGTCGACCCTGAGTATAGGCGAATTATATCAATATTGTTTAAAGTATATGAAATTTATTTCTCTTCTTTTGCTTTATTTTTTTTTATTTTTTCATTAACATACTAATATCACTTTTACTTCCATTATTAAATTTGAGTGTATCGATATTTGCTTTGCATACTTTTGGGGTACTAAAGATAGATGATAACAAAATTCCTTATTAACCAATAAATAACATATATGTCCATAAAATTCTCTCACTCGCCATTAGTTTTTTTTTCGACATTATGATTGTCTATATAAAGTGCTCATTCAAACATAACTCATTTCGAAATGAATCTGAACACTGGTTTTCGAAGTCCTTCAGCTAAAAACACACTTGACATTAGGACACTAGATTTCAAAGTCTTTCAGCTAAAAACGCACTTGACACTTTATATAAAGGCTCATTCTGACCTAATTTTCTGGCTACGCCTGACAGGACTCTTCCCGAATTTCCCATCAAAACCCGATAAAAGCCCTGCTCCCGCCGACAACTCCTGACAACTTAATGAATTTCCTAGCATACCCTTAAGCCCTTACAATTAGTTTTGCCAAAAAATCGGCAGAACCTCCCCTATAAAATGGTTAAACTGTCTTCCACCTATCAGACAAAGAATCAAATACCAATCTTGAATCCCAACAGTCCAATTCTCAACATCACTAAATAACCATCGACGTAATCATAATTTACAATAAGTACAAAAGGTTTATCAAAGCAACTTGGCTGGAAAGGTAAATACAGAAAATTTATAAGTCCTACTCGATAGTCTTAGGTAAAGGCGCAACTGGAATTTAGTGCCTCCGCCTCTGGATGTGCCTTCATCAACTCAACGACCTGGAGGGGATATAAAACGAGGAAAAGTATGAGTGGACAAAATAATCGTTTAAAATGTAATTTCCGAGGAAAACATACATTTCCCCCTCCATGAACAAAATAATGCATGCATAATATATAATCCTTTTTTTTTAAACAAGTAATCTATAAAGATAATACTAAAAACTTACTGGAAAAATCCATTTTTAGTTAAACACTCAGTGGGACCCACAAAAACCCGAACAATGGAAACATCATGTGGTCCACAACCTTGCTTTGAAAACCCTCCTCAAAGGAGTTTAAAAAACATGTGAACAAACCTGGGCACAAAAATATCATAAACAAATCTCACCGCTCCCCGAATATAATTCTGAGCCGTAACTCGATATCCGAGCTGAATGACCCGGGGACCGACCCTCCACACACCTGATAATACCTCTAGTTGTGCAGATGTAACCCTGTACTACGCGTAGACAACCTCAAAGATCTGACGGAGAAATACCCTTCGACGCCAGCATCGAAGAAACCTCAACAATCTGGCTGAGAAATACTCTCGATGCCAGCATGGGAGAAACCTCGATGACCAAATTATGGGAAATACCCCACATCATGTGCCGGAGAAAATCATGACCCTTGGGGGTGGTATACATAGTGGAAACAAACCCGTAAAGTAAAATTCAAAATCCATGTTTGAAATTCTTGTCTCTTGGACTAAGCCCAAAACGTCATTTCCAATTTATTATTAAGAACCCGTGTCCATTAATAAATTACTAGAATAATTATTCTAAATTCCAGAAATTTGTCAAAATCAATAATCTTTTTAGAATAATTATCCTAGCTTATCAAAGTTCATACTTAACAATAAATTATTTAAAATATACGTTTATGCATGCATGACAATTTACAAACCAAAGTCCACACACTGAACGTCCAATTAAACTCAATCCCGAGTTGTACGCTCCTCTGAACTTCACGGAGCAGTATCGCTTGTTAAAAGTAACAATCGGGGTTACCAACGATAATTAAAAACCCTAAATTTATCCCCCTTAAATCCCGGACGTGTGCACACATTAAACCTAAAATGGCAGCGACTTCGGACGTCGAAAACAACCCCTAAACGATGTCTGATTGACCCGAAACCTGTGCCAACAAGTCTGGAACGTCGAGAGCTTAAAAACTTGTGTTCACCGGAGCTCGAGGAGGAGCTCCACGCGCCGCCATGCACCAGTGGACGACTGGGAACCCCCTCCCCACGCACGACTGCAGTGTGGTACTCGCCTTCTACCTCTAATTTGTGCACTGTTCATTTTTACAGAAAACCTTCATAACCAACTGAAAATTCAAAGCTCCATAACTCACTCAATACTCAACCAAATTTAGTGTTCTAATAATGGAAATCTATCTACTGGAGCCAAGGAATCTGAATATGAAGTTAGAATTGAGATTCATTACATGTGGTGGCTGAAAAATGGTCGGGAAGGTGGCGGTTATTGCTCACCTTCGAATCTCCTTCTCCTAACACTTCCAAGCTCAATGAAGGATATGGTTGAGCGCAGAATTAAGTGAGGAAGATGATGTGAATGGTTTGTGGTGGTTTGGCCTAAATAAAAATGTCAGATTTTGAGGGTTTATTGGTTTCATGAATCGCAAAGAGAGAGAGGAAAAATGAAGAAAAATCTGGAGAGGGTCTGATTTAAAATATCTGCCAAGTGAAAATTATCAAATTGCCCTTGAACATTCTAGACCCACAACTCTCTCATTTGAGTTTCGTTTTTTGCATGCCGCTTGTCTACGAACTCGTGAGTTCGAGACCTACGCAACGGTCCAAGAAAAACTTCCAAAGGTGGCTCCAAACAAAAATTGACTTCCAAGTTTCTTATAAAACCAAGGGTAAAATCGTCATTCCCTAAATTAATTTACAAAAATTCTCTAATTAAATTTACGGGTCGTTACAACTCACCCCCCTTAAAGAAATTTCGTCCTCGAAATTCATACCTGTCACTTAAACAAATGTGGATGTTGCGCCCTCATCAGTGCCTCGGTTTCCCACGTGGCTTCCTCCACGTTATGATTCCACCACAGAACTTTAACCAGAGGAATAGTTTTTTTGCGAAATACTTTTTCCTTCCAATCTAGAATTTGCACTGGTTGCTCCTCAAATCATCTCTTAGCTAAATTTGTTGCTCCTCCAATACATGAGATTCATCGAATAGATACTTCCAGAGCATGGATACATGGAATACATTGTGAACCTTTGAAAGTTTTGGGGGGTAAAGCAAGCATGTAAGCCACTGGCCCTATCCTCTCAATGATCTCATAAGGCCCAATATAGCGAGGACTCATCTTTCCTCATCTACCAAAACATACAACTCTTTTCCAGGGGGATAATTTCAAGAAGACCCAATCTCCGACCTCAAACTCAAGATCTCTGATCCGTCGGTCTACATAGCTTTTCTGGCGGTCTTGAGCTGCCTTTAATCTTTCCATGATGATTCTAATATTTTCCTCTGTCATTTCAACTATCTCTGGTGTCAACAGTCTTCTCTCACCTACCTCATTCCAGCATATCGGTGTTCTGCATTGTCTCCCATACAGTGCCTCGAAAGGAGACATCCCAATATTAGAATGATAGTTGTTGTTGTATGCAAACTCCATCAAGGCCAGGTGTGAATCCTAGTTTCCTTTAAACTGCAGTATACAAGATCTTATCATATCTTCCAGAATCTGAATTGTCCTCTCAGACTATATGTCAGTCTGAGGATGGAAAGCTATACTGAAATGCAATTTAGTTCCAAAGTCTTTCTGTAAACTCCACCAAAACCTCGAGGTAAACCTAGGATCCCTGTCTGATACAATCGACTCTGGCGTCCCATGTAACCGTATGATCTCATCCACAAATAATTTGGCGTACTGGTCCATCCTATAATCTTCCCGTACTGGCAAGAAATGTGCTGACTTTGTAAGTCTATCAACAATTACCCAAATTACATTTTGTCCTTTCTGAGTCCTAGGAAGTTTATAAACAAAATCCATGATAATGTGATCCCACTTCCATTCCGGAATAGGTAGTGGTTGTAGCCCCCCGTATGGTTTATGCCTCTCTGCTTTTAGATCTTGACACGTCAGACATCTACTCACAAACTCTGCTATTTCCCTTTTTATCCCAGTCCACCAGTAGTGCTCCTTAAGAGTATGATACATTTTGGTGCCACCTGGATGCATAAAATAAGCTGAACTATGAGCTTCCTCAAAAATTTCTCTTTTCAACTCTAGATCATTAGGTATGCAGAACCGGCCATCCTTAACCAAGGACCCATCATCCCTAATCACGTAATCCTGCATATTCCCAGCCTCCAACTCCATCCTAATAACACACAACGTAGGGTCCTGAAGTTGAGCTTCAATAATTCGATCAATCAGGACATGTCTCACATGAAAGCTAGCCAACAGAGCCCCATGGTTATCCATTCCAAGTACAATTCTCGCTCTTCGGAGTTCCACCAACAACGGTAAGTAAACAGTGTGCAAATAGGCCAATGAATCCATGGACTTCATACTCAACGCATCAGCCACCACATTGGCCTTCCCTGGGTGATACTCTATGGTATAATTATAATCCTTTATCAACTCTAACCACATCCTCTGTCTCAAGTTCAGAATTTTCTGGGAGAAGAAATATTTCAGGCTTTGATGGTCTGTAAAGATCCAACACGTTTCCCCATATAAATAGTGTCTCTAAATCTTTAGTGCATGCACCACTACAACTAACTCTAAATCGTGCGTGAGGTAGTTCAACTCATGGGGTTTAAGTTGCCTGGAAGCATATGTTATCACCTTCCCATATGGCATCAGGACGCAGCCTATACCTCGCAATGATGCATCACTGTACACCTCAAATCCTCCGCTATCATCTGGAAGGGTTAACATTGGGGCAGAAGTCAACCTACTCTTAAGCTCTTGAAAGCTATGTTCACACTCATCATCCCACTCAAACTTGACTCCTTTCCTAGTCAACCGAGTCAACGGGGCAGCTATTGTAGAGAATCCATCTACGAATTGCCTATAATATCCTGCTAAACCCATAAAACTTCTCATCTCTGACACTATTTTTGGTTGCTCCCAATTTTCCACTGCCTCTACTTTTTGGGGATCCACACTGATACCCTATGCAGAAATCACATGACCTAAGAATCCCACACTGGTCAACCAAAACTGACATTTACTGAACTTGGCGAACATTTACTTTTTCCTCAGCGTATTCAGCACCAACCTCAAGTGTTTCTCATGTGCCTTATCACTCTTCGAATATACTAAGATATCATCAATGAACACAATTACAAATCGATCCAAATACCGTCGGAACACCCTATTCATCAAAGCCATAAATGCGGCCTTTGCATTAGTTAAATCGAAGGACATGACTAGGAACTCATAATGCCCATAGCTTATTTTGAAAGACATTTTGAGAATGTCCTCTTCCCCGATCCTTAACTGATGGTGGCCGGATCTAAGGTCAATTTTAGAGAAATACCTTGCCCCTTTTAATTGGTCAAACAAATCATCAATTTGTAGCAAATGATACCTATTCCGCACCGTAACCCTATTTAACTGCTGGTAGTCAATACATAGCCTCAAACTACCATATTTCTTCCTTACAAATAACACCGGCGCACCCCAAGGCGATACACTCGGTCGAATAAATCCCCTATACACTAAGTCCTACAATTGAGTCTTCAATTCCCTCAATTCTACCAGTGCCATCCTGTACGGTGCCTGTGAGATAGGTTGAGTACCCGGAAGAAGCTCTTTGGTGAACTCAATCTCCCGGTGAGGTGGCAATCCCAGAAGATCCTCCGGAAACACATCTGAAAACTCATTCACCACAGGAATATCCTCTAACCTCACCAAAGTATCTCGAGAATCAATCATGTGAGCTAAATATCCCTCACAATCTTTCCTCAATAACTTCTCAGCCGTCAAAGCTAATATCACTCCCGAGGGAAGCACCCTACGGTCTCCCTGAAAAGTAAGTTCTGGAAAACCTGGACTCCGGAATACCACCCTCTTGTCGAAATAATCAATAGAGGCACGATGGGTGGTTAACCAATTCATCCCCAGAATCACATCAAAATCATAAATGTCCAAGGGGATTAAGTCTTCATCCAACTCATGACCTCCTAGTACCACTAGACAACTGCGTGTTACTAGGTTCGCTACTAGCATATCTCTGGTGGGGGTGCTAATGCCCATGTCCCAACCAATCGGTGACAATTCTCTATTGACAAAAAGTGTAAAACCCCGAGAAATAAAAGAATATGTAGCCCCGGGATCTATCAAAACTCGAGCATTATGATAAAAAATAGACAACGTACTAGTAACCACCCCTAGTGCAGCTCGATCCTCCTGATGTGTCATAGAAAAAACTCGGTCCTGTGTACCAGAAGATCGACCACGACCCCTTTGTCTCCCATTGGCCCTACTGGCCCCACTAGACTAGGTCTGGCTCCCTGCTGTAGTATCAGATGTCTGTGTTGCTCTCTGACTCTGTTCACCAGCATTTCAGGCCAAAGAACTACTGCCCGGACGATGTAGACATTCTCTCTCTTAAAATGATTAGTCTCCCCATAAAATTAACAACCGGTGCCACCAATCCGTGCGGGTCTGCCACTCTGCCTCCCAGTCGACTGCACTGAAGCCCCACTAGACTGAGCTGATGACTATTGTCCCACTGTAAAACCTCGGGAACCTCCTTGACCGGCTCCACCACTGCATGACCCGTACCTAGCACTCCCAGATGATCCAGAACTAAAACTGCCTCTCTTAGATGGTCTATGACTAAAGGCCCCGAAACTCACGCGATTCTTGCGTCGCCTGGAACCACTAAGTTGGTGCCGAGCTGGTAAACTCATCTATACTCTGGTAGCAGCGTCTGACAAAGTCCTTAAAGAAGTAAGTGCCACAACAGTTACTGCTACTATAATCTCATCTATTTGTCCATACTCAAACCTTCGGCACTTATCCACCTCATTTTCCACTAGAGCCGGTGCAAATCGTGATAAATCAAGAAAGTTTTGCTCATACAGTGCTACCGTCATGTCCCCCAGCTCCAACTAAAAGAACTCAGCCTCTCTGGTATCTCGGTATGAGCGAGGATAAAACTACTTGAGGAAGCACTCCCGGAAAGCTTCCCAAGTAACTGTACGGACATCCCAGCCCATCATCTGCAAGGCATGCCACCAATGGTATGCATAGCCACTAAGAAGAAATGTGGCTAAACGCACCCTATCCTCCGGAGGGAACCTCATAACAACAAATACTCGTTCCAAACGAGTAATCTAATCATCAGCATCATCTGGGCCTAACTCGTCCGTAAACACTATAGCCCCCAGCCTCTGGGCTCGCTCAATGTCATAAACTTCAAAAGTAGCCATACCTAGAAGTTCAGACGTCAATGCCCGACCCAATTGATCAAGGGTCTGTCTCAAATCAGGCTCTAATACGAGATCATGTGTACCCCTAACGTTATCAGCTTCTTCATCGTTTCCAGGCCGCGAACGGGACTCGCGTCTCGGAGGCATCACGCTGAAAAGAACCATAATTCTTCAATACCACAATCATATGTACACTAGGTGTGCGGTCTACAGGAATATAAACCTAGAGCTCTGATACCAAGTTGACAGGATCCTTCCCGAATTTCACCTCGAAATCCGAGAAAAACCTTGCTCCCGCTTGACAACTCCTGGCGACTTAATAAATGTCCTAGAATACCCTTAAGCCCTTGCAATTAGTTACGAAAATTCTGCCAAAAATTCGACAGAACCTCCCCTATAAAATGGTTAAACCGTCTTCCACCTGTCACACTGATGATCAAATACCAATCTCGAATCCCAGCAGTCCAATTCTCAACATCACTAAATAACTATCGACGTAATCATAATTTACAATAAGTTCAAAAGGTTTATCAGAGCAACTAGGTTGGAAAGGTAAATACAGAAATTTTTTAAGTCATACTCGATAGTCTTAGGTAAAGGCGCAACTGGAATTTAGTGCCTCCGCCTCTGGATGTGTCCTCGTCAACTCAACGGCCTGGAGGGGATATAAAACGAGGAAAAGTGTGAGTGGACAAAATAATCGTTTAAAATATAATTTCCAAGGAAAACATACCATTCCCCTTCCATGAACAAAATAATGCATGCATAATATAAAATCATTTTTAAAAAAAAAAACAAGTAATCTATAAAGATAATACGAAAAACTTACCGGAAAAATCCATTTTTAGTTAAACACTTGGTGGGATCCACGAAAACTCAAACAATGGAAACATCCCGTGGACCACAACCTTACTTTGAAAACCCTCCTCAAAGGAGTTCAAAAATCATGTGAATGGAGCTGGACACAAAAATATCATAAACATATCTCACCGCTCCCCGAATGTAATCCCGAGCCGTAGCTCGATATCTGAGCTAACTGACTCGGGGACCGACCCTCCACACACCCGATAATACCTCGAGTTGTTCAGATGTAACCCTGTACTATGCGTAGACAGCCTCAACGATTTGGCGGAGAAATACCTTTTGACGCCAGTATCGGAGAAACCTCGACGAACACGTGATGGGAAATACCTCACATCATGTGCCAGAGAAAATCATGACCCTCGGGGATGGTATACATAGTGGAAACAAACCCGTAAAGTAAAATCCAAAATCCATTTTTGAAATCCTTGCTTCTTGGCCTAAGCCAAATTCATAGAAAAACCGGGGTCTATGCCCAAATCCAATAAAGTCACAATTCTGGGTGTAAACCCAAAATCATAGACTCGACCGAAACCTAAAATCCATAAGTCAAAACTACATAAAAGCAGAGTCCATAAAGTCGGGCCATAGCCCAAAACTTCATTTCCAATTTATTATTAAGAACCCGTGTCCAGTAATAAATTACTAGAATAATTATTCTAAATTCCAGAAATTTGTCAAAATCAATAATCTTTTTAGAATAATTATCCTAGCTTATCAAAGTTCATAATTAATAAGAAATTATTTAAAATATACATTTATGCATGCATGACAGTTTACAAACCAAAGTCTACTCACCGAACGTCCAATTAAACTCAATACCGAGTTGTATTCTCCTCTGAAGTTCCTGGAGCAGTATCGCCTGTCAAAAGTAACAATCGGAGTTACCAACGATAATTAAAAACCCTAAATCCAACCCCCTTAAATCCCGGATGTGCGTACATATTAAACCTAAAATGGCAGCGACTTCGGACGTCTAAAACAACCCCTAAACGATGTCCGATTGACCCGAAACCTGCGCCAACAAGTCCAAAATGTCGAGAGCTTAAAAACTCGTGTTCGCTGGAGCTCGAGGAGGAGCTCCACGCACCGCCACTCGCCGGTGGACGACCGGGAACCCCCTTCCCACGTACGACTGCAATGTGGTACTCGCCTTCTACCTCTAATTCGTGCACTGTTCATTTTTGCAGAAAACCTCCATAACCAACCAAAAATTCAAAGCTCCATAACTCACTCAATACTCAACCAAATTTAGTGTTCTAATAATAGAAATCTATCTACTCGAGCCAAGGAATCCGAATATGAAGTTAGAATTGAGATTCATTACTTGTGGTGGCCGAAAAATGTCCGGGAAGGTGATGGTTACTGTTCACCTTCGAATCTCCTTCTCCTAACACTTCCAAGCTCAATGAAGGATATGGTTGGACTCAGAATGAAGTGAGTAAGATGATGATGTGAATGGTTTGTGGTGGTTTGGCCTAAATCAAAAAGTCAGATTTTTAGGGTTTATTGGTTCCACGGTTTGGATGAGGAAATCGCGAAGAGAGAGAGGAAAAATGAAGAAAAATCTGGAGAGGGTCTGATTTAAAATATATGTCAAGTGAAAATTACCAAATTGCCCTTGAATATTCTAGACCCACAACTCTCTCATATGAACTCCGTTTTGTGTGTGCCGCCTGTCTACAAACTTGTGAGTTTGAGATCTACGCAACGGTCCAAGAAAAACTTCCAAAGGTGTCTCCAAACAAAAATTGACTTCCAAATCTCTTATAAAAGGGTAAAATCGTCATTTCCTAAATTAATTTACGAAAATTCACTAATTAAATATACGGGTCGTTACAACGCCACAACTTCCAGTATACAATTATTGAAAAGAAATACCATAAAACCATTTTAATAATTGGCTATACATGAAATATTGATGATATGTAATGCTCTCATAAGTAACAAGTGATGCATGGCCGCGTATAATTTAACTAAAACCTTACTCTTATAGTTGTATGACAAAAGAAGAAATATAAACTATTCTATTTTTTAGATCTTAATTTATGTAAATATAGATCAACGACAAAAAAAAATGGTGGCTGAATGGTTTCGTTACAAAAGGATTAACAACCCGTTAAGCCTTCGAGAGTCGTTTAGATGAGTTTGATTCCTATTATAATAATCGGGCTACCTAAGTTTGATTCCTATAAGGCTATTTCTACACTAGTGGTTGTGATATGCGTGAGTTTTATGTATTAATGGTGGGTGTCAACTTGTTTTTATTGGTCGTTATATTTTTATTGTTTGTTACATTTATTTCTTTCTCTATTAAATGATGTGACTCACCACAATAAAAATAAAACGCATGTGAATAATATATTGTTCTCACAAATAAGAATCACCCTCATTACACTCAAATTTTCCGGCAAAATATGGAAGTTTGATTCCTATAAATAGGAATCAAACTCAAATCTTCCGGCCTAATGTAGAAGGCCTTACGTTCTTTCTTGGAAGTTAAGGCAAAATATCATAAATTTTTTGATTAATTTAATTACTCTTCTTCCTTTTTTGTTCTAATAAAAATCTCATCTTAATCCCAAGTATTAGTTAAATTGATGAAAAAACATGTTATTTCACACGTAGAAAGAAACATGCAAGTGAAGGAGAAGGTACTTAGGTGTCCCCATCATATTCAGAAGGAGAAGAGCAAACCCGGGCATTAAACCAGGAACGCGATTTCATAATCAAACAAATATTAATAATTAAGTAATTTCTTATGACTCTAATCCATTTAAATAAGTTGCTTGAAAAAATCAAATATAAGAAAAAGAAAAAATAAATAAAATGGAGAGGGGTGGGGTAGTAGTGACGCAAAAGGGTCAATTAATGAAGGGGGTAGGGAGGGAATAGGGATTTAGTGGACAGAGGTAAACAGGGGTAGGGGTTGTGATTGGGGGACAAGAAAACGGCAGTTGACGTCCGTTTGCCGGGTGGTGACGGAGACATCTAACCTCCCCCTCCTCCATCGTTTTTTCTTTTCCATAATTACCCCTTCATAATGAATTAAGTAATTATTCTGAATTGAAAATAATTAAAATAATAATAGTTGGTTGGTGTAAGTAGCATCATGAAACTGGCAGGAGCGGTCTTGCACGCTTGGGCGCAAGCATTCATGTTTTGTGCATGCCACAATATTGTCCATCATCACCCTAACATCACTCCTTCGTCACTTATTGCCCTCTACCCCTTTGCTTCTTCTTTCTTTTCTTAATTTTATTTTTTGTTTGTGTATTACTATTTTTACAACTTTAAGATTTAGTAATATTTAGTTCCACGTATAAATAATAAAAAGTTATAATAGTAGTAATGGAGGTATAATTTTTTATGGGAAATTAGGTTATTGAGATTATCTTGTGGTTTTGTAATTTGTTATTCTATTATGACTTACTTTTGTTTATAAAAATTGAAATATAACAACTTTAATTTAGCATCCAAATTTGATACTTATATCATTTTTCATAGGGAAATGAATTTTACGCTACACTCCTCTGTTTATTGATTTTGGTATGATTTACTCAATCTCACGATTACAAAATAAAATTGAGGAATGCACAGGTGAAAATGAGAGTTTGAATATATCAGCCCTCTCTTCATATATAATCGATTTTTGTTAATGAAAATAAAATATATTACTAGAGTATTGTATCTAGTGATTCTAAAAAGTATGTCGTGATAGTTAGCATTCGTCTTTTTACAGGATCGGCCATTGCAATATAGGAACTGGCATTGCTGCAATATTGTATTAATGGTTATTTTGTGCATCTAATGCAGTATGTATGACTGTATGAGTAGGTAGGTTTAGTTGATTAAGCAACATATATGGGGCCTTGGGGGAAGTGTTATTATTGCCAGACCCAAAAACATGTTGATTACTTGCTTGCTGCTACACTAAATTATGATTGTACGTATGCATGCCTGATTTCCTGAAGGCCTGGACTGATTTCCTTCAACACCAGGACACCAGCCACTGTTAAATAATCGTACATGCAATGGGAGATGTATGTTCTTCTAACTTCTCATTCCTAGCCTCATCGAAAACCCAAGGACTTGATTGGATTGAATTGATTCACCAACTTCAAATTTTGTTTTCTTATTATTATTTTTTTTTTGGAAGAATTTGCGTTGTTAGGGTTTAGGGTTTAGGGTTTAGTTTTTAGGGAAAGGCCGAAAAAACAAGGGCAACCCAAAAGGAAGATTTAGAAAGGAGAAAAATGAAAGCGATGTCACGGCGTTAAAAAGAAGAAATGTAGAGTGGCCGAAGAATCAATGGATGACCACTTGTCAAGATGTGCTCGTTCATGAAGGCTATAAAAGTGGTAGCAAAGCTCTTTCAAATGTACCAGTCAATCAACGCAACAAAATTCTTAGTTTTTTTCATTTTTCAATTAATTATGTACTTCAATTATTTTAATAATAATATTATTATTTTGATCACATGATGTCAATTTGTCACTTGTTTAAATTAAAGAGTGGCTCTCACTTTGTCCACATTACCACCTAACGGAAATTTTAACAAAAAATCTAACGGAAGATTAAAGTTGTAACGTTTTAAAGAGTATAAGATAATAAATGCAAGATTTGAAAACACAAGTATAACTGTGTAATTTGGTGTAAATATCACGGTAGTAAAGTGTAATTTACCCTAAAACACTAACTTTATTTCTAAATAGGTGTTGGATGTTAACATGAACACGACCTGTTTAATAGTAAATAGATCCACCCGTTAAGGTTCAACTCGAATACTAAAAATTTCATGTGTTGCATTTTCCAGTTGTACGTAATTTTGCGTAAGTTCAGTTATAATTTAAGTTAACCCGTCGAAAAAGCATACCAACTATAAGATTAGAGTTTTTTTTTTTTTGTTACAATGATATTGGAAGAGGTAGATTAAGTATCGACTTTATTTTTTACAAAAATTAATATCAAAACTCATCATTACACATTTAAGAAGGATATCATGCAAGCATAACATTAGTGACAATTGAAGGCTTCAAGCCCTAGTTAGCTCAAGTAAGAAAACTCCCATGAAAGATTCTTGACCTAAAAGCCCAGAGTCCCATTCGACACCCCCAATCTAAGCCCAGTTCCCATACCTCAAAGGCCAAGGCCCAAAGTCCTCGCTCACCCAATTTGATTTGAACCGACCATCATATGTGCATTTCTAAATAGCTGTTTGGTGAAGTGGCTGATCCAGAAAGAACCAAGTTTGTATTCACTTTTTCAGGAAAAATCTCACATTTCTAGATAGTTTTTTAGTTCTTTTATCACATCCGGTTTTAAACTACATGGAACGATCTGGTAATCTGGTTGTAAAACTAAAATCTAATAAAGTTTGAATTAAGAAGCTTTCAATTGAAGGTGGTTTAGGGTTTTGATCCAATTGAAGAAATTGATAGGACCCAATTTCACATTGGGATTGGGTTGAGTGGTTGACGTGAGGCTGCATTTGGGTTTGGTGCGATTAATGTTTCAGTTTGAGGCTGCATTTTGGGACGAAACAAACAGTATCCACACGTACACCATATGCTCTACCTATTTTATCATTTTTCTGTATTATGTTCAATTTGTTTTTCATGGTTATAATCTTTGCTAATTCCCAAGTACTTTTGAATTTATTTTTAAAAAAATAAAAAGTTTTTTTTCTATTTAAATTATCTTATGAATTTTTTTTTTAAAATTTACAGTTTGTGATTTTGTTTAATCAGAGAGTTTTTTTCTGATTCTTATTTTACCTATTTGTATTTATCTTTTCAGATGAGTCTTTCTCCAAGGTGATGTGTTTTTCATTGCTTCACTAAGATGTCAGTTTCACCTCAATAGTCAATTCTACCAAGTCTTTCTCTGGGAATGCTTAGTCTTTCATCATTATATCAAATGTGTTGCACTATTTTTCCTTTATTTTGATTTTTCTCCAATGAGTTTTTTCATGACAGATTTTTTAACTAGACAGCATTATGCGCATCCCACAAGTTCTACTATGTTGTTGAACTCTATATTGATGATTTCTTTGTCAACATTATATGTGGAACACAAATGTATTTTATTTTATTGTACTTTTAGTTCCCCGTGAACTTAATCAGACCGCAAATCTTTTACAGATCGTGCTATTGACCTTGATCTTTTATAGATAGTGTCTATCCATGTACAACATTAAGGTGTTTTACAATAAAATATTTCTTCTAACAAAAAATAAAAGCTTATTTTGAGAAAATTTTGCTTCTCAACTCTCAAGAGAAGAATGTCCATGTTTCAATAATTTATGCCCAACAATATAACTGAGTAAGAAATCTTATATTCAATTTATATAGATGTTCAAAATATATGTACAGAGTTACATGGTTAATAATGAGCTCACTATGTGGTTGAGCTCAAATTTTCATCCAATAACGTTGTATAGAAAAGATGTTATTAATGCAATTGTAGGTTACACTAATTGGTTAGGATAGTGGACTATGGTATACTCACTTTTCTAAAAACGGTCTAGGTGGCGCCTAGGCGCTCGAGCACATTCAGGCTAAAACGGGGGAGGTAATCGGTTGACGATTAAGTGGTCCTAGGCAGACTGGGTACGCTAGGCGGGTTTTGAATTTTGATTTTTTTTTTTTTTTAAGATTAGAAAGCATAGTTTTAATTTGTAAGTTTGAAAATCCAATCCCTAATTTAACGCTAAAATTGAAATTTTGAATGCGTGATTGGTTAAAAGATGAATCAGGGCGAGAAATACAATATAAACATTTGGTATCGACCTCACCATTTACGAGAGTTGAACTCAAGACCTCCCACATAACCTGTGGAGAGGAATACCACTAGGCTATAACACTAAGTGGCTAGTTGATATATTGTTATTTTTTGTATCTTAGGTTAGAAACTTTGAATGGTAGGTTATTAATTTTTTGATATTTTCACTAAAAAAAAAGGCCTAGGCCCTTAGCCACTGCTCTAAGAGCGCCTAACGTTCTTTCAAACATTTGGTATACTGGTATTTCTCTTCACTCATTGTGTGGTGAGAGATTTGGTGTTCAACTCTCGTGCTGATCAAAAAGCGAATTTTGGAAAGATTCTTCATCGATGTAGTGACCGGTGAATCACTGATCAAATTACGAGCCAATGTGTTTAATGTAGTCTCTTTCTCGGACAAATATCATTGTATAAAAAAAAACTAGTGTCTTATCATATGTTTTTTTAGAGAAACAATAGTTATCCATTAATTAACGAAATCGTACAAAGAAAAGGTGCATATACGACATTGTTAAATTCTTATTGGAATTTTTTAACATAATAGTAGAAAAAGACCACCGTACACAAAGTTCATAAAAACCTATCTCTAGTGGAGTGTTTGTTCACTTCTTTTTTCCACCATTCGACAATGCAACATAGGAGAACAAATATGGTAACAAAACTGAAAGCAGAGAATGGGGATTGCTATACAAATGAGGGCGAGGTGAGATTTAGCATTGATAGGTATTTTATGGGTTTATTCAAGTCCGAAAGTCAGAAAAGCTAGGAACCAATCCTTCCTTTCATCAGCAAGGTGATAACCAGGGAAATGAATAGGGACTTACTAAGGATGGTTGAGGATGAAGAAATTAAAAATGCAGCGCTGGATTTCCATTATTAGAACATCGAATTTGGTTGAGAAATGAGTGAGCTAGGAAGCTTTGAATTTCGGGTGGTTATGGAGGATTCCGGCTGGCGAGTGAATAGTGTATGGCGAGGGAGGTTAGGGGCAACTGAATTACACAGCGCACCCCTAGGAAAGGCAGAATATAAAAGCGTCAAGTGCGGGCGCATGTGGCCTTTCCCCGGGCTCCTTTGACTCTTATTTCGATGTTTTTGACATTACGGACCTTTTGGCACAGATTTCGGGTCAATTGGAGTTTGTTTAGGGCTTGTTTCAGACGTCCAATGTAACGTTAAACGCACATGTACTCAATTGGATTTTAGGTTTTTAATTAACGTTTAGTAATCCCGAATGTTACTTTTGACAGGCGATACCACTCCGGGGACACAGAGGAGCGTACAGCTCAAGGAAGAGCGTACAACTCAAGGTTGAGCTTAATCGGACCTTCGGTGAGTGGATTTTGATTGTTAAATTATAAAGCATACATACGTACATCTTTTTAATAAGTTTTTATTAAATATGGATTATTGTGAATTAGAATAATTATTCCATAAGGATTTAGTGTTTATATAAATTTTGAAAACTCGGAATAATTGGTCTAATAATTTATTTTGGTATGGATTTTTTAAAATACGTTTTTGAATTGATTTTGGGCTTAAACCCGGTTTCATGGATTTGGGGTTTATGAGTTTGAATTTATTTGATTTTGACCCCGGTTATGCATATAGTTTTGGGCTTAGGCCCGAGATTTCGCCTTCATAGATTTTGGGCTTTGGCCCAAATTTTCTGTTTACCATCCCTGAATATTATGATATTTCTCCGATACATGACGTCGAGGTATTTTCCGTCATGTTCTCGTTGAGGGTTATTCTTCGACACATGACGTCGAGGTATTTTCCGTCATGTGCTTATTTTCTCCGACACATGGCGTCGATGTATTTTCTGGCATGTGCTCGTTGAGGGTTATTTCTCAAACGTATGGCGTCGAGGTATTTTCCACCATACGCTCATTGAGACTGTCTACGCGTAGTACATGGCTACGTTCACATATCTTTGAGATATTTTTGAAAGTGGTTAGGAGGGATTGTCCCCGCGTTGGACGACCCCAGATATCGAGCTACGGCTCGGGATTACACTTGGGGGATGGTGAGATATTTTTATAGTATTTTATGTTCAGGTTTTCTTATGATTTTAAGCTCATTCGAGGAGGGTTTTCAAAGCATGGTTGTGGACCACGAGATATTTTCATTGCTCGTATTTTTGTGGGTCCTGCCGGGTTTTAAAATAAAAATGATTTTTCTGTAAGTTCTTCGTAATTATATTTAGTTAAGTAGCGATTTAAAAAGGATTTAATAGTATGCATGCATGATTTTACTTACGAAAGGGGAAAAGTTATATTTCCTCGGAATTGGTGGATTAATTTATTATTATTTTCTATCCACTCATAGTTTTCCTCGTTTTGCATCCCCTCCAGGCCGTTGTAGTCGACGAGGGCACTTTCTGAGGCAGAGACATCACTTTTCGGGCCAGAGGCATCACTTTCCAGCTGCGTTTTCTCTGTACTAGCTCCCAATAGGGTTGTTAGACTTGTAAACTTTATACTCGCCTAGTTGCTTTGATTAACCATTTGGGATTGGTTGTATTATTTTCGTAGATTGATTGTCTTGGACCTGAATTTGGCTAGTTATGAGTTGACCTGAACTGTTTGGATATTATTCTAGAATTTGAATCCTTCGTTTGATATGTGGAAGGTGGTTTGACTTATTTACATTGGAGATTTTGCCGAATTTTCAGTAGAATTCTCGTTAGTCTTTTTGGGACTTGTGAGGGTATTTCAGGAATTATTTTGAGATTTTCAGGTGTTGTCAAACGGGAGTAGGGCTTTTCACGGATTCCGAGAGGGAATTTGGGAAAGGTCTTATCAACTTGGTATCAGAGCTCTAGGTTTACATTCAAACAGACCGCACACTTTGTGTGCATATTATTTGTGGTATTGACGAATTGTGTTTCTTTTCAGCGAGATACCTCCGAGACATGTATGTCGTCAACGGTCTGGAAATGATGAAGAAGCAAAAAATGTTAGGGGTGCACCATACCCCGTGATAGAGCCTAACCTTAGACATACACTAGATCAGATGGGTCGGACGATGACCACTGTTTTACAGAGTACGAGCACTTATGAGGTTTCTGATATAGAGTGAGCCCAGAGGCTAAGGGCTACTATGTTTACAGGCGAGTTGGGCCCAGCAGACGCAGATGAATGGATTAGTCGTTTGGAGCGAGTTTTTGAGGTCATGATGTGCCATTCAGAAGACCGGGTGCGTTTGGCCACATTTATGCTGAATGGCCATGCGTACCGATGGTAGCATGCTCTAGTGATGACTGGCTGAGACGCCAATACTACTGCGTGGGAGATTTGACAGTTGCACAATATGAGCAGAGGTTCATAGACTTGTCTCGGTTTGCTCCGCCTCTAGTGGCCAATGAGGCTGTAACAACTCGGAATTTCAATTATTGGATTTACGTAAATTATTTATGTAAAATGATGATTTTACCCTTGCTTGTTAAGGGCGTGGAAATCAAATTTTGTTTCGGAACATTTTAGGTGGTGTTTTGGTTACCGTTGCGTAGGTCTCGAACTCACAAGTTCGCAGACAGGCGGCATGCGAGAAACGGAGTTCGTGTACGAAAGTTATGGGTCTAGACGTGTAAGTGTAGTTTGGTAATTTGCCATAGAGGGGAGATATTTTTAAACACCCAAATCAGATTAATCTGATCCACATCAATTCATTATCATCATCCTCATTCTCTCTGTGAAACACACACCCACATCGAACCCGTGAGAAAACACCCCAAAACCCACAAAGTCAACTTTTGATTCAAGGATTTAACTTCCATTTTTGATCAACTAATCGTATTCTACTCCTTCCCACGATCACAACCGTACCAACCATCGAAGGAGAGGACCATGGGGGAAGCCGAACCGAGTATAGGAAGTTTTGGATCTTCTGATCGATTTTTCGGCTTACACAGGTACGTGTTTGTGGTTTTGAGGTCATATTTGGATTCTTGGGTTTGAGTAGATAGATTTAGACATAAAATTTGTGAAAAATGATTGAGTTTTGAGGAAGTTATAAAAGCTTGAAGTTTCGGTCGGAAATGGGGGATTCCGGTGAAACCAGACGGTGGCGCCGGTAGCCGGTCGTCTTCTCTGGCGAGTCACCGGTGATCGGTCGGGTCGAGTGAACCGGTCGGGTTGAGTGAATCGATCAGGTCGAGTGAATCGATCAAGTTGAGTGAACCGGTCGGGTCGAGTTGAATCGATCGGGTTAAGTGAATCGGTCGGGTTGAGTGAACCAGTCGGGTTGAGTTGGATCGGGTCAGGCCGAGTTGGGCTGAGTTGGACCGGTCCAGGCGCGTAGGCACTGTAGCAGGCGCGTGACCGGCGGGTGAGGCGCGTGTTCCAACCTTCCATCGGCGCGTGGCGGTGCGTGGGGCCGAGTCTGAGGTCATGGTGTCACGTGATAGCTAGTTTTTGACGTTTCGGATCTGTTAGCGCAGGTTTTGGATCGATTGGACGTCATTTGGGGGTTGTTTTGGGCGTTTGAAGTTGCTGCGTTTTCTAGGCCATCATAGGTAGACCTCCCGGGGTTTAGGGGATTTATATTTAAGGTTCTTATTATTAACTGGTAATCTCGATTATTAATTTGGACAGGCGATACTGCTCCAGGAACTTCAGGGGAGCGTACAATTCGGGATTGAGCTCGCTTGGACAAGTTTGTGAGTGGACTTTTGGTTTATAAACTATAATGCATGCATAAATGTATCTTTGATTTAAATACTGTTATGTATTGGTGCAATGAATTTCTGGAATTTAGAAATGATGCTGGACACATGTTTTTCAATATTTCAGTGAAAGTGTGTTTTGAGAAATGGCCTGGTTTTTGTACTCGATTTTGATATCGTTTTGACGTGGTAACTATTTGAGCCTGTGATTTGGGTTTAGACCTACTGGTTTTGGCCATAAAATGACTTTTCAAAGAATTTGGCTTAGGCCAAGAAACAAAGATTTCAAAAAACGGATTTGGTTCACTGGTTTTCTGTCCCGATGGTTACAGTTGCTCTGACTGGTGTTGAGGGGTTTTGCTCCGCTGGTTGTTGAGGGTTCTCCGACCTTGGTGTTGAGGGGTTTTGCTCCACCGGGTCGTGAGGCTGTCTACGCGTAGTACAGATTTTAACACATCTCAAAGGATACCCTAGTGTGTTGTGGATATGTCGGGAACAATGGATTTGAGATATTATGTGTCCAGGTTGAATTAAATGATTTTAAACTCCGTTGGGGAGGATTTTCAAACCAAACTGTGGACCACGAGGTAGTTTCATTATACAGATTTTATGTGAGTCCATCTAAGTGGTTTTAAAGAGAAATGGAATTCCGATGGTTTCAAATAATGTTTTTATATCATAAACTGTTTTATGTGATGCATGCATGGTTTTATAAATGGAGGGGGGAAAAGGTAAGATTTCCTTGGAAAACGATTTATAAATGATTATTTTTGTCAACTCACAACTTTTGTGTTTAAACCCCCTTCAGGCTGTTGAGTTGAGTTGACGCGGACACTTCTCTCGAGGCAGAGGCATTAGTACTTTCGGATGCGCTGTGTAGTTATACTTGAGTAGGATATCTAAATTGTACCCTTGATCCTACTTGGACGCTATGATATTATATTATATTTGGTTGGTCATTAATTACTGGAATTATTGAGTGCTTGAATCCCTTGTCTGACAAGTGAAAGTATTTATTATTATTATAATTTGTAAGGATTGAAGGGTATTTTGGGAACCTTTCCTTAGGTTGTCAGACGGGATCAGGGTTCTTCCCGGGTTTCGAGGGGAAATTCGGAACGGGTCCTGACAATTGGTATCAGAGCACTAGGTTAAATTCCTGTAGACCGTACACTTAGTGTACAATTATTTTGGTATTGATGAGTTATAGTTCTTTTCAGCGTAATGCCTCCGAGACGCGAGTCCCGTCAACAGTCAGGAAACAGTGGGGACACATATGAACCCGCAGTGGAGCCTGATTTGAGGCAAACACTGGAACAATTGGGTCACACTTTGACTTATGTACTTCAGAGTAGGGCTGCTACTGAAGGTTTGAACATTGAGAAAGCCCAGAGATTAGGGGCTACAATATATATGGGGTGACTCATTCTTTCATTTCTCGGCGTTTTACATTGTTTGCTGATAGAGAATTGTCTCCGATTGGTTGGGACATGGGTATTAGTACTCCTACTGGGAATATGTTAGTGGCGAATCTCGTGATTCGTAGTTGTCTAGTGTTAGTGGAAGGTCATACATTAGAGGCAGATTTAATCCCCTTAGATATTTTTGATTTTTATGTGATTCTGGGGATGGATTGGTTGACTATGCACCATGCCTCTATTGATTGTTATGACAAGAGAGTGGATTTCTGGAGTCCAGGTTTACCAGAACTTAAGTTTAGGGGAGATCATAGGGTACTACCCTGTGGAGTGATATCAGCTTTGACCGCTGAGAGATTGTTGAGGAAAGGTTGTGAGGGTTACTTGGCTCATGTGTTTGATTCTCGGGATAATTTGATGAGAGTGGAGGATATTCCAGTGGTGAGGGAGTTCTCTGATGTGTTTCTAGAGGATCTTCTGGGATTGCCACCTCACCAGGAGATTGAGTTCACCATAGAGCTTTTACCAAGTACTCAACCTATCTCACAGGCACCGTACAAAATGGCACCGGCAAAATTGCGAGAGTTGAAGACTCAGTTGCAGGACTTGGTGAATATACGATTTATTCGCCAAGTGTTTCCCCTTGGGGTGCACCGGTGTTATTTGTGAGGAAAAATGAAGGTGGTATGAGGTTATGTATCGACTACCGGCAGCTAAACAGAGCTACGGTGCGGAATAAGTATCCTCTGCCAAGGATAGATGATTTGTTTGATCAACTTAAGGGGGCAAGATTTTTTCGAAAATTGACCTTCGATCTGGGTACCATCATTTGAGGATCATGGAAGGTGATGTTCAGAAAACATCTTTCAGGACTCGTTATGGTCATTATGAGTTCCTGGTGATGCCCTTCGGGTTGACTAATGCCCCTGCAGCATTTATGGATTTGATGAATAGGGTGTTCCAAAAGTATTTGGATCGATTTGTAATTGTGTTCATCGACGATATCTTGGTGTATTCAAGGAGTGCCAAGGCACATGAGAAGCACTTAAGGTTAGTGCTGAATATGCTTAGGAAAAAACATTTGTTTGCCAAGTTCAGTAAATGCCAGTTTTGGTTGACCGAAGTTGGATTCTTAGGTCATGTGATTTCGGCTGAGGGTATCAGCATAGATCCCCAATAGGTTGAGGCAGTGGCAAACTGGGAGCAACCGAGGGCAGTCACATAGGTGAGGAGCTTTCTGGGTTTGGCAGGATATTATCGACGGTTCGTAGAAGGATTTTCTACGATAGCAGGCCCGTTGACTCGGTTGACTAGGAAAGGAGTCAAGTTTGACTGGGGTGCTGATTGTGAACAGGGATTTCAGGAGCTGAAGAGGAGGTTCACTTCTGCTCCAGTATTAACCCTTCCTGATGATACTGGGGGATTCGAGGTGTATAGTGATGCATCATTGCGGGGTATAGGCTGCGTGTTGATGCAGCATGGGAAGGTGATAGCATATGCTTCTAGACAACTTAAACCCCATGAGTTGAATTACCCCACACATGATTTGGAGTTAGCTGCAGTGGTGCAAGCACTGAAAATCTGGCGACATTATTTATACGGGGAGATGTGTCGGATCTTCACCGACCATAAGAGTTTAAAGTGCTTGTTCACCCAAAAGGACCTGAATCTGAGGCAGAGAAGATGGCTTGAGCTAATAAAGGATTATGATTGTACTATAGAGTACCATCTAGGGAAAGCCAATGTTGTGGCAGATGCCTTGAGCAGGAAATCCATGGGTTCTTTGGCCCATTTGCACACAATCTATCTACCATTGTTGTTAGAGTTCCGTAGAGCGGGGATTGTATTTGACATGGATAACCAGGGGGCTTTATTGGCTAGTTTCCATGTGAGGCCTGTTCTGATTGATCGGATTATTGAGGCTCAACTCCAGGACCCTACATTGTGCATTATCAGGATGGAGTTGGAGGCTGGAAACAGGCAGGACTATGCGCTTAGGGATGATGGAGCCTTGGTTAGGGATGGCCAGTTGTGCGTACCTAATGAGCTGGAGCTAAAGAGGGAAATTCTTGACGAGGCTCATAGTTCGGCATACGCTATGCATCCAGGAGGTACCAAGATGTATCATACCCTAAGAAAACACTATTGGTGGACTGGGATGAAAAGGGAAATTGCTGAGTTTGTGAGTAGATGTCTGACATGTCAGCAAGTGAAAGCAGAGAGGCAGAAACCATATGGGGCACTTCAACCATTACCTATTCCGGAATGGAAGTGGGATCGCATTATGATGGATTTTGTGTATAAACTTCCAAGGACACAGAAGGGACATGATGGGATATGGGTAATTGTTGATAGACTCACGAAGTCTGCACATTTCTTGCCAGTGCGGGAAGATTTTTGGATGAGTCGGTATGCCAAATTGTTCATTGATGAGATCATACGGCTACATGGGACTCCAGAGTCAATTGTTTCGGACAGGGATCCTAGATTTACCTCCAGGTTTTGGCGGAGTTTGCAGAAGGCTTTTGGCACTACCTTGCATTTTAGTACAACTTTTCATCCTCAGACGGATGGTCATTATGAGAGGACAATCCAGGTTTTGGAGGATATGATGAGAGCTTGTGTACTGCAGTTTAAAGGGAACTGGGATTCACACCAGGCTCTGATGGAATTTGCTTATAATAATAGTTATCAGTCAAGTATTGGGATGTCTCCTTTCGAGGCACTGTATGGGAGACAGTGCAGGACACCGTTATGCTGGAACGAAGTGGGTGAAAGGAAACTGTTAACACCAGAGTTGGTGGATACGACTGAGGAAAAGATAAGAATCATCAGAGAAAGGTTGAAGCAGCTCAGGATCGCCAGAAGAGCTATGCAGACCGTCGAACCAGAGATCTTGAATTTGAGATTGGAGACTGGGTGTTCTTGAAATTATCTCCTTGGAAGGGAGTGGTACATTTTGGTAGACGAGGGAAACTGAGTCCTCGCTACATTAGGCCGTATGAGATTTTGGAGAGGATAGGACTAGTGGCATATCGTCTTGCTTTACCATCGGAATTATCCAGAGTTCATAATGTTTTCCATGTATCCTTGCTCCGGAAATATCTGTTTGATGAGTCTCACGTATTGGAAGAGCAGCCACTTGAGCTGAAGGATGATTTGACCTTTGAGGAGCAACCAGTGCAAATTTTGGATTGGAAGGAGAAGGTACTGCGCAGAAAGAGTATTCCTCTAGTTAAAGTGTTGTGGATGAATCATAACGTGGAGCAAGCCACGTGGGAAACTGCGACTTTAATGCTGGCACAGTATCCTCATTTGTTCCAAGGGTAGAGTTGAATTTTGAGGACGAAATTTCTTAAGGGGGGTGGATTGTAACAACTCGGAATTTCAATTATTGGATTTACGTAAATTATTTATGTAAAATGAAGATTTTACCCTTGCTTGTTAAGGGCGTGGAAATCAAATTTTGTTTCGAAACATTTTAGGTGGTGTTTTGGATACCGTTACGTAGGTCTCGAACTCACGAGTTCGTAGACAGGCAGCACGTAAGAAACGGACTTCGTGTACGAAAGTTAATGGTCTAGACGTGTAAGGGCAGTTTGGTAATTTGCCATAGAGGGGAGATATTTTTAACCACCCAAATCAGATTAATCTGATCCACATCAATTCATTTTCATCATCCTCATTCTCTCTGTGAAACACACACCCACATCGAACCCGTGAGAAAACACCCCAAAACCAACAATGTTAACTTTTGATTCAAGGCTTTAACTTCCATTTTTGATCAACTAATCGTATTCTACTCCTTCCCACGATCACAACCGTACCAACCATCGAAGGAGAGGACCACGGGGGAAGCCGAACCGAGTATAGGAAGTTTTGGATCTTCTGATCGATTTTTCGGCTTACACAGGTATGTGTTTGTGGTTTTGAGGTCATATTTGGATTCTTGGGTTTGAGTAGATAGATTTAGACATAAAAGTTGTGAAAAATGGTTGATTTTTGAGGAAGTTATAAAAGCTTGAAGTTTCGGCCAGAAATGGGGGATTCCGGCGTAACCAGACGGTGGCGCCGGCAGCCGGTCGTCTTCTCCGGTGAGTCACCGGTGATCGGTCGGGTCGAGTTAATCGGTCGGGTTGAGTGAACCGGTTGGGTCGAGTTGAACCTGTCGGGTTAAATGAACCGATCGGGTTGAGTGAACTGGTCGAGTTGAGTTGGATCGGGTCAGGTCGAGTTGGGCCGGGTTGGACCGGTCCAGGTGCGTGGGCACTGTAGCAGGCGCGTTACCGGCGCGTGGGCGCGTGTTCCGACCTTCCATCGGCGCGTGGTGGCGCGTGGGGCTGAGTCTGAGGTCACAGTGGCGCGTGACAGCTAGTGTTTGACGTTCCGGATCTGTTGGCGCAGGTTTTGGGTCGATCGAACGTTGTTTAGGGGTTGTTTTGGGCGTTTGAAGTTGCTGCGTTTTCTAGGCCAGCATAGGTAGACCTCCCGGGGTTTAGGGGATTTATATTTAAGGTTCTTATTATTAGCTGGTAATCCCGATTATTAATTTGGACAGGCGATACTGCTCCAGGAACTTCAGGGGAGCGTACAATTCGGGATTGAGCTTGCTTGGACAGGTTTGTGAGTAGACTTTTGGTTTATAAACTATAATGCGTGTATAAATGTATCTTTGATTTAAATACTGTTATGTATGGGTGCAATGAATTTCTGGAATTTAGAAATGATGTTGGACACATGTTTTTCAATATTTCAGTGAAAATGTGTTTTGAGAAATGGCCTGGTTTTTGTACTCGATTTTGATATCGTTTTGACGTGGTAACTATTTGAGCCTGTGATTTGGGTTTAGACCTACTGGTTTTGGCCATAAAATGCCTTTTCAAAGAATTTGGCTTAGGCCAAGAAACAAAGATTTCAAAATACGGATTTGGTTCACTGGTTTTCTATCCCGATGGTTAAAGTTGCTCTGACTGGTGTTGAGGGGTTTTGCTCCACTGGTTGTTGAGGGTTCTCTGACCTTGGTGTTGAGGGGTTTTGCTCCGCCGGGTCGCGAGGATGTCTACACGTAGTACATATTTTAACACATCTCAAGGGATACCCTTGTGTGTTGTGGATATGTCGGGAACAGTGGATTTGAGATATTATGTGTCCAGTTAAATTAAATGATTTTAAACTCCATTTGGGAGGATTTTCAAACCAAACTGTGGACCACGAGGTATTTTCATTATACAGATTTTATGTGAGTCCATCTAAGTGGTTTTAAAGAGAAATGAAATTCCGATGATTTCAAATAATGTTTTTATATCATAAACTGTTTTATGTGATGCATGCATGGTTTTATAAATGGAGGGGGAAAAAAGGTAAGATTTCCTTGGAAAACGATTTATAAATGATTATTTTTGTCCACTCACAACTTTTGTGTTTAAACTCCTTTCAGGCTGTTGAGTTGAGTTGACACGGACACTTCTCTCGAGGCAGAGATATTAATACTTTCGGCTGCGCTATGTTGTTATACTTTAGTAGGATATCTAAATTGTACCCTTGATCCTACTTGGACGCTCTGATATTATTTTATATTTGGTTGGTCATTAATTACGGGAATTATTTAGTGCTTGAATCCCTTGTCTGACAAGTGAAAGTATTTATTATTATTATAATTTGTAAGGATTGAAGGGTATTTTGGGAACCTTTCCTTAGGTTTTCAGACGGGATCAGGGTTCTTCCCGGGTTTCGAGGGGAAATTTGGGACGGGTCCTGAAAAGGCAGACAAGTACCGTCGGTTTGAGGGATGAGATCAGGGTGGTTGTTACTGCTGTGGAGTATACCTCTCTGAGAGCTTTGTCCGACGCTGCTGCTAGGGTGAAGATGAGTTTGCCTGCTAGGCATTAACTCAATGGTTCCAGACGACGTTAGGATCGCCTGAGTTTCGGAGCCTCTAGTTAGGGACCATCAACGAGACGCAATTTTAGTTTTGGATCATTAGGGAGTGCCAGATCTGGGTCAGGCAGTGGTGGAGTCAGGCAAGGAGGTTCCCGAGGTTTTACGGCGGGGCCGCAGTCATCAGCTCATTCTAGTGGGGCTTCGTTGCAGTCGCCTGGGAGATAGAGTGGCAAATTCGGACGGACTGGTGGCATCAGTTGTTACTATTATGGGGAGACTAGCCATTTCAAGAGGGACTGTCTACATCGTCCGGGTTGTAGTTTCTTAGGTCGGGATGCTACTGGACAGGGACAAAGAGCATCACAGACATCAGGTACCGCATCAAGGAGCCATACACAGTAGTGGGGCTAGCAGGGGGAGTGGGAGACAGAGGGGGCCGTGGGGGATCTTCTGGTACACAAGCCTGAGTCTTTGCCATGACGCAGTAGGAGGCCTGAGTTGCACCGGAGGTGGTTACTGGTACATTATCTATTTTTGATCATGATACTCAAGTTTTGATAGATCTGGGGGCTACACATTCTTTCATTTCTCGGGGTTTTGCACTTATGGCCATTAGAGAGTTATCACTAATTGGTTGGGATATAGGTATTAGAACCCCCATTGGAGATATACTAGTGGCAAACTTAGTAATACGCGAATGTCTAGTGGGAGTGGGAGGTTTTGTTTTGGAGGCGGACTTGATTCCCTTGGATATTTACGATTTAGATGTGATCTTAGGAATGGATTGGTTAACTACCCATCATGCCTCCATTGATTGCTTCAACAAGAGCGTGGTGTTTCAGAGTCCTGGTTTTCCAGAGCTTACCTTTCAGGGAGACCAAAGAGTTTTACCCTCATGTGTGATTTCAGCTTTGACGGTTGATAAGTTATTGAGGGAAGGTTGTGAGGGGTATTTAGCTCACGTGATTGATTCTCGGGATACTCCGTTGAGGTTTGATAGTTGGAATAAAGAACATAATAAATATGAACTCTATTTTCACAGTTATATCTTTGCAAGTGCACAAAATTGAATATGTCAATATAGCAGCAAGCAAAGATCGATCCCTCGAGGACTTGTTCAACGTTGATGTTCCAATTAAGTTCATATTTTATTAACTTAAACAAAAGACACAAAATACTAAAAGGCAATAAAGAACACGCCTAGACCTAGTCTCACACTACTTTAGATATGCAAAAGACACTAACATAAGGGAACAAGGGGGTGGGGATTTATGCTTTTAGAATTGAAAATTAAAGACAAGTATATTAAAGTGCAGGAAATAACAATGAAACAATGATAGATTGATTGTTTGTTAACTAAGTCAAATTAAGGCTTATTATCCACTTTAACCAATTAAAGTAATTAACTAGATTTTCTTGACCTAGTTATTATGCAACTTCTTAATTAAGTGCCCATGCGAAGGTCCCGATGGTTGGCCCACTCTACATATATTATACTCTCTTACTTGGCATGTTCTAAGCATGATGTGTACTCTAGAACGTCTATGACCTACCGTTTAAGATGATGCATAAAGTACAAAGAGAATTTAATGACACTACACTAGCTTAGAAAAGTGATGTGCATTCCTAAGTTGTCATGAATTCCGATTACAAGATTGTTTCTTAACCTCAACCTCTTGATGCTAATGAATTACAAGATGATATAGTGGTTCGTCAAGCAATTCCATCAATAATTGATGCAAACAAGGTAGCTAATCTTATAGGCATAAAAGAATGGTAGTTTAAGCAGTAATCAGAGTTACTCAGCATGCATAGCAATCAAAATCAAGAGCCAAAATCTAATTAACAAGCTAACATGGCTAGGGCTTCAAGTAGCCCTAATCCTAAAAAGACTACTCACACATAATTGAAATTGAAACAAACAAAATTGAATTCATTAAGGTAAAAGAAATAAAAGCAGAGATACAAAGGAGATTATTGAAGATGAGACACAGAAGAAGACCACGCCAGAGCTTATCCTCCAATGCTCACGTTCAACTTTCTCACATGCAAAAACTAAAAACTGTTTTAATTTAAAATCTGGATTACAATGTAAATTGCGGCTAGGGTGTCTAGAGGTCTTCACTCGTGAACCCTAAGGTCCTTTAAATATGCCTATCAACCTTTACAATGTAGGAGATAGTTTAGGAAAAAATCCTAATTAAAAATTGACTTAAACTTCCTATCCTAGTTTGAATTGAAAAGGAACTAGAAAAAGTAATCCTTGTACGATTTGGAGTAGGATTTGCGGCAATACTGTGAACTAAGTCATATGAGCTTTCTTGCATGCCAAGGTAGCTTCTGGAATCTTTTGGATGTTGTTTGGACGTCAAGAACTGGGCTGGACCTCCTCCTGGACATACTTTACACAGAAAGGCCCTAAATTAGCACTTTTAGGCCTCTTAAGGATTTATTGAAAACTCGACATGCCTTGGACCAATGTGACTAAGCCAAACCACGTCTTGGGATAGAATATGATATGACTTGATGGATTATGGGCTTTGGCTCACTCAGAAGCTGGCAGAACCTGGAGATCTCATAACTGCACCCTAATTAGGGCGCTGACATGTCTTTAGGGCGCACCTAGGTGGATCATGAGGAACTGTCCTTATAAGGATCTAGGACTGAACCTTCAAGGCACACCATAGGCTTGTAAAAGGCGTGACTTGGCCTTGCTAAGCGCATAGGATATAGAATTGGAGCAGGGCATGAACTCTGTTCTATCGTTGGCGCATCCTTGAGGGACCAGGGACGTGGCGCATGATACGTCCTAGCATGGCGTGAATTGGCATATGACTTCCTGATTGGCACAACTTGGCAAAGCAGGGAAATGTCACCAGACATGTCCTGCCGTGGCGTGACTAGGACAAGAACTTGGCGCACGACCCAGATTTAGTGCATGGCTTGAGGTTCTCGGCTGGAACTCAATAGGGTGTCCTTGGGACATGTCGCAGGACACGACCTGGCATGACCTTGGCACTTCTAGGACATGGACTTGATGTCATAAGAAACAATTTTGGGACACAGATGACCTGATATGAGGTACTTGGCCAAGGACCCAAAATAGGGCGCACTGGCGCACTCAGGACCCAGTTCAGGACACGATATTGAAATGAGGACATCTCCTTCATCTGAACTCCGATTTGAGTCATTCTTTTTGCGTTCTTATCATAATTTACCTATCTTTCTAAATATGCACAAGTCTCACAAGTTTGATCATTTTATTCTATTTATGGAACTAAATCATTCAAAAGACATGTAAGAAAGGTACTTAAGGACATCAAAATGATTCATAAATAATGACTGAACAAATACCCCAAAACCTATCTTTTGCTAGTACTTGAGCAAAACAAACTTAAACAAAAAGAAGAGACTCGATCTTAGTTAAGATAGAACATTTAAACCCCTAGGTTCACCGAGTAGGAGGAGTTTTGTCTCATGAGGGTTATAATAGCACGATACACACAAACGTTTTACTTAGACAAATAAGATGCTAGAAATAATACTTTTAACAAGCTAATAAGAATCAAAGTAAGTAGACATGCTTTGCAGAACTAAAATGAATGCCATAGCCGTGAGTGTCATGTGAAGGTGTAGATATTTAAGTGCCATAGTTTCAAGTGATCATGTTTGAAAACAACTTCATCTAAGTGCCCTAGAAAGATTTCGCCTCGACTCTAATCCTTACTAGGAAACTCTCAATTCACACAAGAATCCTAGGCTTTCATTATTCCAAGGATATGTGATGAGTTTATGTTATGGAATTCAAGTTTAATCACATATGAACAGCAATGAAGAACAACTCTTTATGGAAATAAAGATCTCATGAAAGGAATTGAATTTTAAGAACATAGATACATACCTTAATCCTTAGCATGATGGTCCATAAGATCAGTTAGGTCTTCCATCTTAGGTTGTAACGGGGCTAAGCTCGGGGATTTAGAAAGGAAGGATAGAATTCAAAGAATATGCGCTGTGCCTAGGCATGAGAAGTCATGACTTGAACTTGGAATTTCTGAACTGAATCCTTGCTTAAGGCCCACGACATTGTGCTTTCTTGATGGCTTATTTTGAGGCTCTTGGCTCACTTGGCTCAATTCACTTTGTTTTTCACTTTTTTTTTCTTTTTATTTTCAACGTTTCTTCTTTCTTTCTTTTGTTTTCTTTATTTTTTTCTTTTTCTTTGAATGGAATTGAACCAAGATCATGCAATGATTTCCTCAACCTTTCATGCAGCTTGTAACTTGTAAAGTTGAAACTTTGAACTTTCATCCTTCGATAAAAACGCCAATGTCTTGGAATTGGGCAATATTTTCTTTCACTTCTCATTCTCACATGAGTCTCATTTAGGGCAACCTTAGCACAAACTGAGGCTATAGGGTATGTCTTTGATGAATGGCTTAGTATTTGGGTTGGGTCATATTTTGGGTGATGAAAGAAAAGGCTGAGTGTTTGGCTTCAAGTTGGCTTAGGGAGCATGCAATAGGGTAGGATAAGGCCTTAGTGGTTAAACACACATAGCCTACATCACTTCTTATGGAAAAGCAAACGTCAAATCAAGAGCATCTATATGGTGTTAGTTCTTTAAAATTCTTTGCAAATATGATGTAATGAGATTGGCAATTAAGAACAAAAGTGATGAGTGTTTAAGAGTAGAAACAAGTATATCCCTAAGAAAGAATGGCAATTAGGCTCAAAGATCTCACAGGGAAGTCTCCACTAATTTTCTAAAGTTCACTCAAATTCAGTTGTTTTGTTCACTTAATCACTTAAAACATGGCATTGTGAAGTACAGAGTATGAACTACTTGACCATGGCATGGCTCTTAGTAAGGCAAAGATAATTAACTTAGCATGTACATCCCTTTTAACAAGTTATAATACTATCATTAGCAACACTTAACTAAACAAATTAAAACTGAAACTGAAATTCAAAAGTTCTGGCCGTGTATCACCCCCATACCTATTTGTTTTTGTATGCAAAATTTTAAATCCACACCCCCAAACCTAAATTGAACATTGTCCTCAATGTGATAAGCAGTAAGTATGACAACAGAACAAAGGTGTGAGAGATATAAAGGGTAGAAACAGCAAATGAAGAGAGAAATACAAACCAGGGCTAGGCTGCCTCCTAGGAGCACTTTATTTAACGTCTAGGCAAGACGGGGCTGTCAAGCTATGTAGTTGGCGCATGCTGAGCACTAGGCGCACTTAGTGCCAGTGGTAGTGAGTAAGTACTTCAAGGCCGCATGATTGGTGTAGATAATGACTTTGGTCTGAATCAAGTACGATATGAACTTCTCAAGAGCGAAGATAACAACAAGGATGTCTTTCTCAGTGGTGGAGTAGTTCAATTGGGCGTCATTCAGTGTTCGACTTGCATAGTAGATGACATGAGGAAGCTTGTTGGCACTCTTTCCTAAAACAGCTCCTACAGCGAAGTCCGAAGCATCACACATAAGTTCGAATGGTAAGTCCCAATTTGGTGGCATAATGATGGGGGATGCCGTGAGCTTTCCCTTGAGTGTAGTGAATGCCTCACGGCATTCCTTGTTGAAGTCAAATGCGGCATCTTTAGCTAGGGGGTTGCACAACAACCTTGTGATCTTCGAGAAGTCTTGAATGAAGCGTCGATCAAAACCGGCGTGCCTTAAGAAAGATCGAACCCACTTGACTGTTGTACGGTATGAAAACCTTTCCAATATGTCTAACTTAGCTTTGTCCACCTCAATTCCACTGCTAGAGATCACATGGCCCAAGACAATTCCTTGTTGTACCATGAAGTGGCACTTTTCCCAATTAAGCACTAAGTTACTTTCTTGGCAGCGTTCTAGTACTCAGGACAAGTTAGCTAAGCACACCTCGAATGAATGGCCAAAGACAGAGAAGCCATCCATGAATACCTCAATTATATCCTCCACCATGTGGGAGAAGATGCGCATTATGCAGCGTTGAAAGGTAGCTGGGGCGTTACATAAACCAAAAGGCATCTTTCGATAGGCAAATGTGCAATAGGGGCATGTGAATGTAGTTTTTTCTTGGTCTTCCTGGGCGATAGCAATCTGATTATACCCTAAGTAGCCATCCAAGAAACAATAATGTGAATGGCCGGCCAACCTTTCAAGCATTTGATCGATGAATGGAGAGGGAAAGTGATCCTTACGGGTGGTGGTATTGAGCTTCCGGTACTCAATGCAAACCTTCCATCTGGTTTGAACTCTCTGGGGTACGAGCTCATCATGCTCATTCTTAACCACGGTAATCCCACTTTTCTTTGGAACTACTTGGACCGGGCTCACCCACTTAGAGTCACTTATAGGATAGATAATTCCCACATCTAGGAGTTTAAGGAAGAATTATTCGATGCATGCATTTGGCATGACTGATCCCTTTTATATCGGCAATTGTCCATCCTATCGCCGTACGATGAGCCTTCAAGACTTGTACCAATTGCTCCTCCTCTGCCGCACTTAAGTTAGAGGCAATGATGACCAAAAGGGTCTGATTTTTGCCTAAGTAAACATACTTTAAAAGATTAGGCAGTGACTTTAATTCTAGTTCTGGGGGCTGGATGGTGGACGGCAAAGTCTTGTGGTCCATGAGAGGTAGCGCCTCAAAAGCTGGCTATTTGTTCCATGAATGAATAGTAATGACATCAAGTATTCTGACTTCCTCTATCACCTTATCATCAAGTGTCTCATCAGTTGGTGAAGTGATGGCCGTTTCAAGAGCATATGTTATGCATGAATTGGCGAGTGCCTTCTGCAGCAGCAAGTCCATGGTGTTTAACGGGAAGTCCATAATTGGCTCCGCGAGATGGCATCATGGATGGAGAATGTCTGAAGCTTATCCAAGACCTTGATGAAGACTTGGCCATTTTTGAAATCAATAAGGCACTCAGCCGTGGCTAGCAAAGGCCTTCCAAAGATAAGTGGCGGTTCCTCATTCTTGTCAATTCTATCCATCTTGAGTACGTAAAAGTCCGCAGGTATCCATATGTCTCCAAATTTGCACAAGTACGTCCTCTAGAACTCCCATTAGATTAGTAACAGAGGCGTTAGCTAATCTAACAGAAAGGTGCGTAGGTTTGAGTGCGCCTAGGTTGAGTGACCTGTAAATGTGGAACGACATGATGTTTACTGATGCTCCCGTGTTGCAGAGGCAATGCTCGAATCTTTTCGATTGAATGACACATGGAAGTGATGGAGGCCCATGATCGTTGGCTTTAAGGGGCATGCGCAAAAGGGCAGCAGAGCATGCCTTAGGGCTTTCAATGATGTTAGTGGAGCTGAAACCACGCTTTCCTATGACTAAGTCCTTGATGAGCTTTGCGAAGATACGCATGTACTTGACAATTTTATGGAAAGGCAATGTGATTTGAAGCTTCTGCAACATGCTGATGATTTCCTCCTCAAAGTCCTCCTTTTACTTATTCTTGTTTTGGAACCTGCGAGGAAATGGAATTTCAACATCATTAGCTAACTCAAATGTTACTTTTTTAGTTGTTTTAAGATTGAAATTTTGAGTTTTAGAGTTAGAATTATTTGAGTGCTGCGAATTGGACTTAGGAGCAGGTTGGATGTCAGCTGTGGCCTACGGCAGTGCCTTGGACATGATACTTGGCGCGTCTTGCGATAGCGGCTGAGACATGGCACTTGGCAGAACTGAATTAGGCACAGTTTCAGGGACTGCTTGCGGTGAGGTGCTTGGTGGCTTGCTAGGCAGGTTCTGCGCCTGCGTCTGTGGCTGTGGCATGTTCAGTGGCACACTTTGGTATATGGTCCTCGTTAGAGTTGAATGAGGCGTATGGTCAGGTCCTTCTTGCAGTAGGGCTCTCGGTGGAGCCTGGAACATGGTTGGCGGCGCATGGCTGGTCCAGGTCTGTGGCATTCCATGAGGCATGGCCTTCTATGGGTGTGTCATGGAGTTGGTCATGGTAGGATGGTGCCTTGACGATGTCACGGGGAAGTCATCCTCCTTAGTGTCAAGTCTGTCGTTATTTCCTTCGAGGGCAACGTATGTAGGACCTTGAAGTTGTGTCCCACTCTGCAGAGTGATGGCATTGGCCGTAGGATTGTGAAATCCCTTAGGATTTACCATGACATGACTTGGTAGCTTTCCCTGCTCCCGCTGATTTAGTTGATTTGCAATTTTTCCCATTTGACGATCCAAGTTTGCAATTGCATTATCCGTCTTTGCCATATGACTCCGGCTTTCTTGAATGAATGCATTGGTGTTTTGCATGAATTGGATGTTGACAGGACCCTTCCCGAATTTTGACTTGAAATCTTAAAAAGTCCTGCTCCCGTCTGACATCCTTTGACCATAGAAGTTAATACTTGAAATACCCTTAGTCATTGGAAACATCAAATGACATTTACAGGGACTCCAGCAGAACCTGCGCTGTACTTGATTGACCTTCACCCACCTGTCAGACGAAGGACAGACCAGTAGTTCACAAACTACCTCGGAGGACCTCCTCCTCAATTAAACAAGACAACTAACGTGTCACCCTCATGTGAACCGTCAATAATTCTTCAATCTGGGTCACCGCCTATACCACCCACTGGTTGAATTGAGTCTCACGGATCTTACCCTGAGCCGTAACCCGATATCCCGGCTCAACCCGAGTCGTAGCTCAGTATCCCGGCTCATCCCTAGCCATAGCTCAATAACCCGGCTCATCCCGAGAGTATGATGGAATCTTCCATAACATACCTCAAATCCTTCATCAAGGTCAAAACCCAAATCATAATCTCGATCTAAAACCCTAAAATAAATTCATAAGCCTCGAGAGATGCGTAATGATAAGACATTCGATAAATCCCTTTAAACGTTAAGCTTAATTTTTGCCTCTAAAGGGTGCTAATATATATATATATATATATTTCCACTACTCACAACTCGTGGTATGACTTAATATATAGAAATACGCATTCCTTGGAATCCCGGAACCCAGTCCGTTCACAGTACTTCCAAAATACCAACACAAGGAAGCTGTAGCCCCAAGGAACCCTTTGACATACCAATAACCCAGCTCCCTTGACCCCCCGAGCCAAAACCAGCTCCGTGGTCACCCATTACCGCTGGGATTACTCAAATGGGGCTCTAAACGGACTCCAACAGCCTCAAAACCGCTACAATCCGATCTGAAATGTTCCAAAACCTTAGACATGTGCCGCCGCAGGTCGAAAAATATCACCATACGCCGCCACGCGCCCCTACGCTCCCCCACGCGCGTCTGCACTGTCACTGCGGAATATTCCGTCGCTCTGATGAAATATTTCTACGAATATGATGGAATCAGAATCTTCCGTGCAAACTAACGGCATTAGGGTTCTATTATAACACTGTTACCTTTTGACAGAATATGCTAACGCCGTCAGCACATTCTGTCAAATCCTGAGGGGGTCAGTTGACCCAACGGTCAACTAACTGCTGACTAGACTGCTGACTGTGTTGCCATGTGGCAGATGAGTTAGCTACTGACTAGTCGCCACGTGGCATACCTCATCAGCAATCGCAGTTCGAACCAGTCATCGGAGTTCATTGGGGATGACGATCGGACCACCGCCGTCTTCGATGGCCGGAATCTGGAAATTCTCGCTGGAAATCACCATTTCCGGGGAGCTTTGAACCCATCCATTCTTCATCAGTTTTTATACCTAAATTCATCTACTCACCTCTAGGTACCGATTCTGAGCTAAAAAATGGGAAAACTTACCTCCCTTGGTCGGAAATCCAATGAGAAAGCTCGACCCAAATTCATCTCTTCAATTCCTCGTATTTGGGGGTGTTCTAGCCTTGAGCTCACCATAACCAGGCTCGTGGAGATGGGGGAAGTCGATCCTCGACCTCAAATTTGGCTCGAAACAACCTCCACAGGCTCACTCGATCTTGGGGTTTTGTTGCATTCACGGGGAGAGGATAGGGAAGTGGTTCGCGAAGAGTCCCCGGAAAGGTCTGGAAAAAGGAAGAAATACTCTTCCCGAAATATCTCCCATGTAACAATTTCCAAATTGCCCTTGAACCTTCCTGACCCACAACTATCTCATCGGGTCTCCATTTTATGCGTGCCGCCTATCCACGAACTCGTGAGTTCGAGATCTACGTAACGACTCAAGAAAAACTTCCAAGAGCACTTGCAGACAAAAAGTGACTTCCGAACCCTTTCAAAATTGAGGGTAAAATCGTCTTTTCCCTAATTAAAATATCAAATTATGTTAATTTCTGGTTCGGGTCGTTACAACTTTCGCCCCTTAAAGAAATTTCATCCCCGAAATTCCCTTAACTCAGGTCAAAGAATCAAACTCCTGCATCCTTTCGAGTCCTCTCGCGTCACTACCGACACGAACTATACTTCTGTTGTGATTCCCAATTTAACCTCTACAAACTCAATGTAAGTTGACCCGAAATGATACAATATATCAAAACTCTAAATCCTATGCACCCTGCGCATTTCTTATTCTCGTCTCAACAATAGACTGTAGGCGAAAACAACATCCAGGAGACATCCTGAAGACACCAGAATGCCCAATACCAAGATCTACCCCTTTTAACCTCTGTTGAAGATACCTCAAAGCCATGACCAGAACCTGAGAGGTCCAACTCGGCCTACTCCCCATATGACCGAAAATACCTCTAGTCATGAAGTCATATGACCGAAAAAAATACCTCTAATTCATGTGTCAGATAGATAGATGTGCACCCGAAGGTATTGTGAAGTCATGCAGATCCCTATTCTAAGTGTAGTTAGCCTCAACGATCTGGCGGAGAAATACCTTGCAACGTCAGTATCGGAGAAATCCCTCCACATATATGAGTATCTCAAAATATACAGACCCCTGTAATATGCATAGACAACCTCAACGATGTGGCAGAGAAATATCCTGCAACGCCAACATCGAAGAAATCCCTCCACATATTCGAGTATCTCAAAATATGCGGACCCCTATACTATGCATAGACAACCTCAATGATGTGGCGAAAAATATCATGCAACACCAACATCTGAGAAATCCCTCCATATATCTGAGTATCTCAAAATATACGGACCCCTGTACTATGCATAGACAACCTCAACGATGTAGCGGAGAAATACCCTGCAACGCCAACATCGGAGAAATCCTTCAACATATCCGAGTATCTCAAAATATGTGCACCCCTGTACTATGCATAGACATCCTCAACGATCTGGCGGAGAAAAACCCTCAACGCCAGCATCGGAGAAAACCTTGACCCTAGGGGACAATAGACATAGTGGAAACAAACCCGTACAGTAAAAGCCACAACCATTTTTTGAAATCCTTGTTTCTTGGCCTAAGCCCAATTCAGTGAAAAATCGGGTCTATGCCCAAATCCAATAAAATCACAAATCCGGATCTAAACCCAAAATCATGGACTCGATCGAAACCCAAAATCTATAAAGTCAAAATGACATAAAAGTAGAGTCCAAAAGCCAGGCCATGGCCCAAAACGTCATTTCCAATGAATTATTAAAAACCCGAGTCCAGTAAATTCTTAATACCTGAAATTTGACGAAAAAATACGTAACAAGAAATTATTTCAAATATATGCTTATGCATGCATTATAATTTACAAAACCAAAGTCCACTCACCTACATTGGCGATGCCTAACTCGCCCATAACTATCATGGATCCCAACATCCTAATCATCGTCCGACCCAACGGATCCAGGGTCTGCCCAAATTAGCTCAACCACTATGCACTCTCCACCTCCCTCAGTACTAGGTCACCGACGAGACAAACATATCGGAGGTATCTCGCTAACAAGAACCACTAACATAATTTGCGCACAAGTGTACGGTCTACTGGAAGTTAAACCTAGAGCTCTGATACCAAATTGATAGGACCCTTCCTGAATTTCGACTCGAAATCCGCAAAAAACCTTGCTCCCGTCCGACAGCCTTTGACCACAGAAGTTAATACCTGAAATATCCTTAATACTTGGAAACATCACATGACATTTACAGGGACTCCAACAGAACCTCCCCTGTACTTGATTGACCTTCACCCACCTGTCAAACGAAGGACAGACCAGTAGATCACAAACTACCCCGAAGAACCTCCTCCGCAATCAAACAAGACAACTGACGTGTCACCCTCGTGTGAACCGTCAACAATTCGTTAATCTGGGTCACCGCCCACACCACCCACTGACCCTGATAACAAAAGTATCCTTGCCACAATTTAGGCATTGGTCACACTTCGTGATCGTAAGCATCGTACATATTCCAAATGGTTATATTGAATGTTCAAGACTTGGTTGAATTGAGTCTCATAGACCTTACCACAAGCGGTAACTTGATATCTCGGCTCAGCCCGAGCCATAGCTCAGTATCCCAGCTCATCCTGAGCCGTAGCTCAATATCCCAGCTCATCCCGAGCCGTAGCTCAATAACCCTGCTCATCCCGAGAGTATGATGGAATCTTCCATAACATACCTCATATCCTTCATCAGGGTCAAAACCCAAATCATAATCCCGGTCTAAAACCCTAAAATAAATTCATAAGCCTCGAGAGATGCGTAGTGATAAGACATTCGATAAATCCCTTTAAACCTTAAGCTTAATTTCTTAGCCTCTAAAGGGTGCTAATATATATATATATATATATATATATATATATATATACATATTTATATATTCCCACAACTCACAATCCGTGATATGACTTAATATATAGAAATACACATGCCTTGGAATCTCGGAACCCAGTCCGTTCACAGTACATCCAAAATACCAACACAAGGAAGCCCTAGCTCCAAGGAACCCTTTGACATACCAATAACCCAGCTCCCTTGACCCCCCTCAAGCCAAAACCTGCTCCTTGGTCACCCTATACCGCTGAGATTACTCAAATGGGGCTCTAAACAGACTCCAACGACATCGAAATTACCAAAATCCGATTTGGAATGTTCCAAAACCCTAGACACGCGCCTCTGTGGGCTGGGAAATAGCCCATGTGTCGCCACGCGTCGGTAGAAGACCGGACCACGCACCACGCGTTGGCCACGTTCCCCTATGCGCCGCCACATGCCCCTACGCTTGTCTGCACTATCACGGTAGAATATTTTGTCGCTCTGACAGAATATTCCGTCGAACCTGACGGAATCAGAATCTTTCATCTAAACTAATGACGTTAGGGTTCCGTTATAACATTATTACCTTTTGACGGAATATGCTAACACTGTCAGCATATTCTATCAAACCCTGACGGCGTTAGTTGACCCAAAGGTCGACTAACTACTGACTGGACCGCTGACTGTGTTGCCATGTGGCAGCTGAATCAGCTGCTGACTAGTTACCACGTGGCACCACATGGCTGCCAAATGGCATGCCACATCAGTAATTGCAGTTCAAACCAGTCATCGGAGTTCCTCGGGGATGACAACCGGACCACCGCCGTCTCGGTGGCCGGAATCTAGAAATTCTCGTCGGAAATGGCGATTTTCGGCTAGCTTCGAACTCATCCATTCTTCATCAATTTTTATACCTGAATTCATCTACTCACCTCTAGGATACCGATTTTGAGCACAAAAATGGGATAACTTACCTCCCTTGGCTGGAAATCCAACGAGAAGGCTCGGCCCAAATTCATCCCTTCGATTCCTCGTATCTGGGGGTGTTCCGGCCTCGAGCTCACCATCACTAGGCTCGTGGAGATGGGGGAAGTCAATCCTCGGCCTCAGATTTGGCTCGTAACAACCTCCACGGGCTCACTCGATCTTAGGGTTTTGGTGCGTTCACGGGGTGAGGAGAGGGAGGTGGTTCGCGAAGTCTCCTCGGAAAGGTCTGGAAAAAGGAAGAAATACTCTTCCCAAAATATCTCCCATGTAACAATTACCAAATTACCCTTGAACCTTCTAGACCCAAAACTTTCTCATCGGGTCTCCATTTTTTCGTGCCGATTGTTCACGAACTCGTGAGTTTGAGATCTACGCAACGACCCAAGAAAAACTTCCAAGAGCACTTCCAAACCCTTCCAAAAGCGAGGGTAAAATCTTCATTTCCCTAATGAAAATCTCAAATTACGTTAATTTCTCTTCCGGGTCGTTACAAATGTTATGTTGAGCCATGGCATTTAGGGCATCCTCCAAAGACTTGCTTCCGCCACTCTGATTTGATGAAGGACCGTGAGGGTTCACTTGAGGGGCTGCGGCTTCCTGTTGAAATCCAAGTGGCGGCAAAGGATTGGTAGCAGTTTGATTGTTGCTCCAGCGGAAGTTTGGGATGAATTTTCCACCACAGATTGTAAATGTTTGAATATGGGTCATTCCGGGGTCGTGAGTTAATATTGAAACCTCCAGCAAAATTGGCGTTTTCTACCTTTGGGCAGTCTTGGGACGTGTGGCCCTGGATAGAGCACATGTCACACACTTGAACTCGTCGAGCCTTCTTATTGCAGAGTTTGTTCTCTATTTCCGTTAGTTGAGCAATGGCGTCATCCTTGTCATTTGTGTACGCCTCGCTTGTAGCCTTAGAGGAATGACCTCTGTAGCTAAATTGCTTCTCCCTTTGCACTATGTTGTCAAAGGCCGTCCTTGCCTCCGCGGTTGTGCCATCTAGAATTCCTTGGGATTGAGAGTTCACCATGGTGCGGTCGTTGTTTTTCAATCCTCCGTAAAAGTACAACATCAAGGGATGCTCGTCGATGTTGTGGTGAGGGCATGCCCTTAACATTTGATTGAAGCAGTCCCAAAATTCATAGAATGGCTCATCAACTCCTTGCTGTGGATCCTTGATTTTTTCCTTCGACTCATTTGTCTTGGCCACGGGGTAATATTGTGTTAGAAATTTCGAAGACAAGTTCCTCCACGAGTGTATTGAAGCTGGTGCCAAAGAATGAAATCATGCCTTAGCACGATCCTTAAGGCTGAAGTGAAAAAGCCTTAGTCGAATTTCAGCCTCTGTCATGCCGTTGATGCGCAAAGTTGAGCAGACTTCAACGAATTCCTTAATGTGTAAGTGTGGCTCTTCTCCTGAAAGTCCATGGAATGTTGGTAACATGTGAATGGTTCCAGACTTCAACTCAAAATTGGCCACCGTGGACTCTAGAAACACAATGGGAAATTGATCCTCCTACACATAGGGAATTGTAAAATCCTTAGGGAGCCGTGGGGCTGGGTTTGGCACAAGGACCCGTTTTCTTCCCTGCTCATCCCTTGCATCCGCCATCCTTCTTGGGCTAGGTGGTGGTGAGCCGTGAACATAAGATCCTCTAGATGATGGTGGGGTGCTTGATTCGTGCAGAGATCCTTGGACAGTTCCTCTTGATGACATAAACAAAGTACCTAAAAGAGTAAAGAAAAATTAAGTTAATAAATCCAAACTAAATGGATACCATTGAGTTAGAATTGAAAATTAAAGACAAGTAAATTAAAGTGCAGGAAATAACAATGAAACAATGATAGATTGATTGTTTGTTAACTAAGGAGAATTAGGCTTACTATCCAGTCTAACCAATTATAGTCATTAACTAGATTTTCTTGACCTAATTACTATGCAACTTCTGAATTAAGTGCCCATGCGAAGGTCCCCATGGTTGGCCCACTCTACATATATTATCCTCTCTTACTTGACATGTTCTAAGCATGATGTGTACTCTAGAATGTCTATCACCTACGGTTTAAGATGATGCATGAAGTACAAAGAGAATTTAATGATACTACACTAGCCTAGAAAAGTGATGTACATTCCTAGGTTGTCATGAATTCCGATTACAAAATTGTTTCTTAACCTCAACCTCTTGATGCTAATGAATTACAAGATGATATAGTGGCCTGTCAAGCAATTCCATCAATAATTTATGCAAAAAGGGTAGCTAATCTCATAGGCATAAAAGAATGCTAGTTAAAGCAGTAATCAGAATTATTCAGCATGCATATCAATAAAAATCAAGAGCCAAAATCTAATTAACGAACTAACATAGCTAGGGCTTCAAGCAGCCCTAATCCTAAAAAGACTACTCATACATAATTGAAATTGAAACAAACATAATTGAATTCATTAAGGTAAAAGCAATAAAACTAGAGATACAAAGGAGATTATTGAAGATGAGACACATCAGATGACCACGCCAGAGCTTGTCCTCCAATGCTCAAGAACTGGGCTGGGCCTCCTCTTGGACACACCTTACACAACAGGGCCCTAAATTAGCACTTTTAGGCCTCTTAAGGATTTATTGAAAACTCGACATGCCTTGGACCAATGTGACTGAGCCAAACCACGTCTTGGGCTAGAATATGATGTGACTTGATGGATTATGGGCTTTGGCTCACTCAGAAGCTGGCAGAACCTGGAGATCGCAAAACTGTGCCCTAATTAGGGCGCATACATGTCTTTAGGGCGCACCTAGGCGGATCATGAGGAAGTGTCCTTGTAGGGATATGGGACCACGCCTCGAGGCACACCATAGGCTTGTTAAAGGCGCGGATTGGCCTTTCTAATCAGATAAGATGTAGAATTGGAGCAGGGCATGAACTCTGTTCTACCGCTGGAGCATCATTGAGGAACCAGGGACGTGACATATGATACGTCCTGGCATGGCGTAAACTGGCGCATGACTTCCTGATTGGCGTAGCTTGGCGAAGCAGGGACATGTCACGGCACATGTCCTGCCATGGCGTGACTAGGATCGGAACTTGGCGCATGGCCTAGATTTAGTGCATGGCTTGAGGTTCTCGGTTGGAACTCGATAGGGTGTCCTTGGGACATGTCGCGGGACACGACCTAGCATAACCTTGGGACATGTCGTGGGACACGACCTAACATGACCTTGGCACTTCTAGGACATGGACTTGATGTCATGAGACACAAGTTTGGGACCTGAATGGCCTGATATGAAGTACTTGGCCAAAGACCCAAAATAGGGCGCACTGGCGCACTCAGGACTCAGTTCAGGACCCGATATTGAAATGAGGACATCTCCTTCATATGAACTCCGATTTGAGTCATTATTTTTGCGTTCTTCTCAGAATTTACATATCTTTCCAAATCTGCACAAGTCTCATGGGATTGATTATTTACTTATATTGATGGCATGAAATCATTCAAAATACATGCAAGAAAGGTACTTAAAGTCACCAAAATGATGCATAAATAATGACTGAATAAGGTTAGAGGACATTCTTGTGGTGAATGAATTTCCCGATGTGTTTCCGAAGGATCTTCTGGGGTTTCCGAATTCAACATAGAACTTCTTCCAGGTAGCCAACCTATATCACATGCACCATATAGGATGGCACCAACATAGTTGAGAGAGTTAAAGACTCAGTTACATGATTTGGTCGATAAGGGGTTTATTCAACCAAGTGTATCGCCTTGTGGTGCACGAGTGTTATTTGTGAGGAAGAAGGATAGTAGTTTGAGATTGTGTATCGATTACCGGCAATTAAACAAGGTTACGGTACAGAATAAGTATTCTTTACCACGAATTGAAGACTTGTTTGACCAGTTAAAAAGGGCAAGGCATTTTTCGAAGATTGACATTAGGTCTGGGTACCACCAGTTAAAAAGGAAGAAAACATACCCAAGACGGTTTTCAGGACACATTATGGGCATTATGGGTTTCTGGTGATGCCCTTCGGATTGACCATTGCACCAGCGACTTTTATGGACTTGATGAACATGGTGTTTCAGCTGTATTTAGATCGGTTTGTGATTGTGTTTATTGATGATATTCTGGTATATTCGAAGATTGCTAAGGTACATGAGAAGCACTTGAGGTTGGTATTGAACACTCTGAGGAAAAAATATCCATACGCCAAATTCAGTAAATGTCAGTTTTGGTTGACCAGTGTGGGATTCTTGGGTCACGAGATCTTTGCAGAGCGTATCAGTGTGGATCCTCATAAGGTAGAGGCGGTAGCTAATTTGGAACAACCGAAGACAGTTTCAGAGGTGAGGAGCTTTCTGGGCTTGGCATGGTACTATAGACGGTTCGTAGAAGGGTTTTATACTATAGATGCCTTGTCAACTCGGTTGACCAGGAAGGGAGTCAAGTTCGAGTGGGATGATGAATGTGAGCAGAGCTTCCAAGAGCTTAAGCAGAGGTTGACTTCCGCTGTAGTGTTAGCTATTCCAGATGATAGTGGAGGTTTCGAGGTGTACAGTGACACGTCATTATGGGGAATAGGCTGTGTGTTGATACAGTATGGGAAGGGGATATCTTATGCTTCTAGAAAACTTAAACCTCATGATTTGAATTACCCCACGCATGATTTAGAGTTGGTTGCAGTAGTGCATGCCCTGAAGATTTGGAGACAGTATTTGTATGAGGAGACGTGTCTGATTTTTACAGACCATCAGATTTGAAACTTAAGACAGAGGAGGTGGTTGGAGTTGATCAAAGACTATGCATGCACTATTAAGTATCACCCATGGAAAGCCAATATAGTGGAAAACACACTGAGTAGGAAGTCCGTGGGTTCCTTGGCACATCTACGCACTGTTTATTTACCACTGTTACTGGAACTCCGAAGAGCCGGGGTTGTAATGGGTGTGGATAACCAGGGAGCTTTGCTAGTTAGCTTTCATGTGAGACCTTTCCTAGTCAACTGAATTATTGAGGCTAAACTCCAGGATCTTACTTTGTGTATCAATAGGATGGAGTTGGAAGCGGGAATAGGTAGGACTATGCCATTAGAAATGATGGGGTCTTGGTTAAATACGGCCGGTTATGTGTACCTGAGGACTCAGAGTTGAAAAGAGAGATTCTTGAGAAAGCTCACAGTTCAGCCTATGCTATGCATCCAGGTGGCACCAAGATGTATCGTACCCTTAAAGAGCACTACTAGTGGACCGGGATGAAAAGGGAGATAACAGAGTTTGTGAGCAGATGCCTGACATGTCAGCAAGGGAAAGCAGAACAGCAGAAACCATACAGAGCACTACAACCACTTCCTATTCCGGGAATGGAAGTGGGATCACATTACTATGGATTTTGTGTATAAGCTTCCGCGGACTCGGAAAGGACATGATGGAGTTTGAGTGATTATGGATAGGCTTACCAAGTCAGCGCACTTCTTACCGGTATGGGAAGATTATAGGTTGTAGCAGTTAGCCCAATTATTTATGGATGAGATCATCAGGTTGCATAGGACCCCAGAGTCGATTGTGTCAAACAGGGATCCTAGATTCACCTCGAGATTCTAGCAAAGTTTGCAGAGGGCATTTGGAACTAAGCTACATTTCAGTACATCGTTTCATCTTCAGACTGATGGTCAGTCTGAGAGGACAATTCAGATTCTAGAAGATATGATGAGAGCTTGTGTACTGCAATTCAAAGGGAATTGGGATTCACACTTGGCTTTGAATGGATTTTTACTATAACAAAAATTATCAGTCTAACATTGGGATGTCTCCTTTTGAGGCACTGTATGGGAGACAGTGCAGGACACCTATATGCTGGAATAAGCTAGGTGAGAAAAGACAACTAACACCAGAGATCGTTGAAATGACGGAGAAAAAGATCGGAATCATCAAGGAAAGACTGAAGGCAACTCAGGATCGCCAGAAAATTTATGCAAACCGACAGATCAAGGATCTCCAGTTTGAGGCCGGAGATTGGGTTTTCTTGAAATTATCCCCCTAGAAAGGAGTAGTACGTTTTGGTAGACGAGGAAAGCTGAGTCCTCGATATATTGGGCCTTATGAGATCATTGAAAGGATAGGTGTAGTGGCTTACATGCTTGCTCTACCCCCAGAACTTTCGAAAGTTCACGATGTATTCCATGTATCCATGCTCCGGAAGTATCTGTTGATGAATCCCATGTACTGGAGGAGCAACCAATTTAGTTAAGAGATGATTTGAGCTTTTAAGAACAACCAATGCAAATTCTAGATTGGAAGGAAAAAGTATTGCGTAGGAAGACTGTTCCCCTAGTTAAAATTCTGTGGAGGAATCATAACGTGGAGGAAGCCACTTGGGAGCCCGACGCACTGATGCGGGCCCATCATCCACACTTGTTCTAGTGACAAGTATGAATTTCGAGGATGAAATTTCTTTAAAGGGGGTTAGTTGTAATGACCCGTATCTTTAGTTAGTGAATTTTCTTCAATTAATTTAGAAAATGACAATTTTATCCTCGGGGTTCGAAAGTCACTTTTTGTTTGGGGATACTTTTGGAAATCTTGGACCATCGCGTAGATCTCAAACTCACGAGTTCGTAGATAGGCGGCACGCAAAAAATAGAGTTTGGATAAGAGAGTTAAGGTCTAGAAGCTTAAGGGGTAATTTGGTAATTTTGGTTGATCAGATATTTTTAAAATCCCGTTCTCCAGATTTTTCCCTATTTTTTTTCTCTCTCATCTCGATCTCTCTCATCCAAACCCGTGAAACACACACACCCCTCCCATGTGATTTTTGTTCAAGGCCAAACCAAGACAAACTAAGCATACCATTATCTTCCTTGCCTCATTCTGAGCTCAACCATGCCCACCACAAAGGTTGATAGCGTTAGGAGAAAGAGAACCAAGGGTGAACAGTCCCGCATAACCTTTCCGGCCAATTTTCGGCCACCACATGTGAGATTTCTCAATTCGAACTTCATATTTGGATTCCGTGGGTCGAGTAGATAGATTTCCATTATTAGAACATCGAATTTGGTTGAGAAATGAGTGAGTTAGGAAGCTTTGAATTTCGGGTGGTTATGGAGGATTACGGTCGGCAAGTGGATAGTGTCCGGCGAGGGAGGTTAGGGGCGACTGAATTACACAGTCGCACCCCTAGGAAGGGAAGAATACAAAGGTGACGCTTGCGGCCTTTCACCGGGCTCCATTGACTTGTGTTTCAATGTTTTTGACATTTCGGGCCTTTGACGCAGGTTTCGGGTCAATTGGAGTTTGTTTAGGGCACATCCAAAGTCACGTTAAATGCATTAGAACGCTCGTGTACTCCCAGGGTTTAGGTGATGGGGTTGGGGGGGGGGGGGGGGAGGGGGTGGTTAATGGTGTGGGATCGGTTCATAATTTAGGTTTTTAATTATCGTGTAGTGATTTTGAATGTTACTTTTGACAGATGATACCGCTCCGATGACGGTAGATGAGGGGGGGGGGGGGGGGGGGGCGGGGAGGGGGGGGGGGGGGGGGAGGGGGGGGGGGAGGGGGGGGGGGGGGGGGGGGGGGGGGTGGCGGTGGTTAACGGTGTGGGATCGGTTCATAATTTAGGTTTTTAATTATCGTGTAGTGATTTTGAATGTTACTTTTGACAGATGATACCGCTCCGATGATGGTAGATGAGCGTACAACTCAAGGTTGAGCTTAATCGGACATTCGGTGAGTGGATTTTGATTGTTAAATTATAATGCATGCATACGTATATCTTTTTAATAAGTTTTTATTAAATATGGATTATTGTGAATTAGAATGATTATTCCATAAAGATTTTGTATTTTTATAAATTTCGAACCCTCGGAATGATTATTCTAATAATTTATTTTGGTTATGGATTTTTTAAAATAAGTTTTTGAATTAATTTTGGGCATTAAACCCGCTTTCATGGATTTGGGGTTTATGAGTTTGAATTTTTTTTATTTTGACCCCAGTTATGCTTATGGTTTTGGGCTTAGACCCGAGATTTCGACTTCATAGATTTTGGGCTTTGGCCGAGGTTTTCTGTGATTTTGGCTTAGGCTAGGTAAAAAGGTTTTCAATTTGAATTTGGATTTCATATTATTATTTCTTCGTGTTTACCATCTTCGGATATTATGATATTTCTCCGACACATGACGTCGAGGTATTTTCCGTCATGTGCTCGTCGAGGGTTATTCTCCGACACATGACGTCGATATATTTTCCGTTATGTGCTCATTGAGGGTTATTTCTCCGACGTATGGCGTCGAGGTATTTTCTGCCATACACTTGTTGAGGCTGTCTACGCGTAGTACAGGGTTATGTCCGCAATCTTTTAGGTATCACTTTCCGAGGCGGAGGCATCACTTTCCGGATGCGTTTTCTCTGTACTAGCTCCGAGTAGGGTTTGTTAGACTTGTAAACTTTATACTTCCATAATTGCTATGATTAACCATTTGGGATTGGTTGTATTATTTTTCGTAGATTGATGGTCTTGGACTTGGAGTTGGTTAGTTATGAGTTGACCTGAACTGTTTGGATATTATTATAGAATTTGAATCCTTCGTTTGACAGGTGAAAGACGATTTGACTTATTTATAGGGGAGATTCTGCCGAATTTTCAGTAGAGTTCTCGTAAGTCCTTGTGGGACTGGTGAGGGTATTTCAGGTATTATTTTGAGATTTTTAGGTGTTGTCAGACGGGAATAGAACTTGTCACGAATTCCGAGGGGGAATTCGGGAAGTGTCTTGTCATCTTCGAGGATTATTTCGAAGGATGTTTGGAATCTGATATGGGGTTGCTCTGTTTTACCCAAAGTGAAACTTTTTGTGGAGGGTTTTTCGCGGTATTCTTCCAACAAAGGCAGGCCTCTTTAGATGTCACTTGGGAAGCTCCCTCTTTTGTCCGCTGTGTAATCTGGAGCCATAAAGGATTGTGCATGGTCTGATTATGTGTAGGGAGGTTAGGCGCATTTGGTTTGGGTGTCCTCTATCTTATAGTGTGGATGTTCAGACTATCACCAACTTTGATGATTGTCTTTGGAAGATTGGTAAATCTGAAATTAGTAATGTGAGTGACTCAGATTGGATCATGGCTGTGGCTGCCTACAGGTGTTGGGCTATCTGGAAGGCACGATGTGCCTCAGTAATGGAAGGCAAGGAATTCAATCATCGGCTGATCATGGGGGAAGCTTCGAGACTTCAAGGAGAGCATATGGCAGCGCTGAGTGATAAGAAAGCGAAGAAAGGCTCCTCTGCAGGTGCGCCTAGGCGTCCTGTGTATTCGAGCTTGTGCGTGCTCTCAGGGGCAGCATTGAAAGTGATCGTTGGGAAATTTTCCCAATCCTATTTGAGGTAAAAAAATTGTCAAGATATTTTTCATTGTCGGGTTGGGAATGGATTCCCCGGCAAGCAAACCGTGCAGCAACCCAAACGCACATGAAATGACATACACAAATCTCCCAAATTAGCTTATAATATATCTTTGCAGTTTACACGTAAGGGCTGCCAACATCGGACGACAACCATATCTCACTTCAATCCAATATAAGCACCAAGAACCTAGCTAGTTGCTCATATGGTTTGGTTTTTCTAGCAATCATTATTTAGTTTTTTTGGTTTGATATAACGTATCCAATTTAAAATCAATCGATAATAATAAAGATCAGAGTTACTTTTGATTTGAGGATAAATCAAATTAAACTAAATTAGGATATTTGATTTCCGTATATTATTATCTTAAAAAATCAAACCAAATTAAAACCATTCGGTTCGGTCTGTTATTTTTATTTCCTTGTTTTCTTTCCCATTAATAGTTCAATCAATTGACACTGCATTGTAACAATATTAGTAGAAAATTTCCTGCAATCATTCATAGATGGTGACCTATATTAATATATAAGAGAATACATACTGCATATTTCCAAATACATGAATCAACCCACACTAACAATTCATAGAATATATATAAAAAATATATTAGCATCCACATCACCATAATAAAACACCGAAAACTATCACAATTTAAGGTTCAACTTGAGCTTGAGGCATCAAGCTTGAATTCAGTTATTGTGAGAGCAAAAAATTAAGTTTGAGGAGCCAACTTCTTCTCAACATGTCATGTATTTGGAGAGTGGGCTACAATCAAGCAATATGATCCCTATTATCAGGGAATGTGGAAAAGAAGTCAGAAACGTGGTCCTAATAGTTTTTATGCTTATAAAAGGCCTCCGAAGGGGAAGATAAAAACGGTAATACAGTGAGATCAGAGTATACATAGATAAAAAGGTAAAATATCGTTTTAATTATTGTTTGCACTCATCTTGGATTATTACTGACTTGAGTGTTAGAGTGTTTTCTTGAAAGTTCCCCCTCATCCCTCATTGGCAAGCGGAAATGGTGTTCGGCTTCTTAGAAATAATATAAAAATGTTGTTGGAGGATCAGAATGTTTTCCACTCCAACAATTATGTTGTGCTCAATCTATTGAGTTTGAGAAAAATATAACTGACTCAGTTCGGAAAAATTTAATTTGTTTTACTTTTTCATCAATTTAAAAAAATCGATTCAGTCGAATTTATGTATTAATCTTAATGGGGTATATTATTCTCAATAGATTATGATAACCATGCCTTTAAGGAAACAGAAAAACATAAAAAAAAAAATAGTGATAATTAACCACCTTCTAGTATCCTTCCCAATGTAAGGAGTTCGATTCTTACTTTTCCTCTGGTGGGATTTTGTTTATCTTTTAGTGGGTGTGAAGAATATGTGAATGTTTAAGGTCGTTTTTTTGTTTCTTTTGTAGATTCATTTGTTGCTTAAGAAGTCCACATCATGAAGAGAAAATAGTACGGAAGGATTTTGCAGCCTTGTCTTTGTCTAAGGAAATTGGAGTTGCACTGTATAAGTCAAAAAAACAGGTCAAGTCTTTGCCTTTCGTAACCATTTTCAAAATTTGAGTTCCACACGGCATAGCTTCTAAGACAGCAACCCATTGAGTAGCAGCAACAACCACATTGTATGTATGGTCGGTTTTTGCCTGCATTTTCATTAATTAATTTCACACTGCCTTAAGTTTTTTCTTCTAACAACACTCAAAATGAACGGATGATATGATACTCTTTAGCCTTACGAGCCAGAGTTAAAACTTTTCTCACCTCCAAGCTCATGCATTTGTTCTACATTGAATAAAATGATTGATTATGTCTTGTAATCAATTGTTTGAGTCCTCAATAGCCCTATAAATATATTGCTTCTCCATTACTCCAACATTGGAAAACTATAAGGTCACGCATTAGTGAATGTGTGAGTGATTACTAACCGTTAATGAATGTGAGTTCGAGTTTAATTGATAGTAAAAAATAACATACGTACGAGATTAATTATAACACAACTTTTCGAGAAATAGAATCATAAACTTGTAAAGAAACTTCGCCCACATTCGCAATGAAGCTCAAAGATGCACATACAAACATATATACACAACAAAGCAAAGTTCAAAGAGAAAAATACACATAAAGAAACATATACTAATTACGTTAGTTTGAGCCTAATTAAAAAATAACTGAATTCTAAATCTATTTTAATTCTAATTCGTTATTCCTTACAAGACCTAACTTTTAGAGGCTTCACCACCATAAATTCTCAAACTTTTCTTTCACCTATCATTTTTGGTTGCTTTCTTAATTAAAATAATGTGTAATTAATTACTTTTTTATACTGAGTTATTTACACAAACACCCCATAATGTTTTTTATGTTTTCCCAAACACCTCTAAGGTTTTGGACCTTACACAAACACCCCTTTAGGTTTCAAAAACATTATAAATAAACTCATTTGTTAAGTGATCATCAATTAAAAACTGACATCAACCTAAAAATTGACCTTCAACAGTAATATTTTTATAATTAGAATGATAATATATCCAAACAATCATAAGGGCATTTTAGTAGTTACATAACTTGTATTACATTTAATTAAATATTTTTCATATTTTTTGGGTTATGTGTAATGTTTTTAAAACCTAAAAGGGTGTTTGTGTAAAGTTCAAAACTTGATAGGATATTTACAAAAATACAAAAAACTTCAAGGCGTGTTTGTGTAAATAACTCTTTTATACTAGCTCCTCATGTACAAGCACAAGTACAAGACTACACCACCAATATTTTTCTTTATCCAAGAGTTGGGTGATACGTTGGGTTTGCAGCTTTGTATGGAAAAAGTTATAGCAGCCTCATAATTGGAAAAAAGAACTCACCTAACTATATCTACTTGGCTACCTTTTGCTCAGATTGTAACAAAAAACAAATCCTAATGTATCTTATTCTTAGGTGTCCACCATTTTTGCACGAAAAGAGAGAAAAGAAAAGAAGCAAAGCCTCCACCCTAATTTCAACAGATAAGCATTGCATAAACAGGCTCTCTTTCACCGCAGTACCCAGCACAAAAAGGAATATTACTTGGACACACTTCTTTTCGATTCAAATTAAGAATTTGTGTCTTCGAACTTTCAAGTTCGATCCAGTTGAGGATATTGCAAATTTGTGTATTCAAAATTTTGTGTATGATTTCTGATTGGCGGGTGATTCAAGAAAAAGAAGAGACAAGAACTCTGGGCTGATGATTTAATTACTCACCAACTGCATGCATCTCAATGATTCAAGGAGTCCATTATAGAAAACCTTTTGGTTTTGGTTACCCATTAATGCTTTGCACATGCTCTAATTAACAAATGCACCAAACACATTCATATTTGGATCAGCTACCAGACCCTGCCATCCATACACATGAATACAAAATGATCCCTTTCCGAAATCTGCAGGTCGGTGTTAGAATCCATAAATCAATGAATCGAGCTCCATTAAAAAACATTGAACTCATTATTCGAAGATTCCAACCATGCAGTCAACAACTTCAGTTCTTATTGATCTTTGAATTTATTGATGAATTCATATAAAAAAAAATTGAATTAAAACGTGGGTTTTAAGGAAATGGGACAAGCTGAAGAAAAAAATAATTCAAATGGGTGAGAATCAAAAAGGAATGAAAACAATTAAACTGAAAGAAATTGAACCGAACCGAACCGTACTAACCCCAAATAGCATCTTCCAAATCTCCATTGATTTTGGTTTCGCATTTAGATCCAAAAAATTTCGATAATTTTTTATTTTTGATGATTAGTTTCTTTATTACCAAGGAAAGAAAGCAAAAGCAGAAAACAAAGGTCTAAAGTCTAAGTTCATTATGCTTAGCACCAAGCAAAGTAGACTGTAGACCCCACCCGTATTCCGTACCATGGCCTGGACATTTGAGTGTACCTTTACACGTACTCCGTCTCCATTGCCATCTCTCTTCAATTTTTTTTTTATAAATTCCCATTTCCAAACAGACCCCCAAAATCAAAACCAAAACCCACCTCTTTTATAAAACTCCAAAACAACTCCGGCTCCTCCTCTGAGGCCCTCCCAACACATGAGTGAAGAAGGAAGAGCACCATCGCCACTGCCGCCGTGCCCGCCGTCGTCATCAGATTTAGGTGATGGAGAGTCAGGATTTTTCACCACCCCACGTGGATGCATCTCGGCCGTCCTTGGGGTTCCCTCTCGGCACAGCACTCCTCCTGATCATCATATTCAGCCTCAGCGGAGTATTCTCCTGCTGCTACCACTGGGACAAGCTCAGATCACTCCGTAGATCTTTCAACCAAGACGCCGATCCCGAGGCCGACCTCCAACCACAATCACCCTCCAAATCTAAGCCTCCCCACACGGTAATAATTAATTCAATATATAAAAGTAACAGTTTTCTATTTATCCGACTCTCTATCTGAACTACAATTTTATTTATTTATTTTTGTAGGATTTGAAGCAGAACCAGAAGCAGAGCTTGCCTGTGATAATGCCTGGTGATCAGATTCCAAAGTTCATGGCATTGCCATGTCCCAAAGAACCTCCAAGAGAAGAGAAGATTGTTGTGAAGGTTCAAAAGCAGCCAAAGCCACCTCGCTTTCCCGTGCCTTTGTATTAATTAGCAATTTGGTTTCGGTGTGTATATAATCAAAATTTGATGTACCATTCAATTATATTTTAGTTGAGTTATTCATGAGAAAGAGCTAGAATTTACAACCTTTTTAATTGCTTTTTTACTTTATCAGATCACCCAAAGTTGTATATAGAATCGTAAAATGGTTCGGGAACTGTTATTAGTACTCCAAGTGAATCATCTTTCACCATATACATCAAATGAAAAACAAAAAACAAAAAGTGTGAGACTATATTCAAGTGGTAATAATATTTTTGGTAGGAGTTATATTTTGTTTTGAATGGTTTTGTAATACTGTTTTTTTCTGGGACTTTCTAGGTATAAACAATTCCAGAAGGATTATTAGGACTAATATTGCGTGGCTTCTTTAACGATTGATTGTGGTTAATTAATAAATTAGAATATTATCTGGTAGAGATATTTTTAAGTGTAATGACAATATTTACTTATAAATTTTTCTACCAAATAATTCTAATTTAACTTTTTTTTAACTGGAATAATTCTAATTTAATTAACCACAATCAGATTCATTATTAACGTATAAAAAAAATAATATTACGTGATGAAATGCAGATAGAGCTAAAAATGGGTCACTTGGTCTGGGTGTAATGATCTAGCTGCTGCCAAATTCCAAATTCTAAATTCCAAATTCCAAATTCCAAAGTTGGACCACTTTGATTGCCATTTGGAGTTGCCTTGAGAAGCCAACTCAAAGGGAACATCAGCTGGGGTAGGAGGATGAGGATAGCAAAGTAATTCTCTCAATCGAAGATTGTCGTTTCAATCAACGTATATATGTGCTAGAAAATAATGGAAATTACTGCTGGGAAGGACGTTAAAAGGAGAAAGTAGGTTGGTACCAGATTTGTGATAGGACTCTTCCCGAATTTCATCTCGAAATTTGTGAAAAGTTCTGCTTCCGTCTAACAGTTTTTAACCACAAAAATTAATACATAAAATACCCTTAATCTATGGACACAATAAATAAACCTTACAGGGGTTCCAATCGAAACTCCTTTGTAATTGACTGACTTCACGTACCTGTCAGACGCAGGATAACCTAGTAGTTCACAAACTACCTCGGAGGACCTCTTCCGCAATAAAACAAGAGAATTAACGTGTCACCCTCGTGTGAATCGTTAACCACCTGTCAATCTAGGTCACCGTCCACACCAACCCACTAACCCAGATGACGAAGGAACTAGACTTGGTTGAATTGAGTCTCAATGACTTACCCCGAGTCGTAACTCGATATCCCGGCTCATACTGAGCACCCCGAGTGGTAACTCGATATCCCGGCTCATCCCGAGCACCCCGAGTGGTAACTCGATATCCCGGCTTATACTGAGCACCCTGAGTGGTAACTCGATATCCCGGCTCATCCTGAACACCCTGAGTGGTAACTCGATATCCCGGCTCATACTGAGCACCCCGAGTGGTAACACGATATCCCGGCTCATACTGAGCACCCCGAGTGGTAACTCGATATCCCGGCTCATACTGAGCACCCCGAGTGGTAACTCGATATCCCGGCTGATACTAAGCACCCCGAGTGGTAACTCGATACCCCGGTTCATATTGAGCACCCCGAGTGGTAACTCGATTTCCCGGCTCATCTGAGAACCCCGAGTGGTAACTCGATATCTAGGCTCATCCCTAGCCATAGCTCAATATCCTCGCTCATACTGAGAGTATGATGGAATCCTCCATAACATACCTCAAATCATCCTGAGAGTATGATGGAATCCTCCATGACATACCTCAAATAATCCTGAGAGTATGATGGAATCCTCCATAACATACCTCAAATCATCCTGAGAGTATGATGGAATCCTCCACAACATACCACAAAACTCAATGATGTGGCAGAGAAAGACCCCTCAAATGCCAACATTAGAGAACCCCTCAATGATCTAGCGGAGACAAACCCTCCAATGCCAGTCGGAGAAACCTCAACGATGTGGCGGAGTAAACACCCTCCACGCCACCATCGGAGAACCCAGTGGTATAACATAATACATAAAAATACACATGCCATGAAATCCCGGAAACCCAGTCCGTTCAAAGTACATCCAAGTACCAACTCAAGGAAACCCTAGCCCCAAAGAACCTTTTAACGTACCAATAACCCAGCCCCCTTGACCTCCCGAGCCAAAACCCACTCCGTGGTCATCCATTACCACTGGGATTACTCAAACGGGGTTCTAAAAGAACACCAACGGCCTCAAAACTACCAAAATCATATTCGAAATGTCCCAAAACTCTAGACACGTGTCGTCATGGGCCGGGAGACAGTCCCACGTGCCGCCACGCGCTGGTAGAAGGCCGGACCACGCGGTACATGCCCTCACGTGCGCCACGGACTGGTTGCCATGTGGCACCACATGGCTGCCAGGTGGCATGCCACGTCAGCCACCGCTGGTCGGACCAGTCACCGGAGTTCGCTGGAGACGACGATCTGACCACCGCGCGATGCCGCCGTCGCCAGTGGCCAAAATCTGGGTTCCCTCGCCAGAATCCGTCATTAATGGCCGATCTTGATTTTTTCCTAACTTCCTCAAAACTCAACTGTTTTTCACAAATTTTAGGTCTAAATCCATTTACTCAGAAATGAAGTCTAGAGTTCGAGATCTTACCTAGTTCGGATGGTATCCGGTCGAGAAGTTTCGATCCGGGCCGGTCTGGGCAGAGTCCGAAAAGAGAGAAAAATATCCCCCTAATTTTGGACTTTTCCAAAATGACCAAATTGCCCCTGAAGCTTCTAGACCCACAACGCTCTCACCGGGTCTCTGTTTTTGTGTGCCGCCTATCTACGAACTCGTGAGTTTGAGACCTACGTAACGTCCCAAGAAAAATTTCCAAAAGCACTACCAGTCAAAAATTGACTCCCGAACCCTTCCGAAACCAAGGGTAAAATCATCTTTTCCTTAATTAAATTCTCAAATTAATTTAATTTCTGGTCCGGGTCATTACATCTGCCTGCTCCGGTGTTGCGACCGTGGCTGCTTCGGACTGCAGCGGCGACGGCTGTTGCGGCGATGGCCACGACAGTGGTGCCGGTGGCGGCTGCAACAGTGACATGGATGCGGATGTGGTTTTAATTCTTCGGTGTGTTGGTGCTGGTGGTAGAGGCTTGTCGTCTCTTCTCAGCTCTATGGCCTATCTGGACCTTGGGCCGGGTTTTGGTCCAATCCTTTGGGCTGGGCCTTTGTCTCTGTTTCTTTCTTTGGCTCAGTTTGAGTTGGGGTTAGAATTAGATTAGTCTAGCTTTGGGCTGAGTTTTTGTTTAGTTTAGGGTCTGATTGACTTTGAACTATTGTTTGGAGCAATGTGTGTTTTGATTCAGTTTAAGCCTAGTACTTGTGTTTATGAGTTTATATGTGGATGTAATATAGGATTCTTGCTTTTCTTGGGGAATACCCCTTATGAACTTGTAATATTATTTTTTTTGAATGATACTTTTTGACCTATAAAAAAAAAAAAAGTAGGTTGGTAAAGTACTAATTAAATTGAATGGACATAACTAACATTTTACTTCTGGGGTGGAGAGGCCTTTTTTAACTAGTATTTTTGTTTCACGAGGGAGTGAGGAATGGAGCTTCATATCTCTTCCACCGTTTTAAGTATCATTAAGGTCGCCGTTTAAGTAGTAATAATACTATTTAAGTGAAATGGAACGTGGTTGTATTTTCGTTAAAATGAATACAGTCATCGTTATACAATTACGTTCATTCTGAAGTGAATGAATATATACATATATATATATATATATATAAATAAATATTACCCATGATAGTAAAGATAAATGAATGAAGTACTGTATCAAATTAAATATGCATATTGCATATATAGTTAGAGGTCACTATTCCCTTAACAAATTTTGAACAATTGAAGAATTTATTTTTGTTTGAAAGGTTTACTACTTTACTTTCTTATTGGAAGCAGGCGATATAAGGTAAAATATCAAGCATATTTGCCATGCTAATGATGCTTCACATGTACATCAGATCTTTCAAATCTATGAGTGGAGTGGTAGAAAAAACCTAGTAGTTTACTCTCCTTTCTTTTTTCTTGGACTAACAATCGATCAATTAGAAAAAAGAATACCCAAGACTGAGTCAGAAAATTAAAAGAAAAATATCTATCTTTGATCAAAATATCAAGCTGAAAAGTAATTATTTTTTGCACATTAAAAAGTACCCAATCAAATCAAAATCAACAAGTAGCACTACGAAATCAACAACACAAGCACACATGCAGCAGTATGTGCACTCTCTCTCTCTCTCAAATTCCCTCTTGGTTTGTTAATTTGTCAAAATCAATTAGGTATGTGTGTAATCATACTTAAATTTGAAACACTGCACAACCTTCAACTCCAACCATGCCATTCAAAAACACGAAACACAAGGGAGATAATATTGTCGATAAACTAGTTACATGCATGCATGGAATCTTCAATATTTCTTCTGGAGTCAATGGTTTCATAAAGCAAAAGAATTTTGTGTCCCCAATATGCAATGAGCATGAATATCACAACAAAATATGTGCAGAGAGAGCTTATTTGTCTATGGTGCATCTCACATTTTCTGTCCAAGCATTCAAATCGAATTCGTACGTCCTTTCGCATATGTCTGAGTTTTTACGCAAAGCAAAATTTATTGGATTATGATACGTGGTTGACAATATATAGCATTTTCGTCGTATATATAATTTAGTGAATATTAAAGATTGAAAGTGGTGCTATTTGAAGAATCAAACCCAACAATCAAAATAGCTCTGAAAATGGGGAAACTGATAATGATATGACACGCAAAGAGAAAGCATGAAGTTTCATGGAAGTTGATTAAAACATTTTATTAATGAGCCGATTACTTTGACGTCATAATTAAGAAAGTGATTACTAGACCCAAAAGGGAACATGATGGCCAACAAAGACCCTATCTCTATCCAACAGTCTTCAACCACGTACTGAGACCCATCCATGATCTAGATATTGATATTAATCAACCTTCGTTTTCATGCCCTAATTTCACTGTTCCATGGGCCATCTCATGAACTTTTTCTTCTCTGTACTTAAACTTTGTACCATCTCTCTCTCTCTCTCTCTCTCTGTGGATAAATGATGATGATGGTTTTGTTGCTGGTGCCAGAGTACATGTCACTTTTCCAGTTCATGACTTTGATCTTTTGAGCAGCAAAGAGTGCCATTGTTGATGATCTTTGAATGCAATCACCAACAAAGTGGGCACTAGCTAGCTACCTACTCATTGTTATTGGTGTGTTGTGAAAAATACCCTTCCCATTTGGGATCTTTACACAAACAATCCGCCCACATTCTCATTTCCTAGCTAGGGCATCGGGATTTAGAGGGCCCAAACTAATATCTTTATTCCACTCTTACCATTACATATAGCGAATGTCACATTAGTATTTCTCTTTTATTTATTTATTTTTATAATTTTCTGGAGTTTTGAGAACTTATATATATTCTTGTCGTGGATTTATGTTTCACTTTATAACAATATGTGATATGTGATATTTTTATTGTTTAAAGAGTTATTAATTTTGTACGTATCACATTGATGTATTGTGTTATGGGGATATTTGATGTGTTAATTAACACCTAATTAAATTGTAATAATTAGGCTTGGTGTAACAAGTATGCATCAACTGCTACCTAATATATATGAACAGCAGTCAACTAAAGTCAATTAAGGAGATTTGTGTATGATATATATCTCTATGACTGGGGTTGTATCTGATATCCAATTGTAGGATTTTGAGTGTATGTAATAATTTGTACTTTGTGAAACGATGGTTGTTTGAGTAACAATGAATATAGCACAGTATATGCAATTTCAAAAAAAATGTATATATATATATATATATGTGTGAGCGTCGTACTCTCTAGTTGTATTATTTCACATTTTTCGATCTTAATCACCAGAGGTATTTAATCAAAATTCATTGTCAAGTTGTTATTATACAACTTATTTTACATTGTATAATCATTTTATCAATGCAGGAATATAGTGTTATTAAAGAGATAAAAATAAACAAGAGCTAGATTAGTATCCAAATTACAGGAGGAAAGCAGAGATTAATATTACATAACCCCCAAGTCCCCAACTGCCCAACTGAATTTTCTTAACAAATTAATCACATTTCAAATTTGTCGTCCTATATATATATATATATATATATTATATGGCACCATATATATATAGTTATACCAAGTTACCAACTACAGTATAATTTATAAAGCATATAAGGAAAATATGGCCGCTCCCTCCAAAAAGAATTTGGAAAAAGAGGCCGGATAGCAGCCAGCTAATAATTAGTTTCCCAGATTTTCAAAGAAAATGAAGCGAAAAGTAGCTAGGGTTTGTAAATGTACGGATGATAAGCAGCTATGCATTGGGCCCCTAATTGCACTAAAATCGTATGGGGACAACACCCAAAGCTTTTCGTGACAATTCGTAGTGGAACCCTAGTGGTCTTATCCCAAAACCTCCTGCTGATGTAACCTTTAATTTTGTTCTTATACACCTTCACACATGAGCCACCATTTTAAATTAATCAATATAGTTGTTCTGCCTAAAATGTGACAGCGGGCCCGAGGTCTCCTTCGGTGGATCTTTGTCGAAATCTGCGTTTGAAGGAGTGGGCACATGTTGGTTTCTTTAGTGATGGTGGTGGTTTGGACTTGTTTGGATGTTGGATTTGGGTTGAAGGCTGTGGGCTTAGGGGCCTTGATACCACGGAGACAGGACCATTCCCGAATTTCGTCTCAAAATCCGCAAAAAGCCCGGTTCCCATCTGACAACCTTTAACCAGAAAAGTTAAATACCTGGAATACCCTTAATATTTGGAAACATCAAATAAACTTTAGAGGGATTCCAACAGAATCTCCTCTGTACCTGATTTACCGTCACTTACTAGTCAAACGAAGGATAGCCCAGCAGTTCACAAACTACCTCGTCAGACCTCCTCTGCAATCAAACAAGACAATTGACGTGTCACCCTCGTGTGAACCGTCAAGGACTCGTCAATCTGGGTCACCGCCCACACCAACCCACTGACCCTGATGACGAAGGTACCTAACTTGGTTGAATTGAGTCTCATTGACTTCCCCCGAGTCGTAACTCGATATCCCTGCTCATCCTGAGCACCCTGAGTCGTAACTCGATATCCCGGCTCATCCTGAGCGCCCCGTGTCATAACTCGATATCTTGGCTCATCTTGAGGACCCCGAGTCATAGCTCGATATCCCGGCTTATCCTGAGCACCCCGAGTCGTAACTCGATATCCCGGCTCATCCTGAGCACCCCGAGTGATAACTCGATATCCCGGCTCATCTGAGCACCCCGAGTGGTAACTCGATATCTAGGATCATCCCTAGCCATAACTCAATATCCTGGCTCATATTGAGAGTATGATGGAATCCTCCATAGCATACCTCAAATCATCCTTAGAGCATGATGGAATCCTCCATGACATACCTCAAATCATCCTGAGAGTATGATGGAATCCTCCATAACATACCTCAAATCATCCTGAGAGTATGATGGATTCCTCCATAACATACCTCAAATCATCATGAGAGTATGAACAGTCGTGTGAACCGTCAAGGACTCGTCAATCTGGGTCACCGCCCACACCAACCCACTGACCCTGATAACGAAGGTACCTGACTTGGTTGAATTGAGTCTCACTGACTTCCCCCGAGTTGTAACTCGATATCCCTGCTCATCCTGTGCACCCTGAGTCGTAACTCGATATCCCCGCTCATCCTGAGCACCCCGTGTCGTAACTCGATATCCCGGCTCATCCTGAGGACCCCGAGTCATAGCTCGATATCCCGGCTCATCCTGAGCACCCCGAGTAGTAACTCAATATCTCGGCTCATCCTGAGCACTCCGAGTCGTAACTCAATATCCCGGCTCATCTTGTTCACCTTGAGCAGTAACTCGATATTCCGGCTCAACCTGAGCACCCTGTGTCGTAACTCGATATCCCGATTCATCTTGAGCACTCCGAGTCATAACTCGATATCCCGGTTCATCCTGAGCACCCCGAGTCCTGGCTCTTCTTGAGCACCCCGAGTTGTAACTCAATATCCCGGCTCATCTTGAGCACCCCGAGCCGTAACTCGATATCCTGGCTCATCCTGAGCACCCCGATGAGCACCATGAGTAGTAGCTCAATATCCCGGCTCATCCTGAGCACCCCTAGTCGTAACTCGATATCCCGGCTCATCCTGAGCACCCTGAGTTGTAACTCAATATCCCAGCTCATCCTGAGCACCCCAAGTTGTAATTCGATATCCCGGCTCATCCTGAGCACCCCAAGTTGTAACTCAATATCCCGGCTCATCCTGAGCACCCCAAGTTGTAATTCGATATCCCGGCTCATCCTGAGCACCCCGAGTTCTAACTCGATATCCTGGCTCATCCTGATCACCCCGAGTATTAACTCGATATCTCGGCTCATCCTGAGCACCCCGAGTAGTAACTCGATATCCCGGCTCATCCTGAGCACCTCGAGTTGTAACTCGATATCTCGGCGCATCTTGAGAACCCCGAGCCGTAACTCGATATCACGGCTCATCCTGAGCACCCCGAGTGGTAACTCGATATCCCGGCTCATCTTGAGCACCCCAAGTCGTATCGCCTATCAAAAGTAACAATCGGCATTACCAAAGGTAATTAAAAACCCCACATTCAGACTCCCTAAACCACGGGAGGTCCGCTTGCATCACACAAAAAAATGTAGCCACTTCGGACGCCCAAAACCACCCCTAAACGACGTCTGATTAACCCAAAACCTGTGCTAAAAGTTCTGAAACATCGAAACCTTGTTGACAAGCATCGCCGTGACCCAAAGACCTGTCCCACGAGTCGCCAAGCGCCGGAGGTAGGCCGAACCACTCCCCACGCACTGGCTATAGTACCTCACGCGCTGCTACAGTGTCTCACGCGCCTGACTCGGCACTGACTCAGCCTCCAGGTGGCACCACGTGGCTGCCAGGTGGCCTCCACGTGGTATGCTACGTCAGCCCCCCTCTGATCGAACCAGTCACCGAAGAAGATGACCGTTCCGCCGTGCACCGTCGCTGAAAAACTCCATTGCCAGTCGACCTTGAATTTTTCCTAACTTCCTCAAATTTTAAATGTTTTCACAAATTTTTAGTCTAAATGCATCTACTCGAATCCAGGAACTCAAAAATGAAATCTAAACACGAAACCCATACATGTGTTGGCTGGAAAATAGATCGAAAGGTTCTATTTTTCCTTTCCTCGGTTTGGTGTCTCTCGCGGCTACCTCCTGCGACGGTTGGTACGTTCTTAATTGCGGGAAGGAGGAGAGTCCAATGAGTGGAACCAAAACGGACGATCTAGCCTCGAATTGAAGTTCGAATTTGTGGGATTTTGGGTTCGGTCGCATGGGTTTGGGTGAGTCACGAATAGAGAGTGAACAGTGGAGGATGATCTGATCTGCTTGGGGTTAAAATATCTACCCAGGCCAAATTACCAAAATGCCCCTGAACATTCTAGACCTACATCTCTCGCATACGAACTCCGTTTTTTGCGTGCCACCTGTCTACGAACTTGTGAGTTCGAGACATACACAATGGTGCCCGAAACACAGCCAAAAGTGTCTCGAAATAAAAATTGACTTTCAAGCCCCTTAAACAACCAAGGGTAATTTCGTCTTTTTGTAAATTAATTTACAAATATTCGCTAATTACATTTTCGGGTCGTTACACACGGTTTATCCCTAGATGGGCTGACCAGGAAGTATACAAGCCTTAGTTGCCTTCAAAGTAGACGTGCCACTAGTAGAAGCTGCTACTAGACAGTGATGAATGAGTTCTGTTGCGGCCCAAGAACCTTTCCTTAATCAAGTGATTGCGAGGTGAGCGGAGAAATAGCTCACACTGTTATTTTCTATGCCTTATTCTTATTGTATCCAAGGACTTTAATAATTTTCTTTCCAATCTAGTCCAAGTTCAGATTATGTTAATTCCGATTTGTTCATGTTAGCAGCTTGTTATTGGTTGGGAGCAGTTAGATGCAAGGATTTCCTTAAGTCGGGATAATGGTATTGGACCAAAACACATAAATGATTCTATGACTTAGAACAACCATACAATGCCATGGTTGGTATATTCCGAATACTGATAATTCCTCTTAAGAAAATCCTTTGAAATGTGAAGAAAGTAAAATACAAATACTGGAAAGTAAATGCAAGAATATTAAATGCAACAAACGAAATATAAGTGTTGTAAGTAAACATTTCCTTCGCAATCAAGTCTTGTTAAGGAGCACGATTTTCTAGAAATTCTCAACTGAAATGAACATCAATCAAGCCTCTTTCTTTACTGTACTTAAACTTTGTACCATCTCTCTCTCTCTCTGGATATATGATGATGAATTGATGATGATGGTGTTGTTGTTGGTGCCAGAGTACAAGTCACTTTTCCAGTTCATGACTTTGATCTTTTGAGCAGCAAAGAGTGCCATTGTTGATGATCTTTGAATGCAATCACCAACAAAGTGGGCACTAGCTAGCTACCTACTCATTGTTATTGGTGTGTTGTGAAAAATACCCTTCCCATTTGGGATCTTTACACAAACAATCCGCCCACATTCTCATTTCCTAGCTAGGGCATCGGGATTTAGAGGGCCCAAACTAATATCTTTATTCCACTCTTACCATTACATATAGCGAATGTCACATTAGTATTTCTCTTTTATTTATTTATTTTTATAATTTTCTGGAGTTTTGAGAACTTATATATATTCTTGTCGTGGATTTATGTTTCACTTTGTAAAAATATGTGATATGTGATATTTTTATTGTTTAAAGAGTTACTAATTTTGTACGTATCACATTGATGTATTGTGTTATGGGGATATTTGATGTGTTAATTAACACCTAAATTGTAATAATTAGGCTTGGTGTAACAAGTATGCATCAACTGCTACCTAATATATATGAACAGCAGTCAACTAAAGTAAATTTAAATTGCAATTCTTGTAGCATCACATCTGTATACTATTATGTCATATGGTGTAGGGTGCCTAGTGCTTGAACAATTAATTATTTTTGGGAAATTGATGGATATGTTTTATTTTTGTAAACACATTTTTTACTGTTTTATTTTTGAATAAATTTGTGGAGAATGTTTTATTTCCATCAACTTCCGTATTTGTTTTTTGTAAATTGAATTACATTACAAAAACAATAAAATCAAAATCAAGTGAAATCGCCTGCATCAGATTTAATGACCACACATTCTCTCATCAAAATAGTTACTTCCGCAGTGTCGGCCGGAGAGTGATATGTTGAATGTTCTCTACAACTTAATTAATGAGACATTAGTAACCCTGAATTAATAACGAGATTGTGTATGATATCTCTCAATTTAATTTTGTTAAGAATTTTGGATATAATTATGTATTTATTGTGGAAAATGTGTAGAAATTGTTTAGAATTTGTGGAAATTTGTGTAGGAAATTAGAAAATTTGTTAGGAAAATATGAAAATAGAAAATATGTTATAAAATTAGGGAAATAGAAAATATGTTAGGAAATTAGAAAATATTTTAGGAAAATAAAAAATATGTAATGAAATTATTGAAATTAGAAAACATGTTAGGAAAATAGAAAATATGTACGGAAATTAGAAACTTGTAAATTCTGTTTTATGCATAATTAATATATGTTTGTATTTGTGAATTTCTTGTGATATTTTTTGTAAAGCGCTTTATGTAGTTTCGACGGAGTGAAATATGTTCATATTTCATAACCGTTTATGCGAAGTTAATCAGGTTGATTAACTTCGTATAATGAAATTCAATGAAAATCCTTAAACTTGGAAATGTATACCCGACGAATATTCATTTATCTTCGTCGGGCCATATATACCAGATTCAATTTACATTTAATTATTAAACAACATTTTTAAATTACTTACGAAATGAAATGGACCAATCTAACCGTCCACCTTTATTGCATGTACTCATAGATCGCCTACGTGAAAAATTACCTGATTTGGAAATCCCGGGATTAGGTAACGATGCGCGACGTTTCAATGGTTACACAACGTTTTTTCACAATCGGACGGCTTGAAACCCTCAAAACCTCACGATTTTTGACGGGCGAGATCTAGGCACGTAAAATCACAAAATGAACTGTTAGATTGGTCAAAATCAATTGTTTGAATATCAATAGAACCAAAACTTTGAAAAATGTATTGAAGTTTCCTTAAAGTGTTTAAACTGCTTGATGAATATGCTTGTTTTACGATTTTCAATAATTTACGAAATGAAATGGACCGATCTAACCGTCTACATATATTGTACATACTCATAGATCGCCTACGCGAAAAATTACCCAATTTGGAAATCCCAGAATTAGGTAACGGTGCGCGACGATTCAACAATTACACAACGTTTCTTCACGATCGGACGGCTTGAAATCCTCAAAATATCAAGATTTTCGACAGGTGAGGTCTACAGACTTAAAAGTAACCATTGAACAGTCAATTTTTTGAAATTCCACCGTTTGAATATCAATTGAACCAAAATTACGAAAAATCCATTGAAATTCACAAACTTAACGATCGAGGCACATAAGCTCTGTAAAACATAACGATAATGATCGATGGGGCTTTAGGCATGTAAAAACCAAAAATTAAACGGTCCCGATCTTGAAAATTCTATCGTCGGACCTGGTTTTTAGATCAGTCATAAACTCAACAACAACAAAAATTTTGCCCGACGAAGTTAATTATTCGTCGGGCAACGATATTAAAGTCGTTGGGCAACATGAACAAAATGCACACTTTTTTTTTCGCGAATATTTAAAAAAATTCCGCCAAAATTTTAGCGAAAACTCAAACCTACCGCGTATATTTGCCCGACGTACTTTTAACTTTTGACCCGACGAATATCCACCATGTTATGTTACCCGACGAATTCATTAAAAGTTTACCCGACGTAGGATTCGTCGAGCAAGGTTATTCATACAGATAAATCGTGACCGACTCTTCTTTTTCTTCCTTCTTCTTCATTTTCCTCGTCGTCTCCCTACCGCCACCTCTCTACAACACAAACCAGGTGGATGTCTCTCGAGGTCGCCAGCCTCCAATACCACTCCCTCCCTTTCTCGCTCTCTCTCACTCGGATTTCGCCTCTCACTCGGCCACCGCAGCTCTCGCTTGCGCCACCTTTCTCTCGTCGATTCTATATCGCTGCCGCAGCTATCTCTCGCCGGCAATCATCTCAAGGTCGAACTCGATCTCCCTCTCTCTCTATTGTTAATGTGGATTGGTTATTGTTAATGTTGACTGTTTATATTTTAATTTTAATTTGGATTGAAATTTCATTATGAAATTGTATTGACAATGTGATTGAAATTTGGATTGGATTTTGGTAGATTGTGCATTTTTCTCAAATTTGCAGAATGTGAATTTAGGGTTTTTACTTGAATATTGTGAATTTGGATTGGATTGGAATATAAATATTTGGTTTACTGAGTTTGTATGGATTTAGTAATTTAGGGTTAATGTTAATGATTTGTTGAAATTTTGATGTTTGGTATAATGTTGAAATTGGTATAATGTTATGAATTTTGCATATGATTTTTGTTATGATTTTGGATATGAATTTTATGTGAATTTTGGATATGTGACTTTTATGAATTTTGGATATTTGAATTTAAAAACATTTATGTGAATTTTTGATATAATGTAGGATATGTGAATTTTGGATATGTGAGTTTTATAAATTTTGGATATGTGAATTTTATGATTTTGGATATTATTATTGTATGCTTGGATTAATTTGTAAGTTTGATTTTATTCCCAAAATTTGGATTTAGAAATTTAGGTATAATGTTGTGAATTTTGAGTTTAGTCATTTAGGTTTAAGTTTGTTTGTATTAATTAGTATTTTGGGTGTAATTTTGGTTTGTGTTGGTTTTATTTAAAAAAATTAGAATTTGGTGGTTTTATTTTTTAGATACCAATTTACTAATTTTCAATTAATTGATTAATTTATTATTTGAATTGAAAAATGTTGGTTAATTTTATATGTGGTTTTGTTTTTATTTTGTGAATTTAATATTTAATATTAAAAATGTTTGGTTTTTTTTTATTAAATTAAAAATATGTTGGTTAATTTTATATTAATTATTTTAAATTTCTTATTGTAGATGTCGCATCGCACCTTGATCATATCTAGGACTCGCCCCCGCCTGATCCCGTTGATCATGCGGCGGAGGAGGCAGCCTCCTCAGCGGCGTCTGTTCAGGCACCGATCTCGGATCATCAGAGACCCGGTGCACGATCGACTCGTCGACATCACAGCAAGAAACGGGGGGAACCTCGTATCGACCCCCAGCCCCCACATGACGACGCCGCAGCAGACGAATCGGAGACTGTCGTCGGAGCACTCCCTAAGGGTAAGTTGATTATTTTGTTTATTTAAACAATCGTTTTTATTTGTTACTCATATTATGTACGAATGTTCATCGAATTTGCAGGGAAGTGGGTGAACGTGCGCGGGATCAACCAGGGTTTGACATCCCAGAGGATTTGCAGGACAACGAATGCAAAGATCCCGGTGGTGTACGTGCCTCGCCTCTGGACAGTGGCTGTAAAAATCCACAGCCTGGTGGTGCATGAAATGGGCGCGATTCTTCGCACCAAGTCCCTGATGATGAGGGATACTTTTAGGAACCAACCCTAAAAGGAGATCACGCGTTGTTGGGGAGAGTTATCGGTACGTGTTTCTCCATTTTTTTTTACATTTTTTTCATTATTTTTAATTATTTTACTAACTTTAATAATTTATTGCAGATCAATTTTGAGTTCAACCTGGAGGACACCGATGTTAGTAAATACATGAGAAACCACTGACAATTACGGTATGCCGATAGAAAGTACGAGCTCCACAAGTACTACAAGAGCTGGCCTTCCCCGGAAAAAGCTCGGGCAAATCCTCCAGAGGAGCTGGCCTTCCCTGGAAGAAGCTCGGACAAGTCCACATTTATTGTACTTACTCATAGATCGCATACGCCAAAAATTACCTAATTTGGAAATCTCGGGATTAGGTAATGGTGCACGACGATTCAATGGTTACACAACGTTTCTTCACGATCGGACAACTTGAAATCCTCAAAACATCAAGATTTTCGACGGGTGAGGTCTACCGACTTAAAAGTAACCATTGAACGGTCAATTTTTAGAAATTCCACCGTTTGCATATCAATTGAACCAAAACTACTAAAAACCCATTGAAATTCACAAACTTAACGATCGAGGCACATAAGCTCCGTAAAACATAACGATAACGATTGATGGGGCTTTAGGCATGTAAAACCAAAAAGTGAACGGTCCCGATCTTGAAAATTCTATCGTCGGACTTGGTTTGTAGATCAGTCATAAACTCAACAACAAAAGCCTTTTGGCCGATGAATTTAATCATTAGCCAAGAAATTTTTCTAGATTCGTTGGGAAAATATACTAAATTCGTCGGGCAACGTTAAAAAAAACACGCAATTTTTTTTCTGCAAAAATTTCAGAAATTTCGCCAAAAGTTTCGCAAAAACTCAAACTTGCCGTATATATTTACCCGATGAAGGTGAAACTCCTTACCCGACGAATTCATTAAAATATGCCAGACGAAGGCTTCGTCGGGCTAGGGTATTCATACACAGATAAGTCGCGACTGACTCTTCTTCTTCTTCCTTCTTCTTCATTTTCCTGGTTATCTCCCCACCTTCACCTCTCTGAAAACACTCATTCGTCGGGCTAGGGTATTCATACACAGATCAGTCGCGACTGACTCTTCTTCTTCTTCCTTCTTCTCCATTTTCCTGGTTATCTCCCCACCTTCACCTCTCTGAAAACACACCAGACTCCTCCTCTCTCAAGCTCGTCGCCGCATCTCTATCTCTCGCCGATTCTCTCTCGTCGCCTCTCTCTCGCCAATTCTCTCTCGCCGCCGCCGCTCTCTCTTGCTGGCAGTCATCTCAAGGTCGAACTCGTTCTTCCTCTCTCTCTCTCTCTCTCTCTCTCTCTATTATTAATGTGGATTGGTTATTGTCAATTTTGATTGTTTATATTTTAATTTTAGTTTGGGTTGAAATGTCAATTGAAATTTGGTTTGGATATTATGAAATTGGAATTGAAATTTGGATTGGATTTTGGCATATTATGAATTTTTCTCAAAATTGCAGATTGTGAATTTAGGGTTTTTACTTGAATATTGTGAATTTGGATTGGATTGAAATATAAATATTTGGTTTACTAAGCTTGTTTGGATTTAGTAATTTAGGGTTGATGTTGATGATTTGTTGAAATTGTGATGTTTGGTATAATGTTGAAATTGGCACAATGTTATGAATTTTGCATATGAATTTTGTTATGATTTTGGATATGAATTTTATGTGAATTTTGGATATGTGAATTTTATGAATTTTGGATATGTTAATTTAAAAAAATTTATGTGAATTTTTTATATGATGTAGGATATGTGAATTTTGGATATGTGAGTTTTATAAATTTTGGATATGTGAATTTTATGATTTTGGATATTATTATTGTATGTTTGGATTAATTTGTAAGTTTTGTTTTATTCCCGAAATTTAGATTTAGAAATTTAGGTATAATGTTGTGAATTTTGAGTTTAGTAATTTAGGCTTAAGTTTGTTTGGATTAATTAGTATTTTAGGTTTAATTTTAGTTTGTGTTGGTTTTATTTAAAAAAATTAGAATTTGGTGGTTTTATTTTTTATTGGCCAATTTACTAATTTTCAAGAAATTTATTTATTTATTTATTATTCGAATTAAAAAATGTTGGTTAATTTTATATTTTGTTTTGTTTTTATTTTGTGAATTTAATATTTAATATTAAAAATGTTTGTTTTTTTTTTTAATTTTTAAATTAAAAATATGTTGGTTAATTTTATATTAATTATTTTAAATTTCTTATTGTAGATGTCACATCGCACCTTGATCACATCTAAGACCCGCCCCCGTCTTGATCCCATTGATTATGTGGTGGAGGAGGTAGCCCCTGCCTCGATAGTCTCCACATCGGTGTCCATTCATGCACTGATCTCGGATCATCATCGACCCGGTGCACGATCGGCTCGCCGACAACACTGCAAGAAACAAGGGGAACCCTGTACTGACCCCCAACCCCACAGGACGATGCCGGAGCAGACAAATCGGAGACTGTCGCCGGAGCACTCCCTAAGGGTAAGTTGATTACTTTGTTTATTTAAACAACCATTTTTATTTGTTACTTATATTTTGTACTAATGTTCATCGAATTTGCAGGGAAGTCGGTGAACGTGCACGGGATCAACCGATGTTTGACATCCGAGCGAATTTTCCGAACTACGAATGCAAAGATCCCGGTGGTGTACGTGCCTCGCCTCCGGACAGCGGCCGTAAAAATCCACAGTCTGGTGGTGCATGACATGGGCGTGATTCTTCGCACCAAGTCCCTGATGATGAGGGATACTTTCAGGAACCAACCCTCGGAAGAGATCACACGCTGTTGGGGAGAGTTATCGGTACATATTTCTTTTTTTTTTATATATTATTTTCATTATTTTTAATTATTTTACTAACTTTAATAATTTATTGCAGATCAATTTTGAGTTCAACTTGGAGGACATCGACGTCAGTAAATACCTGAGAAACCACTGGTAGTTATGGTACGCTGACTAGAAGTACGAGCTCCACAAGTACTACAAGAGCTGGCCTTTCGCGGAGGAAGCTCGGGCAAATCCTCTAGAGGGGTTGGACGGGCCGAAACTACAAGGGTGGATGTGGTTGTGCGACCATTTCGTGTCCCCCCAGCTATGTGGTACTGTCCACCAAGTTAAATTATTTATTTATTTTTATATTATTTTCCATTTGAAAATATAATTATTATTTTTACTAATGAACAGCGAAAATCGGTTGCCAACACATCAAATCGGGGAGCGAAGAAATTTAACCACCGCGGGGGGTCGCGATCCTTATCAGACCGGCAGAAGGATCGGCGCATCACAGGGTCGATGTTCCCGGAGGTGGATGCCTGGGGGTAAGTGTACGCTGGTCGGGGCAAATAGGAGGCTGACAATATTCACGTAAGTTTATTTTTTGCATATTAAACATTAATTTTTAATTTGATAATTATATTTCTAATTAATATTTATTCGAATTTTTAGGCGGCGATGGAGCAAGACGTCCAGCAGACACAGGTTGAGCTGACGCAATAGCATCCCGACGTGTCGTTGGAGCAGCAGCTACAGGATCTCGAGAGGTCGATCACCATCCTAAAGCGACGACTTGGTAGGCGTCCAGGGAAGATCGTTCGGGGGGGCGGGCGACGGGATAGTTCAGGATGTCTCCAGTCGCTCTTCGAGTTCTTCCTTGGGAGCTAATCCCGAGGAGATGTCGGAGCTCAAGAGAAACTTCAAGACCTTCAGGTCGAAAACACGAAGATCAAGGCCCAAAACGTGCAGATCCAGGCCCAAAACAATCAAATCAAGGCCGCCCTCGCCAAGGTGCTTGACCACTTGGGTGAGCATGGGCTGGATGAGCTTCTGTCACAGCCTCAGCCCCCAGCCCAACAGCTCGGCCAGGACCCCGACCACCCCGACCAGTCCCCGAGTAGTTAGAACTTAATATGTAAAACATTACTTTAGTTTTAATTATGTAAAAACATAACATTAATTTTTATAAATATTTTTTTTTTCATTTGATTCGTTTTATTATTTTAATTGTATATTTAAAAAAAATTATTTTAATTATATATATATTTATTTAATTAAATAAATTATTAAAATTATTTTTTTAAATATTAAGCTTTTGCTCGACGAACACCCAATTTCGTCGGGCAAAGTAAGACAATTCGGTGCACGCATGCCGGATTTCTGTATCTTTGCCTGGTGAAAGGAGTTTTTCGGGCAAAAGTTGTTGACTTTTGGGTTGCTCGACAAATCATAGGTGACGAATGGATCCGTTAGGCAAGCTTTCAATTGCTCGAAGAACTCATTGTTTTTGTCGACTAACATCAAGTCCGACAGTGGTGGCCCGACGAACGTTGCCCGAAGAAGGTTTGCCATGTTTTATGTGGCCCGACAAATTGTGAACTTTGCTCGACGAATCTGTTTCGTCGAACAAGCCTGCTTTTCTTGTAGTGAATTCGTAGTGGAACCCTGGTGGTCTTATCCCAACACCTCTTCCTGATGTAACCTGCAATTTTGTTCTTATACACCTTCACACATGAGCCACCATTTTAAATTAATCAGTATAGTACTATAGTGTAAGAGTCCGTTTGTTTTAGAAGAGACTTAAATTTAAATTTGAAATTGATAACAATGTTAAATTTGTTGTTTAAAGAATTATAATGAATGTACGATAAAATTTGAATAAAAAAAACGGAGAAAGTAAATGGATTTACAATAGCTTTGTGTGTGTATATATATATATATATATATATATATATAATCATTTCAAAAATTCCTATTTTTAACACTAAATCTAATTATTAAATGGATTCATGAATTTAGAGTTTTCTGGTTTTCGTAGCAAATTTAGCTTTCTTATCAAATCTAAACCTAAACACAAATTATTTTTAAAACAAACGGAGCACTGTACTTTTGTTCATGTTAAAAGGAAAAGTTTTTTTATTGGGTAAGTGGTTCATTATGGATTACTTTTTTTATTAAAATGTATTGGGTGCAAGTTTGAATAACTTACTCAATAGTTTATTCATTAGGTACCAAATTCCAAATTCACTCAATTTTTATTTAAAACAAATAATACGCAGTTTTAAAAAGAAGAAATACTTTATTAATATGTCCTCACTACTTTAAGTCTTTAATCATGGTGGGGGTGACCATAATTGACGGGAAATAAAAAAAGAAAGATTGATATATAAATTCTTGGATCTTGTCGATCACTACTACCGGTGCTATATTTCAATCAAGAATCAAGAATCTTTTACAGCCCCATGGAAACAGCTGCATGATTAATTAAACAAAAAAACTGCTTTGGCCCTTAAATTAAATCATTGAATTTAATTTATTAAACAAATTGCACGTAGCATGTTTCTTTCAGACTTGTTTAAGTTATATATGTTATGTTAATTTGTAACTTGTTTTTCGGCCTACTACTATTCTATATGAGGAAAAGTTTCAGAATTCCATAAAGAAAAAAAGACTTTTAAATTCAATCTTCATAAATAACGTGAATATATATATATATATATATATATATATATATATATATGTGAATTGACTCTACTACAGGTATATTACGCAAGGAATATATATGAAATTTAAACCCAACAAATGAGAGAATGCCACCTAATTACATGATCCTTCCAAAAAACTAGAGGATAAGTATTATAATTATCTACCTAAGAAATTGAATATACAAGCATAACTATACTAATTAATTTAGTATCTACTAATTTCTTGGAACTAAGATATGCATTGACTCTAAGAAGAATGAACTAATAGTTACTAATAGGGGAAATGATCGAATAAGTCTAATTTACACCTTTTTTTTTTTGGGTTATTCTTTAACATTTTTAAATAAGAACGAGTCATGTGAAATAGAACTTTATTTATAAAAATTCAACTGGCCTCAAAAGATAATAGGAATCGAACTTCATTCCCTCAATAAGAGATGAGCACTATTTCTGATTTTTGTAGATTTATTGTATTTACTGCGTTTTTAAAAAGTGTGGTATTCTTATTCCTTAGTGTTATGACCTAATGACAATTTTTTTTCCAAATGTTATATGGGGTTTATCGAGTTTGAATTTCATAAAAATCGAGGTCGATGTCCAATGTACTTGCCTTCCCTAATATCATTGTATCAAAAGAAAAAGCATGGTATTCTTTGTTGCGTTCAGGATTTTTGATAATTTTTCGTGAGGTTGATATCGTTATTAATAAGATTTAAAAGAAAAAAATAAATAAAACCTTATCAAGACACCACTAGATTACATATAGGCCAAACAAAATGACAAATAGGGAAAGTTAGGTATTTGCTCCATGAAGCTCTAATACAATAAACTGATGTGGATGTAGCACTTGCAAAAAAAAGCCATCAAGTAGTGATTAGTCTAAAGAATTAGTACTATATAGTGGGAATCCATGAAAAAAGTTAGGTCTAAGTCCTTAAAAAGCATGAATTCAAAAGGTTGAACATTAATCTTCACCGTGATAGATCCAATTAGTGTAGTTGTGTACGATCCCATTCCATTCCAGATGAGTTTGGACCTCATTCAACGGCATCCAAACGCAATTATTACATTTACGGCACGGACACCTGACATGTCTTGTATCACTGCAATGACTACGTGCAAAGGCAATGAAGTTGTCGATCCCATCCAAATATTGATCAGAAGATCTATCAAACATTTGCATCCACCCTCTGTCCATTGTGCCTGCTTTCACAACATAGAGTCAACATAAGTAATTCAGTTAACATTGCCCAGTAAATAGAACAAGTTAAAATCAAAATCAACTCTTCTCCTTATGCCTCCGGTTATTTGGCCCTATCCCATTCGAGAGTGCACGTTCTGTGCTGTGCAGTTTGCGACCTACGAGGCTAAGTTCAGATCGAGGGAAATTTCGGCAGCATCTCCCTACAGTTCCCCAAATGCACGACGTAGATATTATAAACAAATATCTAGTATGCATTAGAAGAACATTGAGGGGATACAAACCGAATTTCCCACAATCGAAACCTAACCACGTAGACCGCCAACTACACAACACATAGTTGTGCACCCCCAAACTGTCCGAATATATGGACAATTCAAGAGTCAGTCAATCAATCAGATTTACTGACTCTCAAACGGGTCTAAGGTTTTTCATTGAATTTCATTATACGAAGTTAATCAACTCGATTAACTTCGCATAAACGGTTATGAAATATGAATGTATTTCACTCCGTCGGAACTAAATAAAGCGTTTTAAAAAAAATATCACTACAAATTCAAAAATACAAACATATATAAATTATGCATAAAACACAGTTTTAAATTTTATAATTTCTGTACATATTTTCTATTTCCCTATTTTCCTAACATATTTTCTAATTTCCAAACATAATATCGAATTTTAATAATTTTATTACATATTTTTTTTCCTATTTTCCTAAAATATTTTCTAATTTTCTAATTTCCTAACATATTTTCTATTTCCTTATTTTCCTAACATATTTTATATTTCCCTAATTTCCTAAAATTTTTCTTAATTTCCAAATATATTTTCTAATTTCAATCATTTCATTACATATTTTTAATTTTCCTATTTTACAACAAAATTTCCTAATTTCCTAACATATTTTCTTTTTTCCTAATTTCATAACATATTTTCTATTTTCCTAATTTCATAACATATTTTCTATTTTCAATTTTCTAATTTCTAATTTCCAAAAATTCTAAAAAATTTCTACACATTTTCCACAATAAATACAAAATTTCCTAACATAATTATATCCAACATTCTTAACAAAATTAATTTGAGAGGTAAACACACATACCTTTTCACAAGTATTCCTTCAAATTAACTACAAAATTTCTACAACACAACACATAATTAATTCCTATTCAAAAATCAAAATTTCAAAAAAATAAAATTTTCATACCTTAATATTTGATATTTGATGATTGATAGAGAAAAAGGATTTGTTGGTAATGAAAATGGTGATGAGATGATAATAATAGGTATATAAAGAGAGTGAATGAGTGAGAGGGAGAGATAGAGAGCAGAGAGAAGGATGAGAAGCAAAGAGGAGGAAGAAGAAGAAAGAAGAAAAAAAACAGACTCTGGTATTTAGAGTGTTTAGACAGTTGTCCGACGAACAGTATTCGCAGGGTAATATTAAATGATTCGTCGGGCCATAAAGAGTCAACGTCTAATATTACCCGACGGCGATTGGTCGTCGTTGTTTACCCTGTTACCCGACGGGTAGTCCACATCGTCGGGTAACAATGTCCAATTTTGCGCGCCAACGGTTTTTTCTTCCCGCCAACTTGTTACCCGACGACTGTAAATGTCCGTCGGGCAATATGACCTTACCCCGCGAGATATTGTCCGTCGGGCAAAATTTAGTCGGGCTACTGCGATTTTCTTGTAGTGTATATAGTGGGAATCCATGAAAAAAGTTAGGTCTAAGTCCTTAAAAAGCATGAATTCAAAAGGTTGAACACTAATCTTCTTTAGATTTCTCATATCTCATAGTAAGTCAGTTCTTTATTTTCTTTCCTTTCTAGTGGCTCTGCTCATGAATCATGATGCACATATATGTGGTTCTTATGGCAGCCAATCTGCATTGGATATCTAATTCTTCTATATCTTGTGTTTCTATGGCCATTTAGATTTAGATTTAGATTTTAACTTTAAGGGGTCAATCTCTTCTATATTTAGGTAGATATATAAGTGTCATATTCTACGTACAAAAATGTTATTTTAATAACAACTCATGAACTTGCATGATCGGGACGCTTATTGCTTCTTCGTCCACATTCTCAACTAAAATTTCATTTACTTCATTATGATCGACCTAGTTGACTTCTTCTTTTTCGTGGCTTTAGGTTGGGTTCTAAATGGATTCGGCTTGAGTCATGTTTTTTTGTTCTTTTGAGTTTGTTTTGTCGGATTCATTTGCGCCCGCATTGTTGGTGAGCTCTTGCTTTCTCCTGAAATATGCCCCTTGTAAATTTGTACATTTTGTCTATCCAATATTACCATGTTACCTACAGAAAACACAAATATTTCTTACCTCACTACCTACTATATACCAATATTTCTAATCAAATAAAGCGGACATACCATCATGGCCAGGAACTTTGATGGGGCACATGTTTGCTTTAGAGCTAGCTCCAACTCCTCTCTAATGAATTATTTCAATAGAGTATCATTCATAGAACTTTATACACAGGGAGTTATAGTCTCCAATATTATGTTCATCTCCTAATAACCACCATAATTATAATGTAGAAACTCTACGATAGATTGGTTGAAAGCTTGATTTCATTGATGTGTTTTCACAAGTATATATAGACAAGTGATTACAGCGAAAAGGGATAACCAGTTACAGTGAGGAATTCAAATATTGAACGAGAGAGAAATCAGGAACTGATTGGAGCTAGCAGCGCTTTGGATGCAACAGATGAAGTGAAGTCGAGTGGGATAAGGACTATGTCGATATTCCAACATCCCCCCGCAAATGAGACGGCACCTGGCTGGGAGTTTGGAACGAAGAAGAAGAAAACGGCCAGAGAGCAGACCCTTAGTGAGGAGATCAGCATGCTGGGCCTGGGATGGAATGAACCGAACAAGATGACTACCACGAGCAACTCGTTGACGAACAAAGTGATAATCAAGCTCAATATGACGAGTTTGAGCATGAAAGACAGGATTGGCAGCAAGGTACGTAGCACTGAGATTGTCACAGTGAAGAAGAATGGGAAACCGTACAGGGAGCCCAAGTTCATACAATAGATAAGATAACCAAGTAGTTTCAGCACATGCATGAGAAAGAGTACGGTACTCCGATTAGGCACTCGAGCGGGAAACCGTGGGCTGCTTTTTGGAGCACCAGGAGATCAAATTTGAACCCAGATAAATTAAGCAACCAGTGGTTGAACGTCGAGTATCCGGACAACCTGCCCAATCAGCATCCGAATATGCAAAAACAAATGAAGGCAGTGGTTGAGGACAAAAAGTGATGCCAAAATGCAAAGAACCTTTGATATACCTGAGAATGTGCTTGACGACAACAAGGTGAGGAGCCCGGAGTGCAGCCATGAATTGAGCAACGGTATTGACGGCATGGGAGAGATCAGGGCGTGTGAGAGTCAGGTACTGTAAACAGCCCACCAAGCATCGATATTCCGTGGGACTGACTAGAAGCTCGCCCTCAGAGGCAGAAAGAACCGTCTTGGTAGCCGTGGGGTGGAAATGGGCTTGCAGAACAACATATTTTCACGTTTCAGGAGGTCAAGCGCAAACTTGAGCTGTGAAATATATAAACTGCCAGAAAAAGCAGTAACTTGGAGTCCAAGAAAATAAGTTAACAGCCCAAGATCCTTCAAATCAAACTCACGGCCAAGAAAGGAGACGAAGGAAGATGATTAATGAGATAAACAGAGGTAAGAACTGCTTCAGTCTAAAGATTAAGTGGGGCTTTAGCAGAAAGAAGAAGAGTTCGAGTCATGTCAGCAATATGGCGATGTTTACGTTCAGCAAGATCATTTTGTTGAGGAGTGTGAGGACAAGAGAAGCGTTGTTGAATACCTAAAGAGCTACAGAAGTAAGAAAATGCACGATTAGTGTATTCAGTACCGCCATCACTTTGAAAGTGTTTAATGGCGGTGTGGAAAAGATTTTGAATCATGGAAACAAAGGTTTTAAAGTGAGAGAGGACTTCAGATTTTCTACGAATGGGATAAACCCATGAATAACGACTGTAATCATCAGTGAAAAGAACATAGTATTTATAACTAGAGATAGAAGAGATAGTGGCCATCCATACATCAGAATGAATCAAGAGAAAAGGAACACAAACATGTTCTTTATTATTATCAAATGGCAATTGGGTGGATTTTCCTAAGGCACATCCATTACAAAAATTCGTAGACAAACGAAAAGAAGAACCTAACGACGAGCCTAGACGAGAAAGCACATTGTGAGAAGGATGACCAAGAAGATTATGCAAATCAGTGGAAGAAAGCATAGCAAGAGCTTGAGGAGAAGATAGGGAGACAGGATATAGTCCATCTTTACATGGGCCCTGAAAGAACAAAGAACCAGTGTGTAAGTCAATAATTTTAAAGCATGTTGGTTCAAAATTCATAGAAACAAAATGGTCTTTAGTGAATTGTGCAACAGAAAGGAGATTTTTACAAAGAGACGGAACAAAGAAAGTATGATGAAGAGGAAAGGAACGAGAGCCAAGAGACAAAGGTACAGTACCAGTATGAGAAACAATGAGAGAGTCACCATTACGCATGTAAACAGCGTTACCATTGTAAGGTTGTGTGTTTTGAACAACATAAGGGTTACCAGTCATGTGATGCGTAGCTCCAGAGTTAGGATACTAGTTGGGATCAGGTGGGAAATCAACATGAGAACTAGCAAAGGGAGATGCAGACTCGGGTCCAGCGTAATGGTGGGGACACTAAGCAGCACCATGTTGATTGGTTGAGCAAGTGGGGTACCAAGATGGCGGGGCAGCACCCAGAAGCCCCTGAGTGTTCCAGGAGCCCCGGCCAGAATACCCACGAGCAGGAGGGAATTGAGGCTGCCATGGAGCTGAATTTGGGTTCTAGGGAGGCTGGGAGGACCACGGTGATTGATAGTTGTTCCAATTTCCACGGCTTTGATTACGGTTACGACCGTTTCAATTTCCACGACTAGATCCACCACAAGAACGCGGATTGTAGGTAGAATTAGGAGAAGCAGAATTGACACCAACATGTATCTGAGGGGTGATGAGCGCAGTGTGAGGAGCATGAGTCTCAGAGGTGGTTTGCTTTTGTTGTGACTCAAAAGAGTGCAAACGAGCGCGCATATAAGAAAAGTCTGGGAGTGGTGGAAAGTTTAGAATAGCAGTCACAAGCATCGCATATTTTGAACCTAAGCCACGGAGGACAGCAATGACAAGGTCTTTGTCAGACACGGGGTCATTGATGGAAGCAAGCGCATCAGCCAAAGATTTGGCTTGTTGTAGGTATTGATGGACTTGGAACCTTTGGAGATGTCAAGTAGTTGAAACCGAATGTTGGCTTCATTGGTAGCAGAACGTTGAGCAAAATACTTCTCTAAGTATGACTAGAGAGCAGCGGAGGTGTCATGCCCAACGGTGAGGGCTAGAATGGATTCAGAGAGAATGGTGGTGATATAGCTAACGACTAATTGGTCTTTCTGATTCCAAAGTGCATAGTTGGGATTTGGGGCGGTAGTGGAGGCAGTGGCAGTGGCAGTTGCTGAGTTACTGTTGGAGGTTGGGGTGGTGGTGGTAACGTTGAGGCCTTGTTTGGTACGCCGTATTGTATTGACTATTTCAGTCAGATAGACTAATCTATCCATCGGATAGACTGGCTATTTAGTCAAACGTTTGGTGCTCTAACGGATTAAAATGTCGACTATATTATACTAGCCGGATTATATTATATTAGTTGATCATAAATATCTATATATCTTAAATATTAATTTTGTATATTATTATTATTATTATTATTATCATCATCATTATTTATTAATTTTAATTTTAATTAATTATTAAGTTCATAACAAAATTACTGTCGAAAAGTAACACAAAACATATTTGAAATAGCATCAAATGATCATCCAAACATGACAAATGGATTTTCTTATTCAAATCATCTAAAAAGTTCTATACGCATGAACATGAAATTTTTTAATTAATTATTGATATTATTATTATTATTTATTACTATTACTATTTATAATTATTATTATTACTACTTTTCAAGATTTTCATCGTCCGTCTATTTAATACGGACAATTTGGAGTGTATTATTTTAGCGGGTATGGACCGTATAAAGGTACTCAACCGTATTAACTTATTCGGTGGCTAATTAATACGAATTATACTAAACATCGGTTTCATACTATATTATACTATCTGATTCATTATACGGCGTACCAAACGTAACCTGATAGCGGGTGAGAGAGAAGGGGAGGAGCCATCGATGTATTTCCACAGGTCATGTCCCACCAAAAACAGTTTGATTTGACGAACCCAAAGAAGATAGTTGGAATCACCCAATTTTAGGAATTGAGCGACGTTGGGACCGGAAGGGGAGGCCAAGGTTTGAGAGGCTATCGAAGAAAGGGATCAGAAGTATTTTCGTGAGAATTGAAAGGCTAGATTGATACCATGTAGAAACTCTAAGATGGATTGGTTGAAAGCTTGATTGCATTGATGTGTTTTCACAAGCATATATAGACAAGTGATTACAGGTAAAAGGGATAAGCAGTTACAGTGAGGAATTCAAAAGTTGAACGAGAGAGAAATCAGGAACTGATTGGAGCTGGCAGTGCTTTGGGTGCAACAGATGAAGTGGAAGCCGAGTGGGATAAGGACTACGTAGATATTCCAACATATAACAAGTATCAAATTATTTGTTGCTGACATGTTTTATCTATCAATAAACTAAATCCAATAGATGGAAAAAAAAAAAAAAAAACCGGTTGGTTTGGGTTTATTATTTTCTGTTTCCGGCCCACTCTGTTTTCTATAAGTGTGGACTTACAGAGAAAGCCCAGTTCCCAATTTGAACTTTTGAATACCAAATTATTTTCTCCCTCCCCAAACTCTTCATATGAAAAGAAAGACCCACCAAGTGTTCGCGAAAATGCCTCAGAGAGACTCCACAGTTAACACACCGCAACGAAGCACAACTCTCCGAAGGTCTCCTAGATTTCTTCACCCCAAGTTTACCGGAGAAGCTGACCCACCCTCCACGACTCTACGGAAATCTCAGAGACTTGCCCAGCTTGAAAAGAGCGCTTCAAAATCTGAAAACCCGAGAACCCCCAAGTCCAAATCCAGAAGCAGATCTGCTCCACGCTCTTTGAATTCGCCACTCAGCTCTAAGAAATCAAGTAAAGCTAATGGTGGGTCGATAAAATCTCCGAGATTGAACAATGGGGTTGAGGGGTGTCAGAGTGTTAGACGATCTTCAAGGATTTTGAATCAGAACCGAGTCGGCGCTGATGACCACAAGGATCCCCCAAGGAAACTCTTGAAGAAATTGTTCGAATTTGATAATGGCTCGAGTAATTGTGCGAAGTTGAGTTCAAGAATTTTGAATCTGAAGTTCGTCGGTGTTGATGAACAGAAGGATCTCCGGAAGAAATTGGTCGAATTTGATAATGGGTCGATTAATTGTGCGAAGTTGAGTTCTGGGTCAAGAGAATGTCGAAGGAAATCTCCGAGGTTTTGTATTGAGCAATCTGTTGTTGATGAACATAAGGCTCTCCCAGCGAAAGTATCGAAGAAACTGGTTGAACTTGATAATGGGTCGAGTAATCGTTTGAAGTTGAGTTCTGAGTCAAGAGAATGTCGAAGAAAGTCTCGGAGGCTTCGCATTGAGCAGTCTGTTGTTGATGAACATGAGAAAGTGTCGAAGAAATTGGTCGAATTTGATAATGGGTGGAGGAATAGTGCGAAGTTGAGTTCTGGGTCAAGAGATCCTCAAAGAAAATCTCAGAGGTTTTGTATTGAGCAATATGTTGTTGATGAACATAAGGATCTCCCAGAGAAAGTATCGAAGAAATTGGACGAAGTTGATGATGGGCCGACTAATTGTGCGAAGTTGAGTTCTGGGTCAAGAGATCCTCGAAGAAATATTGAGCAATCTGTTGTTGATGACCACAAGGATCTCCCAGAGAAAGTGTCGAAGAACTTGGTCAAAGTTGATGATGGGTCGAGTAATTGTGCGAAGTTAAGTTCTGGGTCTAGAGAACCTCGAAAAAAATCTCGGAGGGTTTGTATCGAGCAATCTGCTGTTGATGAGCATAAGGATCTCCCAAAGAAAGTATCGCAGAAATTGGTCAAATTTGATAATGGGTCTAGTAATTGTGCCAAGTTGAGTTCTGGGTTTAGAGAACCTCGAAGAAAATCTCGGAGGGTTTGCATTGAGCAATCAGTTGTGAATGAACAAAATAAAAGGGCGAAGAGGAGGAGTTCAGTTGGTGCCAAAACAGTTAGTGTGGAGGGTAGAGAAGGGAAAATGCAAGACTTAGATGGTGAAAATAAAGAAGTTGGGGTTCGGAGGAAGAGAAAGAGAGATGAAGAAGGTGTTGGGGTTGTTCAAGGGTGGACAAAGGAACAAGAATTGGCCTTGCAGAGAGCTTATTTAGTAGCTAAGCCAACACCGCACTTCTGGAAGAAGGTTTCGAAACTGGTATGTTGCTATTCTTTTGATGATCGTCAATGCAGAAAATTTGTTTTCATGTCAAGCTGATTATCGAATTCTTTCACATTACTAACTAGAATAAGATTGAAATAAGTTGAGCACAACTATATTTTGTTTCTGTAATTAATTTTTGACAAGATCTTACTTAAATTGGTAGATTTTAGTAGCCACCGTGTTACAGATACACACTTTTGATCAAATGGAAAACCTTTACAAATTACAAGGTCTGATTTGTTGAAATTAGAGCTATAAGGATTGTAGTGGAGTGAGTCCTAAACTATTGGGATCAAAATTATAACTTAGCCTCCTAGTATTAAGACTAGAAAGAGTAAAAGCTTTTGCATATTAGCTTGAAGTCTACATTGTAGACAATGTTTTACATGAATATGGTAAACTTTTGTCATTGATGTTGACAATTGCTCTCCTGTTCTGTTGATTTCGTGGGACTAGGTGTACTCTTGCTTTCGTTTCCTTATGTCATCTAGTATTCTAATGCAACTGAAAGCCAGAATTCTGAAGGGAAAGATGTTATACTAAGTGTGAAAGTTTATTATTATATTGTGCGAGGAAGATCACTTAACTTTGCTCACTGAAGATTATTTAAGATATAGGTACATGCTCGTCAATGAGTTACAACTGAGAACTGGGCCTGTACTCAACTTCAGCTTGGTGTTGGACTATTTTAGATTTATAGTTTTGGAGACGATATGACAGTCCACCTAAGTGAAGAACGCAACTGCTAACCTGAGAGTGTTGGTTTAATTATGATCGATGAGGTTTATGATTATGCAAATATGGTGATAGGCCTGGATGATAGTCCTTTTAGTTGCGAGGAAAGGCCATGCTGGTGATGGGCTAAAATTGGAGTTACCTGAGCACCATGCTTGCTAAGAATGGAATTACCTAAATTAGTTCTAAGCATCTTTGGTTTGCATTATTTGCTTGTCTAGAATGCGTACATGAGAATTAAACTGATAGGAGAAGGCTAGGATGTTGATAACCGTCGGTTGTTACTTGTTAGTTTAGTAAATTAGGTAGTATAGCGCATTTCTATTGGGCATATGTTTGACAATGTGGTTATAGAAATCAAAACTGTAAGTATGGCCATGCCAAGAAGAGGATCCTTTCCCTGGATCAATTTTTTTTGGGACATCACTCACTTACCTTGAGAGTTTGATGGCCAGAGTTTCTCAGAAAACACTGATAGCTAGAAATTTTCTAGGCAAAAGATTATTTTTCATGTGATGTAGGATAAAACGAGGGAAGATGGATAAGGTTATTAGAATTCCAGAGAAACTTGAGAGATAAAGAAAAGGAAAGAAGAGAAAAATACATGGAGATATCAAAGGCCTAGAGCCTTCAAGGTGACAAAGCTTTTCAGTAAAATATATAAACTTCATAAATAGAACCAAAAGAGTCCTGGAAATACGGAAGGAAGACTTTTTGGAGACGCGAAAACTCTTAGGAAGCTTAAAAACAATTTAGTCATTCAAAAAACCAATGAACGAGTCTAAGTAAATCCTATACACTTAAAAATAGACTGAATCTTGAATGGCATTTTAAAATGCAACGACTGGAGTGACTATTTTGATTACCATCGACATTTCTCTTTGGAGCAAAAGACCTCTTATTGATAGACTTTGGATAATGTGTTTATTTTGCTTCTTATAAGGTTATTTCCTTTCTAACCAAGATATTGCTGTTGGATAACTTTGGTTTTCACCTTATTGGTTTCCTAAAGTTAGTTCATTGGCTAGAAACTTTCTGTTGTTTGAACTTTGAACTCATATGATTTAACTAACAACACAAACCGAGCCACTTGCAGCAACGCGAGCCTGGGAAGGTCCTGTTAAGCATAAACAGTCAATTCATAAACTTAAGGGTAGCTATCAAACTGACACCACATCCATTGCCATTCACAGTTACTTATTAATTCTTAATGTTCTTCTGCTACGTACTACAAATATGAGACAAGAACTAATTTTGCGTGAATAGACAACTGTTATTTCATATTCTAAATGTGAAGTTTGAAAGGCTTTTGAAGTTAGCTGCTATGTTTTCCTTTTGTAATCTACTACCAACCGCAGTTTTCTCTTCATTGTTCTATATTTCAAGTTACTTATTCAGTTATTTTCCTTTGAGGCTTGCAGTTATTTCATGCTTTGTTTTAAATTGCCTTGAACATTAAGCAACCTCGTTTAGGTTTGTAATTGATGCACTAATTATAAATCAGTCGTTTGAAATGTGTATCCAGTTTTAATTCTAAATTGCTTTATTCAGAGTATATCTATGGCAACTTATGTCTATACAAATTCAATCTCAGGTGTCAGGAAAGTCTGCACAGGAGTGCTTTGATAGAGTCCATTCTGAGCATGTAACCCCACCTCAACTCCCGAACCGGTCAAGGGCAAAGGTTTTAACCAATTCATCTCCCCTTGGACACTTTTCACTCTCTGCAAGTAAACTGCTTAAACCCACTGAACCTAAGTCTAAAAATCCAAGCTTCCATAAACGGAAGAGTCGTCTTGGCCAGAAAACTGTCCGAAAGCTATTACAAAAGCATTATCAAGTTCCCCAAGAGTCTGAGGCCGATCTTTTTTCAGTACTTGAGCCCAGTTTTACTCCATCAACCGAGATTCAGCCTAGCGTTATACCTTCTACCCCAAAGAATTTACAGAAAAAACATGGACTCCTTCAACAATGCAGTCAAAGATCTTCTTCAGGTCATAAGAGGACGCTTTCGAGATTTAGCAGCTCAAGTGGGACGCCTCTTGTCAGCCCGCCAGTATTGAAACAAGTCAGAAGCAAGTTCTGGCATGAGAAGTATATTGACCAGTTACATAATAGGGAAGCAAAGAGAAAAGCAGCTTCTACATGCACTGAAAAATCCATTGCTGGAGTTAATGACCGAAAAAAGAGCCATGTCCCGGAAGTGGATGTGGTCAGAACTGCAAAAATTGCCCTGGTTTCTGATGCAAGAGATGCTATTAGTAAGTTTCAACATCTGCAGGTCTATGCCATGGACAACAATTCCGATTTGGATGATGATGCCGGTGTACGTGATGACGAGGAAGATGATGATGATACTTAATTACTTAGTAACTTCTTTGCTCCTTTCTTTTTCGTCAGATGTAAAATACTAACGTCTATAACAATAGCTGAAGCTGCCTTCTGTATCTGCTAACTTTGGAACCTGTTGTGTAGCTTAGCAAATTTCAAGTTCTGTAATTTTTGAAAATTTTCAAATATAATTCCAGTTTTCTGTTGGATGAGTTTGCTATTTTGATATGGACAATATTCTACTTTAATCTAATTTAAACATAGCGAATGAGATTTGAACTCGTGGTGTGTAGAAGGAGATGGAGCTTAGCTTAGGTAACATGTATTATGTAAGAAATGAAAGACAAATGATGGGTGAGATATGTCGGCTAATCTTTGACTAACAAAACCCTATGAATCAGATTTTAGGTATGTTGTTGCGTCAATTGTGGGCTTAAAGACGTGTTTGCTACGATTTCGCAAATCTTTGTCATTATAAGGTTTGGCTTGCAGTTTATGTTCCCTGACCAACCTTGCTTACTTCCTCATCTCAAACTCACCAATTGTGTCTGAAATTATCTAACAAGATTAGGTCTGTCCCACGGAATTATCAACAGTACCTCTTGTCCGACAGTCGATATGAACTTACGTTATCAAACAATGAATCTGAATGACACATTCAAGCAACGTCTTAACAAAGTACTATTCAATTGATTGAAGTGACGACACCAAGCATATTCAGGCACACAAAATCCAACCAGAGAATCCGAATCCATTGCTAATTTATTGAACATAAACCGTCCTCAATTTGTCAAAACATTAGAGATTATTTAGCCATTGAAACACAGAAAAGTAGGAGTCATCGATTTTGGTTAAATTTAGCCCGATTTTGTAGAGATAGTCTTTAAAACCGAACCTAAACATAAACGGCTCAGATCATTGGATCACATCTCACATACAAGATGTGTGCACCTTTCTTACAATAAGGACATCCTCATTGTAGCAAAGCCTAAAACCTCACTTTGAGTGGACCTGGCAAGTTACAACACAGAATAGGGCAATAGGCTTCTTCTAGATAGATCTGATCATAAAATGGACAATTATTTAAAAAAAAAAAAAAAACTTCCACACAACTCCTTACTTGCAAAATCCCATTGAGTCATGTCCAAATCCATCCCTAAACCCTTTTTCATTTTGCAATTTGCATGCCTTGTTTCCTACAAGCATCTTCCTCCATACCCTGCATTTCTGAATAATGCTTGCTTTATGTCCTCATGACTTAACAGACTTCTCTGCTCCGCCCCCTAAAATATGTCATTACAGAAACATAATCAAGCATTAAAAAACCAAACATTTACCAAATTAAGCATTTAAAAAATAACACAATTAAGCAAGTTCATAACACAAACCTCTGAACATGAAGCTTGAAGTGAAAAATCATTGAAGCAACTTATCACACACTGTTGAATCTCAAGGCCTAATGCTTCAATTGTATTCACTGTAGACAATAGCAATCCTGGCTTGGCTGCACAGCAGATGTCTATCCTTGTGTCCATTTCTCTCCTCTCCACATCAAACTGTATCATCAATGAGTCATCAAAAAGACGAGAAACTGAGAGTGCGAAAATCGCGAAAACGTGATTTTGATTTGATGTGATAATGAATGAGCAATTGGTGTATGAAATTGAAATTTACCTTGGGGGAATTTCTCACTAGTATTTCACTTGGCTTGAGGTCCTTAGAGTTGGAGATGCCTATTAAGTTGATTTGATTGGTGCCCTCTTCAATTCCTTCTTCTTGCAACTTATTGATCCTTTCCAAAAGCTCCTTCATGTAATCTATTGTGTCTCCAAGTATAGATGTTCTGTCCATCTGCAAATAGCAATTGCCTTTCAGTTTTCTTCTAAATAAGGAAAACAGATGCCAACATATAGTAATGGAACATAGAAAAAATCGAAAATGCCAACAATTGTTGTTGTTGCATGATGATTACCTTGCTTATCTTGGGGACAATTGATCTCAGCATCGAAAGGCGGTCGTTTAAGCGCTTTCTTCTTCTTCTCTCTGCCATGAGATTCTTTGAAGGCTGCCCTTCTAACTTCTTGGCCTTGCTTCTTTTTTCACCACACAATCCCACATTGAAAGTTGAAGGAATTATATGATGATGATGATGATGATCTGTGCAGCCCATCTCAACTTTGCAAGTAGCAGCAACATTACTATTATTTTTTTTATTATTATTACTAGTACTATTATGATTCTTGGTTTCTTCCAATTCCAAGCAGCTGCTCTGGTTTTCACTCCCCAGAAAAGCACCAAACTCCTCATCTTCCACCATTGGAGGGTAATCTTGAGCTTGTGATGTAAATGGAGGGGCAGAACTGTCATTGTTCTCTGGAACTGAGCAGAGCCCATCAACAAAAGGGTAGGAGGAGGATGAGGCTTGATGATGATGATCAGTGCTGATAACGAATGGGCATTCTTCAAAATTTGGTTGCTGAGTTTCAGTTTGGGAAGAAAAACCAAGAAATTGAGGAGTAATTGAAGAAACCAAAACTGGGTTTTCTTCAAAATTGGAATCAAAGCTCCACCCATTGAGAGGAAACAACTCATTCAACCCAGAGTTGTAGTTGTTGCTCCAACTATCCCTTCTTGGAGCCACCAAAAGTTCCTCTAAGAACCCATGTTGGCTAAGCTCCATCTCTCTCTCTCTCTAAACGCTGTTGAAGAAGAAGTGATGAGTAGGAGAATCTATGGAGGAGGCTTAAGAACTTGAATTTGCAGCAACTTGGAGAGATTCAGATATAAAAAGCTCCAAAATGGATTAAAAATAGATTAGAATGTGTGAAGCTAACCAGCAGCTAATAGCCTAAGACTGAAATGGAATCTGCTTTTTCTCTTTTAAGTTGAAGTTTCTAACTTAATAGGGTAAAAAAAAAATTTGCCAAAGAGTCTAGGTCACCTCACTAAGTAAAAGTCTTGACTTATAAATGATTGGTTTTAGGTTAGAATTATAATAAATATCGTTATATTTAAAAAACATTAAAAATAATAATGTAAAATTTTAATTTTTTTTACTGTGTGATATTGTTTTCAGCTTAACAATGTAAATAGGGGTGAAATCTTGACCCTAAAATTTTCGGTGTTATTTTTTAATTTGTTGGTCTTGACCTTAGTTTTTTTAAATGTTGAATTCAAGATTTGAGACCTTCTTATAATGTCAAACTCGAGGTATGAACATTGTTGAACTCGAGATCTAAAACCTTATTAATTCAGGATTAAAGATTTTGTCAAACTCAAACTTTGAAACATCCTTTAATCTGAGAGTTGAAATTATTTATTATATAATTGATAAAAATAAAATTAGGTGAATAATAGTAATGAATAATATAATATGAGTAGTATATATAATCTGTAATATACAATATGTGAAAACATGAAATATATAAAATGTGGGTTTGCTTAACATTTTTTGTTGTCGACCGTTGAATTCTTCGACACTCTCAATCTCAAGGTGAATTTATGTCTTTTTCACCGAAATTATTAATCAGACAAAGTTATAATTTAATATCCAAATGCTGAAAGCTTTGACCCACAAATCTGTCCCAACCGAAAAAGCACGCATTAGCATCAGATTGTCAGGTCTTTTATTTATTTATTTATACATGTTTTTCTTAAAATATGACTGGAATGAACGTGCACAAATAATAATGCATCTTTTTCCTTTTCTCTCGCGCACCACGTAGTAACTTGTAAACCCTAAAAGAATATAAATTGGAATTCATTAAGAAATATTTGAGAAATTCTAAATTTTGATTGAATAAAATTATAAGATGATCCTCAACACAACGTTTAAAGATTGTTTATATACCTAACTAATCCTAGGTTGAAAAGGAAAACAAAAATCTTAATTAATAAAAATTCCAAAAATATCGAGAAATCTTAAAAGCTAATTTTGAGGCCCTAAATGACGTTATTTGGCTAAAACGGCCCTTACCTTACAGCAAAGGCTGTAACTTAGATTCATTTCGTTGTTCCTTTTTTGAAAATGTATCATACACCCCATTTTGAGTTCGGACGCCAAATTTGTAAATTATCACTGCATCATTTTTGCATTTTTCGGTCCATCGGATCTTTGATCCATTATGCCATCTGTTCTACATCAGTCCCCTCCACTTCAGAAGAACTCGACCCCGAATTATCATCAGGATAGAGAGCGACATCATCAAGGAACTCATATATATCATCGACATTGAAGGTATTGGAAATTCCTATGGACTCCGGCAAGTCTATCACATAGGCATTGTCGTTGATTCTTCTCAGCACTTTGAATGACCCATACTTCTTCGGTTTCAGCTTGCTGTAGGTGCCAGCAAAAACTCTCTACTTCCTCATAAACACCATAACCGAATCACCCTCCTAAAACACCTTAACTCACCTATGCTTGTCTGCTGATGCTTTGTAGTTGGCATTAGTCTGCTCCAGCTTTTGCCTAACTTCGTCCCGAACATCAACTACACCCTCAACCATATTTCCTATAGCAACACTTACTCCATGACCCTTAGGCATCTTCACTAAGTCCACCACATGGCTAGGCACAACAGTATAAAAAATAGCAAATGGAGACTTCCTTGTTGTACTATGAACTGCACTGTTGTAAGCGAACTCAACCTGTGGAAGGGCATAGTCCCATTGCTTCGGCTTCTCTCCACAAATACTACGCACCATGTTCTCAAAAGTTCTGTTTGTCACCTCAATCTATCCATCAGTCTGAGGATGGGTAGTGCTACTACGATTCAAGGCAGTCCTCCACAAAGTAATCCAGAAATGGCTCAGGAACTTGGTGTCACAATCAGAAGTTATTGATTTAGGCACCCCATGGAGTCGAACAACCTCCCTGAAATACAGTTTGGCTATGTTGGATGCATATGATATCTTCTTACAAGCTATAAAGTGCGCCATCTTTGAAAACCGGTCAACCACAACAAAGACTGAATCCACGCCCCTTTGTGTACGGGGGATCCCGAGCACAAAATCCATAGCTACATCCTGCCTGATATCTTTAGAAACAGATAAAGGCATATACAAACCAGTGTTTTGAACTTGACCCTTCGAAGTTTGGCACGTATAACACTTTTTCACGATAGCTCCAACATCCCGCTTCAACTGTGGCCAATAGTATCTCTCCTCCAAACTCGCAATGGTTTTGTCCCGAACCAAATGGCCGCTCAATCCACCTCCATGTAGATCCCGAATCAGTTTTTCCCACAAAGATGAGATGGGGATCACAACTGATTACCCTTAAACAAATACCCCTAATTAATAAAGTAATCTGCTATTGGCTCAAGGTGAGCACACTTTGCCCATATTTCCTTGAAATCATCATCACTTTCGTACAACTCCCTCAAACATTTGAACCCCACAATTTCTTGAGAAAGAGTAACCAGCAAGGTAGCTCTCCTACTCGGAGCATCAGCAACCCGATTTACGGTTCCCAACTTGTGCTTAATAACAAATGGAAACTTTTACAGGAATGTCACCCACTTGGCATGCATCTTATCAACATACTTCTGGCTATTAATGAACTTCAAAGCCTGGTGATCTGTAAACAGTACGAACTCCTCCTGAATCAAGTAATGCTCCCAAATTTTCAAAGCCCAAACAACTGCATAAAATTCTTGATCATAGGTACTCCACTTCTAACAAGCTTCACTTAGTTTTTCAGAAAAGAAGGCTACTGGTTTCTTCTCTTGTGACAGTACAGCACCCACTCCTACTCCGCTATCATCACATTCGACCTCGAATACTCTCTCAAAATTCGAAAGAGCTAGAAATGGTGCAGTGCAAAGCTCTTTTCCGGCTATTCTCCCCACTGAAATTTCCCTTTCTTTAAACATTCAGTGATAGCTGCAGTAATGGTGCTAAAATTCCTCACAAACCTCCTGTAAAAAGTGGCCAAACCGAGGAAACTTCTCACCTCAGTCACGGACCTTGGAGCTGGCCAGTCACGGATTGCCATAATTTTATCATCATCTACATGAATACCATCCTCACCAACCACAAAACCCAAAAACAACAGTTTGTTTGTACAAAAAGTACATTTTTTCAGATTCACATACAACTTATTTTCTTGCAGAACACCTAAAACTTACCAGGTGTTCTTATTTGGTATGACTATAAATTAAAATGTCATCAAAATAAACCACAACAAAAGAGCCAAGGAATGGATGAAGAACCTGATTCATAAGTCTCATGAAAGTGCTAGGTGTGTTTGATAACCCGAAAAGGCATGACCAACCACTCATATAATCCATCCTTGCTTTTGAACGCCATTTTCCATTCATCACCTGGTCTAATCCGAATCTAGTGGTAGCCATTTCGCAAGTCTAATTTTGTGAACACCTTAGAACCCTCCAACTTGTCCAGCATATCTTCCAAGTGCGGTATGGGAAATCTGTACTTTATTGTGATCTTGTTGATAGCTCGGCTGTCAATACACATACGCCAAGCATTCTCTTTCTTAGGAACTAGAAGGACAGGGACCACACAAGGACTCAAGCTCTCTCTAATAAATCCCTTCCTCAACAAGTCCTCAATCTGCTATCTTAAGATCTCATTCTCCTTAGGGCTCATACGGTAATGAGGTAGATTTGGTTGGCTAGCTCCGAGTACCAAATCAATTTGATGTTGGATATCCCACATGGGTGGTAGGTCATTAGGCAATTCGTCCTATAAATGCTCCTTAAACTCCCTCAACATATGCTGCACATCATGGGGAATTTCGACCTTTTCTTTGCTTGCTGTCAGTAATCCCTTCAACACCATTGGATAAAAAGAATTAGCTTCTTGGATTGCCTCATTAATCTCTCGCTCATTGCTAGTTAAGGTCAGAACGCTAGAACTTTCCTTTCGGGATACACTCGCCTTTCCCGACTGTGTAGTAGGAGCCATATCAATTTTGTGATTAATCCAAGTAAACAATATGACATTATCCCGACCTTTAAAGGTAGTGCCACACCAAACTACCAAGGCCTACCCAACAAAATATGATATGCATCCATATCAATTACATCACATAGTATTTTATCACTATAGTGCTTACCAATGGAGAGTGGTACATGACAAATTTCAAAGACTCAAATTGAAGGTCCTTTCTTCACTCAACCCAGCGAATAAGGAGTGCTATGTGGCTTTGTTGTTAGCTGCAAATGCTCCACCAATTTCTTCGACACGAAATTCTCGCAGCTGCCGTTGTCTACAATCACATCACAAACTTTATTTTTAATTGTACAGAGAGAACATAATATACTATCTCGATGCCCTTCCTTTTTTGGAGCTAAAAGAACTCGTTGCATCACCAAAGTAACTCTTTCTAATCCATCTTCAATTGCAAACTCAGTTCCTTCATAGTCATCTTCAACCCCTTCTCCTTCTTCTTCGTCATGGCTATCATCCACATCTACTAAATTGGCCTGTCTTCGGTTTGGAAAAATATTCGAACGATGCCCGAGTTTGCCACAACGATAACAGGTATCCCATGTGGGTTTGGCGTAGGGACTTTTCTTAGGGGTCTGATTTCGGGGCTGACCTCTATCGAAAGTCCTGCTACTTCCTTCATTACCTCCTCTAGACGTGAAGTTCGAAGGCTTTGATGTGCCTTGTTGTGCTTGTTTTCCCTTATGAGCAGGGACAACAACATCAGTTTCAGACGAATCTGGCATATTCCTCCGGTGGTAAGGAATTTGCCATTTCTCCTTTTCCATCAACTCATCCTTCATCCCCATGTTAATTGCCTCTTGCAAGGTCTGCAAATTCTGCAAACCAATCTTCTCTTGAATTGAAGGCTTCGGCCCATTCACATATCTTGCCACCTTCTGATTCTCGGTCTCTCTTAGGTTGTTACGTTCTGCCAGCCTCATGAACTCATCAATATACTTAGCAACTGTTCTATTGCCTTTGTACACAACCCATAAATATTCGGTACAAAATTTGTTATTAGTCAGCTGGTAAGAACCTCTCCATCATAAGTTATTTCATCTTTCTCCACGTCTGAATCCGATTATTTCCATGTCTTTGACATGTGTTCTGGAGTTGATCCCACCGAACAGCCGCCGTGATTTTCAAACGAAAAGCAATCATCTTTACCATCTTGCCCTCAAGAATCTCCATAATCTCGAAAAATCTCTTAACTTCCACCAACCAGTCTAAGAAATCTTCAATCTTCAAATTTCCCGAAAAGTTAGGAATATCATCTTTAATACGGCAATCATCAAAATTGTTGCGGTTGTTATTGTTATTTTGATGATTCCGATTATTAGCTTAGGGCTCTTTGGCTTCCTCCTCAGACTCATACTCACTTTCTTGCTCACGAAGCCTCCTAGGGTTTCCCCTATCGTTGCCTCCCTGGTTGTTGCCTATGTTGCCTCTTCGATTATTTTCCAGCAACAACTCACGAATCTCCCCAAGTTGAGTGACCAATTATGCAATACGACAGTTTTGGGAATCCATATCCGCTCTAGTGATAGGGGCATCATCTGCACGATCACCCATGGATACAAATCAATGGTAATAAGAGGGGAGATACCCGCTCTGATATCACTTGATGCAACACGAAGTAACAAGGCTTACAAGCATAAATCCTAAACGAACAAAAACTAGAATCCACTAGCAAATACTTGAGAAACTTTAAATTTTTATTGAATAAAATTATAATATGATCCTCAATACAACATTTAAAGGTTTTTTACATACCTAGCAAACCCTAGGTTGAAAAGGAAAACAAAAACCCTAATTAATAAAAATCTCGAAAATACCAGAAAATCTTAAAAGCTGATTTTGAGGCCCTAAACGAATTTATTTGGCTAAAATAGCCCCTACCTCATAACAACAGTAGTGACTTTGATTCGTCTCATCGTTCTCTTTTCGGAAAGGTATCATACGCTCAATTCTAAGCTTGGATGCCAAATCTGCAAATTACCGCTGCGTTCTTTTTGCATTTTTCGATCCATATGATTTTCGATCCATTCTGACATCTATTCTACATCACTCTCTAATGACTAACCATGGATAATACGTCTCTTTTTTTGTCTCTAAATATATTATTGATTGTCATAATAAAAATTCATGTTAAATAAATAAATAAAAATTAAAATAAAATTATTTTAAATAATAAACTCATCTTTTCTCTGAACTCAAAAAAAATCTCATAATAAGCATACTTGATTCATTATTTTTATCATGTCGTGGTTATGAAATATTCAAGGAAGCAGAAAATAAAAGTGCATGCATTCTAAATTCCTATATTTGGAAATTAATAAAATAAGTTTTTATTCTCTCTCTGAGCTTTGGCTGTACACCAACCTTTGAATATAACATGTGAAGAAATATTTATTTCTTTAAGTAATTTTTTGAAACGATTTTGAAAAAAAGTAATATATCTTTAGAGGCCTTCATTATATATGTTAATGTAAAGGTGTACTTAATTATGAAGATGACTGATAAAAATAAATAAAACAATTATCCAGATGATAGTAAAATACTGTAAATTACTAAAATAGCCTCTAGTACTATTATTAGGACCCTAAACTTTATAGCCATTTTGCACTTCAAAAAATCTACTTTCTTACAACTTTTTCTACCATTTTTAAATATTTTAGAGTTTTTCCCGTTTTTACTTGTTAATCATTTTAGAGTTGTCTTCTCCTCGTACAATATATGGGTGTAATTTGAGTCGGACCAATTCGAATTAGTTAACCTGACTTTTAACTTGATTAAAACCCTGTTTGGTATTGTTTTTTTGTTTTTTTTTAAATATGCTTTATTTGAAAGTGAGGTAGTATAAAAGTGCTTGGTAAAAATGGAAAATCTTAATTTTTTTTTAAATAATGGACTTTTAACAACAATGTTTAAAAACAATCTTCATGTTACTTTCAAAAGTTGCTTTTAACAAAATTATTTTAGTGTACAATTATTTATTATAAAAGAACAACAAAAATGACTTTTCAAAAAAACACAGTAGAAGCAACTTATCAAAAAAGTACAATAATACTAAACTTGGCATATAAACAAATAAAGCTACTGAAACTTAATCCACCCTTCAACATGAGAATTTGTCGGATTGGATTGGGTTGAAGTTCTCACTTGTCCAATCCGAATTCTAACTAACCCTAACTTGCCCTATCTTAGACTTTGAATTCGTTTAAAAACAAAATGTAATTATAATGTTAATGGACTCACATATGTATTACTAACAACATATGTAATTCTAAGACTCTTTAAACCTATGTTGATTGAAGCCAACTAATTTTTAACGAAAATTTTTATTCTACTTTTTTTGTATAACAATAATTAAAAATAAAAGTAACGCCTAACAGGGCAAAACCCAAGCCTCATCTAGAAAAAAAAATCTTCCTTCAAAAAACTTTTTCTTCGACCGATCTTCTTCGGGTTCAGGAGTTGCTCCCCTGGTACCTATAGAGATGTAATAAATAAACCGGATAATCCAACCGGCCTTGGGGTTAATTTCACCTAAGGTTGTTCGTTTTCAAGCTTCCTTTTCTCGTCTATCGTAATGTTGTCGATCATGGTCACGTGTTTCGGCTTCCCGACGAGTCAGGTTGCCGGTGAAACTCTTGTCTTCAGGAGCCTGATTTGCATTCACATGGTTAATTTTGGCTCGTGATGCGACCTGATGGGTTTTGATCGAGCGATCACGGTCCTCTATTGTTGGGGGTGGTGTCAATCACGGTGGATTGAAATATCTGCAATATGGTGGTGTACGGTATCCTCGTCGTCTTCGTAATTCAGCGGAGGCGGCAATAATGGTAGTGATAGGCATCGACAACAGTGGAAGTGGCCGATTTGTACCTTTTGTTGGATTATTTTTTTTTTCTTTTTAGTTTGTTTTGTACAATAAGTCCAACGGCTCTTATTTCTAGTTGGCTGTGTTAGGCTTTCCCTTTTGTGGGATTGCAAAGATTAGCTGTTCGGGCAGTAATGACCTTGATGATTCTTAGGGGATTCAAGTTATATTATTTTGTGCGTTATTACTTTTAGATTATTTCGACATATATTGAGCCTGATCACTGGAGGTATTTACCCATATTTGTCTTCAAACTAGTACAATCTAACTTGTCTTTACTTTGTATCTTTGTTCTATCAATGAAATTTTTCGTATCTTCTAAAAAAAAAAAAAACTATGTAAGTGTATTATAACATGTAATATTTAAGTGTCTAATCCTTAAGGAATGTGGACATTATTTGCCTTATTTAATAGTATATTTTGCAGTTTTTGGTTGAAGTCGTAAACTCAAACTTATGGATTGAATTCAAATCAACCTAAAAATCCAATCCAAAATATGTAAAAATTCGAATTAATCCGAACCCAGCACCACATGGATGTGAGGATATATACGTTGAGAATATTAACAGACAGATTCTCAGATTGGTGCTAGTGTTGAAGAGCATGTTGCATCATAATATATATGTAAGTTATTTACAATTCTCCATCTACAATGATTGAATGAATTAATTTGGATTAAATATTGATGCTATCGATCACCTGGAGAATATAGGCTTGTACGTTCGATGAAGCCTGCTATATATGAATTCAATCTATTTATTAATTATTAATTTGGTATTAAGGGTCAAACAATTCTCTTGGGGAGCATCTTCTGGTCATCTGCTTCATTTGGCTATGTTTTTAGATTAAAATGGTCATGTTTTTTTTACTATTTCTTTTCGATTTGGAGTGAACAACACAGTTAAATTTTCACATGCTTAATTTACTATCATGTTTCACATTGTAGGCATCTTTTTAATTTCTCCCCATGCAAAACATCTTGTTTTTGTTAAAAACATGATCGATCCATTACAAAATTCATCTACTCAATTTTTTTTTTGTCATAGCACGAGGGATCCTTACACCCAAAGGATGAGACTAATCCCTGCTCCCGGTCTTAACATGGCTTTAACCAATCCGGTAGCCAAAGAGACCTCCAATGATCTCGAATCCCAAACCTCCCTGATTTTCTTTGGGTAACAGGTTGGGGCGAAAACCACTAGGGTAGCCCCATGGTTCTCAATATCATTTTTGAAAAACTTAATTATTTAAGATATAGAGCGGTGATTTGGAGTTTTAGTTTTTGACTTTTAAGTACCAAAGTAAGGTTGACTTCGCATCGACCACTGTTATGCCTTTATTTATTTATGGTTATTATGGTAATTTTTTAGAAACAAATTATTATTAATGACCAATTTTTCTATAAAATTATTATTTATGGTTATTATGGAAATGGACTATAGAAAAAATTCATTCCCCAATCTACAATATCAAACATTAAAGTTCATATAAACCTCATAAGTCCAAATAATTCAAATAGGAAATTCCTTGTATTAAAGAAGTTTTACAGTGTATGTGGTTAATTGACAATTCCTTGTGAGATTCTTATAATATTATTATTACGTACACTGTTTTCTATATATGGTGTGTGATTATATGTAGTAAGTGTTCGTGATTTTACAAAACGTAGGGGATAGCAAATTTTATAAACTGTTTTACATTGCAATACTTGTAAGGTCCATTCACCCTTATGTTTTGTGCCCTTCAAGTGTTCGGAAGAGCGTATTATGTAATTGAGGACGAAATCTTACTCTGTCCAGGTGATTTGGCTTTTGTCATCGGAACCCAAATCCAGGTGTCGACCAACATTCCTTTATTTCGGTACACACAGGAACTTCTCATATTGGGGTGTGTGATTATCCATCCTCAGATGATTGAACTTCTACATAGAAGTAGAGTGCTACCCTCAAAAAGTGAAGTAATCATTAAAATTTCCTACTTTAAAATTATATTCTCACTAAATATTCATTCATCATACTTACTAGTTTGTACAAGATGCTATGATATAATTCACTCTTACGGTACATTTAACCGGATAACTTACATAACATGTAGGTAATTAATAATAGGTTTTTTACTCAAAATGTCTCATGAGCCTCAAATTTAGTCTCACTTTGCCCCCCTTAACCTGATTTAGTTACAATATACCCCTGAAACTCCTATCTTGTCTCAATATGCCCCAATTCTGTTATCTTGACTAACCCACCGTTAAATAGAGGGAAAAATTGACCATTCATACAACTCAACATTTGAGTTGACCATGGCATCAACATGTCAGTAGTGGGCAACCAAAACGTCGTTGAAGAGGTTGCTGTTGAAGAGGTAGCTGCTGCTGCTGCTCTAATTGCCCTCCATAGTCAATTATATTAGCTGTGGCAGCTAGTTTTCGTTGATCTAATTCATAAAATCGCAAGCCTCCGTTGGCCAAATCACCAATCAGGCTTCGACCTCGTCGAGGTCCTCGGATCAAACCCTAGTTGTATGCAGATGCCAACAAGTCGGTCTGAGATCCGGTTCGACAGATCGAATTTTACAGTTGTGGGTTTTTTCTTATTTGATGTGGAAATGATTTATTTATTTATTGGTTAGGGGTGATTTGATTTGTATATGTCATTGATTTTGATTTAGGGAGGTGTTTTAGAACATCTTGAGAAAGGAAGGCGGGCAGGCATATGGGAGATGGAAGAAGCGGAGGTTCGACCTGAATACCGCTCGATTTCATGGGAACTGAGGGCTTTAGCGAAGATGGTTGACGGAGATGAATTGGGAACGGAAGATTGTGTTGCAGCAGCAGTTTCTTTGAATTCGAATAGGCTGAGTGTGAATGATGGTGTAAATATGCCTGAATTGGTTGTTGAAACAAATTATTCAAAATCATGCGCCTTCCCAAGCAGATATATACATGAAAGTTGCTGCAACTCTGCAAAATTAGGACATTTGTAAGCAGCAGCACCTTTGAGACCTAACAACACTAAAGTAGGTGATGCGATATGGGTAAGGAGCGACATTTTCGTATCGCGGAGATGCGATTTAATATTTTTTTAATTTTTTTAAATAGTTCTGGAGATGTCATGGAGATGGAGTTGGTATGGCTATCAGATTGGTGAAGAAGACGAACTGGTTGGGATTCTTAAATTTAATTTCACTAGTTCAGAAATTAACTTTTTTTTTTTGCATGAGTTAAGAAATTAACTATAGATAGATAAATAGACACATGACACATTTTTAAGGAAGTGATGAGATGGTGACATGTTGATGCCATTGTCAACTCAAATGCTGAGTAATATGAATGGACAATTTTACCCTTACACTTAACGGTGGATTAGTTAAGATAATGGGATTGGGGCATATTGAGATATGATAGGAGTTTCAGGAGGTATATTGTAACAAAATCAAATTCAGGGGGCAAATTGAGACTAAATTTGAGGTTAAGGTGTCGGTCATCATTCCTCTATTTCGGTACACACGGGAACTTCTCAGATTGGGGTTTTTGACTATCCATCCTTATATGATTGAACTTCTACATAGAAGTAGAGTGCTACCCTCAAAAAGTGAAGTAAACATTAAGGGCCCGTTTGGGAACAAGGATTTGAATTTGGATTTGTATTTCAAATGAAGGGATTTCAAATCCCTTCATTTGAAATTATTTTGTTTGGCAACATAACTATTTATTTGTGGATTTGAAATATCTTCATTTAAAATCAATTATTTGACAAACGTTTTATTTGTAAGGATTTGAATTGAGGATTTCAAATAAGTAATTTCATTACACAAATTGAAAATAATAATGTCAAAATGACTTATTATTTATTTAGCTAAATGAATATTATTAATAATCATAACATACATAGTTAATCGCGTAAATAATTTTTTTTTATTTTTTTTTCATTTTAATTTTTTTAAAGATTAAGTTAACTAAAAATAATAATATAAATTGAAACTGAAGACTGATAATATTTACGCTTATTTTTCATACCTTAATCCTATGTTTTGCACTAGTTTTTTAAGTAGAATTTATCGTTTTAACGTGTTGAGAGCAATTTTTGTGAGAAATTGCCCCTAAAGGTTATTAGATTTTTATGGCTCATAATTTCAAGTTTCTAGAAGGAGTTTCATTAGTTTTAGTACTAGTAGCTCAGTGTTCTCAATAAACTGTTAATGCAAATGTGTTAACTTTACGAATTGAACTGTACATGCTCAGAAAGAACCAGATAATTATCCATATTTGCTTGGAAAGCTCTGTAAGTATAGTTTCTGGAAAATTTTACGGCCCATGATTTTGAGTTTTGTAGGGTGTATTACATCAATTTTAGTATCAGTGGCTCAGTGCTGAAATTGTTAGCGAATCTTGACAAATTGGCATTACAAGTTACCAATCTTGGTAAGCAAGCTTTTGGACGATTCTTGGGTAATTAAGGGGCACCAAAATCTTTTGTTAATTCAATTATTATTCAATTAAAGGCTACCAAAATCGTGTGCTAATTCAATTATTAGTTCGTTAAAACAAAAAGATCAAAAACTTTGAAGAAAACGGTAGTTTGTGAACATCACGTGACTATTTAAAACCTACATAAGGATTGATGGAGAGAGAAGGGGCAAGCAGAGGAGGAGGAAAGAGAAATATGGGTGGTAGATGAGGAGGAAAAAATAGGGGTGGTAGAGGAGGAGGAAAAAATAGGGGTGGTAAGGAGGAAGAGGAGAGAAATGAGCGACAAAGGTGGAGAAGAGAGAAATATGAGTTGACATAAGAGAAGAGAGACGGGAGCAAAGAAGCATAAAAAAAAAAAAAAATATGAAAAAAGAATGATGAAATATGATGAAAAAAAAACAGAAAGATGAAAAAAAAAATAGATGGAAAAAAAGGATGAAAAAAATAAATATGAAAAAAAATGATGAAAAAAAAACAAAATGATAAAAAGAAGAGAAAAACAAAATAGAAGGATGGAAAAAAAAAAGGATGAAAAATAAAGATTTTTTTGATCAAGAGATGCTAAAAAAAAGATGAAAAAATAGAGGATGAAAAAAAAATGAAAAAATAGAGAATGAAAAAAAGGATGAAAAAAAAAAGGATGGAAAAAAAAAAGAAAAAAAATATGTTTTCTTTTTTCTTAAAATAATATGGGAAAAAGAAGATGTAGATTTGTTAAATGACAAATTTCAAAATGAATTTGAAATTTTAAATTTTGGTCTTATGAAATCACTAGAGAATTTGGGACAAATCCAAATCCTCATAACAATTAATTATTCAAACAGATAAATTTAAATTTGGAGGCCCAAATTCAAATCCAAATTTAAATATAAATCCAAATCCATAACTATTCAAACGGATCCTAAAATTTCCCACTTTTAAAATTATATTCTCACTAAATATTCATTCATCATACTAACTAGATTGTACAAGATGCTATGATATAATTCACTCTTACGGTATATTTAACCGGATAATCTACATAACATGTAGGTAATTGTTTTTTTTTTATCAGAAAGATGTAGGTAATTAATAATATGGAGAATATTACTGTACATGCATGGTAGAAATTGGGAATAGACGGATGACGGATGACGGATGACCTAACAGCAGGGACGAAACCGCGAATTAAAAAGCGGATTTATGGTTTGTGGTTTTGGTACGTGAATTTTGCATGAAATAATATTCATATTCAATACAGCAGGAACCACCCACAATTTTTCATCTCTCTCTATCTGTCCGACACCAAAACCGCTTTCCGCTCACTATTTTCTGTCTAACTTTTTTCCGATTTGACCAGGTCCCACCGTCGTACCCTGGATTATGCGTTGCGTTATTCTTGAGGATACGGAGAGAGAGAGAGAGAGAGATGGTGGTGCACTTTTTGCATGACAGCAGAGCAGTGCTTCGTATGCGGGGCCCATGCTTGGGTACGTGGTCCTACCACCACCACGTCATTTTCGTTGTTTTTACATGATTAAATGGACGATTGTGTACGTGCTGGGTCTGTTTCGGAAAAATTAACTTGAATATGCGTCTATTTTTATTTTTTTTATATGATTTCATTCATCTGGACTCCATTTGCATGAACATGAATTTATATTAGAATTAGAATTAAAATTTGAATTTGAATTTGGATTTGTAACTCTAAATTCAAATTCTGTTTAAATAAACATTTATTCAAATAATTTGGATTTGGACCGAATCCATAAGGAATTTGAGAAGCTTGAAGTTGTGGATTTTAAATTCTTTTTACAATTAGTCATTTAGGTAGATTTGGTTTTTTAGCATATCTTGACAAACAAAAATATATTTTTTTCATATTTGAATTTTTTCATCATTTTCTTTTTTCATATATATTTTTTTTCATCCTTATATTTTTTTAATTTTTTTTTTCATCTTGCTATTTTTTTTCCATTCAATTTTTTTTTTCATCTTTCGTTTTCGTTTCATCCATTTTTTTCTTTTCTTTTCATTTTTTATTTTTTCACCTTTTTTTTCATAATTTTTTTCTTTTTTCATTCGTCTTTGTTCCCATTCTTTCTTCCCCTCTGTAAGCTCTCATTCTTTCTCCTCCACCTTTACCGCTCGTCTATCTCCTCTTCCTTTACCACCACTATTTCTCTTTCTCCATTCTTTGATTGCGTTTTCTCTCTCTATTATTCGTTATTCGTTCAGTATATCCAATCTCTATGTAAGTGATAAAGATTCAAGTAATGTTAAAAAATTGTCAATTTCTTCAATTTTCTTGACCATAGTATTATAACTGAATTAATACAAGATTTGGGTGGCCCTTAATTGAATAATAATTAAATTAACAAAATATTTTGGTGCCCTTTATGTGACGCGTAACATCCCGAACCAAAAAATCCCAATTTAAATTAGTTTTAGAACATTTTTGACCAAATTCCCCTTATCAGAAAGTTTTTATTTTTCTTGCGTGACGTCCATCCATTTAAATTGAGTTTTAATTATCTTTTTAATACCATTAGATAGAGCTTATTTCTACCAACGTGTGGCGCCAACGCCGCACAATTCCGACTTAAAACGAAACAGTTATGAAAGTTTGAAGTTGTATTGGCAATTTCGTAATTTTGTAATTTCAGAGAACTTAGAACAATGTTTATTTATCCCTAGATTTTCGCGAAAACTGACCACCCAACTTTGAATGGCCATATCTCAGCCGTCTGGCATCCAATCACCGCCATTCTTGGATCAAAATGTTCATCTCTTCAAGCTCTACCTTTCCCTCAAAAGACCCAGTCCAATTAGCTCTTTATTTGTGCGAATTTTGGCTCGAAAGAGTCGGCCAAAACAAGGTTAAATGAAGAAATTTCAAATCTCTAAGCAAATAATTAGTTAGCCAAACAATGAGATTTCAAATGAAGGGATTTCAAATGAAAGGATTTGAGGATTTTAAAAGAAGTGATTTCAATTCCTTTCATTTGAAATCCAAATCCCTTCATTTGAAATCCAAATCCAAATCCAAATCCAAATCTTTGTTCCCAAACGGAGCCGTTATCATGTATATTTGTTATTTGGACTTCCTAACGGAAAATTCTACAATTTTTTTTGAGTAAATACCACGAGGTGTCTCCATACCCGAAGGGTAGACCTAATTTCCACTTGGAGTGCAGCTTGCCCCGGGAAACATAGTGCTCCCAACGAATTTCAAAAGTCCCACCAGCTACGCACCAAGAAATTAGCCATCTATTCTGCCCAAAAATGTGAGAGCGGGTCCGGGGTAGCCTTCGATGAATCTCAGTTGAAATCGGCGCTAAAGGAGCATGCTCGTGTGGACTTTAGTGATGTGTTGGTGATGTATGACTTATTGGAACTTAAGTTTGGGTTGAAGGATGTGGGCTTTGAAGCCTTAATACCGCGGTCCTTCCCTATTTGGGCTTACCAAGAAATAAGTAGGCTTTTAGCTGCCTTCAAAGTAGGTGTGCCACTAGTAGAGACTGCTACTAGATAGTTAGAAATGGGTTTGGTTGTGGCTAATGAACCTTTCTTTTAATCAAGAGATTGTGAGCTGAGCGGGAAAATTGCTCACGCTGTTCTTTTCTATGCCTTATTCTTAATGTATCCAAGGATTTTAACAAGTTCCTTCCAGTTTAGTTCAAGTTCATTTTATATTAATTCCGATTTGTTCATGTTAGCAACTTGATACTGGTTAGGAGCAGTTAGGTGCACGAGTTCCCTTAAGTCGGGATTATAGTATTGGACCAAAACATATAAGTGATTTTATGACTTAAGACAGCCACAAAATACAATGGTTGGTATATTACGAATACTTGTAACTCCTCTTAAGAAAATCCATTGAAATGTAAAGAGAATGAAGTACAAATACTGAAAGTAAATGAGTAGATATTAAATGTAGTAAGCAAAATACAAGTGCTGAAAGTAAATATTTCTTTCCAAATCAAGCCTCGTTAAGGGGCACGATCTTCTAGAAATCTTCAACTAAGATGACCATCAGTCAGAATCATGTCATGGGTTGGCAGAGTATTCAAAAGACGGTGATATGTCAAGGGTAGAGTATATGGATGCCTCAAAGATTGAAGTAGTTGGGATTAGGTGAGTGTTTGGGGTTTCTCACAGACTGAATTGAGCAGCAATCGGGATGAGGAGAATGCTTGAGTTCCTAGTCAGGAACTCAAAAAAGGGTTGCGAAAGGAGAACTGGATCTTGATCCTGAATCGGAGAAACAAGTTGTGCCTTTTCAGGCGAGCCTTAGAACAAAGAAGCTTTTAAGGGTTTGCTTTGTTTTGAAATTGATTGGTTTGATCAATTGTTTGTTTGATTGATTGATTGGTTGTCCTTTGAGAAGGGGGCTTCTTCTCCTTTTATAGGCGATTTGGGGATTTGATTTGGCTTGCCAAGTAGACCTCTGCGAGACCCATACTGCAATTGCTTGTCTAGAACATCCCCTTTGCCTTTAGACACATTCAGCGCCTTCATAACTGACTCTTCCTCCTTTCCACCTCTTCAAACGGCCTTTGGGCTGGGCTTTACGTGAGTTGGGCCTTTAATTTCATTGGCTAATTGCTTCAGCCCAAATGGGATTTTTTCGAGTGTAAACATTGCCCCCTAAATTTGAAATTCTTAAAAACATTTGAAATTCACTTCGTTTTGCCTAGTCCTCACTCATGCGATTCTGTCAGATCCACCTCCCGAAGTCCTTCGACTTGCGTACTGGCAGTTCTAAGTTCATTATTGCTTTTTGCTTCCATCACCTTCTTTCTCTTTCTAGTTAATTGCAAGTTCTTCTTGCTTCCCAAAATTCCTTTCGTCGTTATTTGTTTAAATCATGGCTCCTACAGTAGTCTCGAAGGGGAAAAGTCCAACGAGTTCTTCTTCTGGGCTTGTCGATGACCCTAATTCTGACACCCGATGGATTAGTGATCGGGATTTTGATGAATCCTTTGATTCTTCGCGATCTTTCTTGCAAACCTTTGAACAAATGGGAGACATCATCAATGGTCATTTTTTTGGAGCCGACTCGGAACATCATTTTGCTTTGGGTCCTTGTTAGCGAGGAGGGGTTCCAAAAAATGCAGCCTGCTTTTATAAAGAGCTCTCCAAATTTCAGGCTATTCCAATTTTTCAACGATATTCGTTCTCTTGGGAAGAACTTCATTCCGAATGGGCTCATCTATTCCCCGCAGGAAAAGGGTCGATGATTGCCGATCGCTGGAAACACTGGGTTTGGAGGATGAAGAAGATATGCCCAAACAATCTCTGGCGCAATAGAATCTTTTATCTGGTAGGTTTATTTGATCTTTCCATTCATCATGATTTCAGTCTTCTTAGTGCTGCTTTGTGTTTTTGGAATAGTAGTAGTAATACATTTGATTTTCGAGTCGGTCCTATGACTTTAACTTTCCTTGATTCGGGGGTTTTATTTGGCTTGACTCCGTTAAGGAGGGTTGCCGATTATACTCATTTATTCAACTGTCCCTATTCCCAAATAGATCCTGACCCAAAAATCACCAAGACGCCCCCGAGCTTTCACAAATACAACACCTTTACTCCATAACTTAATGCCTTCTGTCCCTATGATGTAGATGGTAACCTTAGGAATGAACAATCCTTTGATGAATTGAACCTTACTGGTGGTTATTTAGGCACGGTTTATGAAAATATCTAGTTCTACCAATTTTGGTTAGACTAGTTCATTTTCCCTAATGCCTCTCAATGTCTGAAGATGGAGTGGGCTCCTTTGGCTGAAGCCCTTGCTACCTGTATAGAAATAGCTATGGGTCCAATTGTTCTGGCCCAAATATATAGTGTTCTGCATTCCATTACCTGTCACCCTAAGAAAGGTATTTTATTTGAATGGGCCATTGTGGATGGTGCAAGTGTGGTTGAATTGGTCCTTTCCTCAATTCCGCCGACAACCCCTTTCCTTCGTTCCTGACATTGTCCCAAGCCAATGGCTAATGTGTTTACCCCCGGTTGCCTATTCCCTACTGGACTGTTTGTAATTCTTCTTCCAATTGACATCCCATCCTAGAGAGCACTGGGAGGCCAGTATAGTCTAACACTATTCCCTGTATCCAGATGGTGGTATTTTAGTACTCTCTACACATTCTGTACGGAAAAGGATTGTGGCGAGGTTTTTATCAGTTACGTGCTTGCGCGAGACTTGCTGAAAGGTGGAGGAAACAATGTCAAGTTGAAACTGGGCTTTGAACTTTACCAACCTAACTTCTGTGCGCGCCAATTTGATCTCCGCCAGGCCATTCCGGTGCCATTTGTGAGAGGCGTGAATGCAGGTACTTCATTCTGACTCAGGAAGTTCGGTGAAGCTGTACCGGCTGTTGGAAGAAAAGTACAAAATAAAGTAAATAACTTGTAATGCAAAAAACAAAATAAAGGACAAAGTATTGAAATCAAATTAAAGGCATGTTAAGGCAGTCCTTATCCACACCTAACCACAACGTTTTCTAACTTGGTTTGCAAGGTTCAATTATCATGTTTACTTCTTGGTCTAGTGCCCATGCAAGGGGTCTCTTAAGCTCACCCTCACACATTCATTCCTCCTTAGGTTGGATGTTTAGTTCTCTTAAGCTACTAAACTTCTAATCAATTACGCAGTTTTTCTCTTAAGCTACCAAAGCATGCAAGAAAGCATTAAGTTCGAAAGGAATTTAATGACACTACACTAACCTTAGAAAGTGGTATGCAATCCTAGGAATGTCATGAGTTAAATTACAAGGCTATTGCTTATCGTAGCCTCTTGATGCAAGTCATCTATACTTCTTGTAATTAAAATGGCCAGTCTTAACAACATAAAGAAATATCAGTTTAAGCAGTAAAGTAACACACCAAGATAAACACAATCATCAAACCAAAGTAAAAACAAGCTAAGAAGTTGCTATGGTTAGGGCTTCAAGATCAGCCCTAAATTGAAAGAAACTACTCACTACACATAATGAAAAGTAAAAGCATAAATTGTATAAAGTATGAAAGTGAAAGATTAAACCCAATTTTACTCTCAAAGGCATACTCCAAGTACGACTTCAAACAGTCCTCCAAGAACACAATCGAGTTTTCGTGAACAAGCCTCATGCTAATAGCTCAAAACAATAAAATAAAGTATCTAAGGTGGTGCCATCAAAAACACTGAGCAAGGCCCCCTTTTATAGACAAGGGAAAACCTTGTCCTACGAAGATTAGAAATAGAAACCTAGGCTAGAGTGTTCTAGAATGTCAAATACTATCCTAAGCTACTATGAAATCCTTAAACTGCTGGAATACTAAGCAGAACACGGCTGGAATGAGAAATTCCAGTTGGCACTTTGGGGAGACAATTGGCTCGGTCAAGACCTAGTGCAGGCCCTGAATGTCGGTGCCTTGGCCCCGAGCATGTCTTTATCGTGCCTTGGCGTGCCTTAGTACCTGAATGGCTTCATTATGATCCAGAGAGTCTGAATACATGTCGTGTCTTGATCAAATAGAAGAAGGATGGAAAATGGCCTCATTGGAACTCACCGGGTCAGGTTAGGGACCTGGAACTATCGTGGCCCTCAGGAACTCGTTTTTGGCGCAGTTGTGCCTCATCTTGAAATGCTGTCAGGAACACCAGCATAGGCTCATTTAGGTGGGGCTAAGGCACACCTGGCTGGAACCTCAATTTTTACTTAGCACTTTGGCGGACACGCATTGGCGCACTTCAGAACATGTTAAGGACATGATATGGGCCTCAGTCTTGGGTGTTTTTGGGATATGTCCTAGCTCCGATAGCGGCATAACAAAGGCATGTCACGCCTTTGATATGAAGGTTCTCATACACAACTTTGGGACCTAGAGGGCCTGATATGAGGTACTTGGTCATGTCCTGGGACCTAGTTCAAGACCCGATATTGATTTGAGGACATCTTCTTCATTTGATCTCCGATTTGAGTCATTCTTTTTCCAGCATTCTTAGAATTTCATTATCTTTCAGAAGCCTACACATGTCTCACAAAAGCATCACTTTCTACTGTGGATGGCCTGATTTCTAACAAAAGACAAGTAAAGAGACCAAATATGACATGAAATGCATGTAGGAAATATGACCTAACACTGGCGACTGTCCATTGAGCTTTTTATGATGCGCACACAATTCCTGCGTGATATGGATACGTATTATTAATGCACACCTGCTTTTGCTTCCTGCTAGTCCTCTTACTTTGGTATGAGTTTTAAAGTAACCCTACATGAGGTTTCAACACACTAGTTTCAATCTTTCAAAAATTTGACAAAGTCCACTGCCGCTCTTGTTTCGGCTCTAAATCAGAAAATCCAAGAACACAATGATATTCCCTTCATAGGTATATGTTCATATGTATACAGCTTTTCCTCTTTTCTGTATTTCATAATTGGCTTTTTCTTATGATATCTTGCCTCATCAGTTGGAATTGATGATATGGACTTGTTGGTGGAGGGGGTTAACGATCCACTGTCCCTAATCGAGGACATCCCGAATGAGAGTTTTGCTTTCGAAAGGCCGGTTGGCCTAGATGGGAGGGACACTGAAGAACTACCTATTTCGAGTCCAAGTAAGCATTCTTCTTTTTCCCTCTATATTAACTTTCCTTCCTTTACTTATCACCTTTTTGTGCTGTATTTAGATAAACATGTATCCTCTCGGAGGCCTTCCAATCGGGCTAAGTAAGTGGGTTCTTCTTCTGCGGAGCCAATGTCACCTTTGAATCCTGCTTCTGACAGCCAAACTAACCCTGAGTTTCTAGAAAGGAAACGGAAGCGAGCTCTTGTTATGGAGGATGAAGCAAGTGATGAGGTGTCTTTATCCACTTTTTTACATCGTTGAAAACTCTCCAAAGATATTGCCACGCCTCTCACTTCCCGAGGTCCTATTCCAGCCACTGACGCTGAAGTTCCTCCTCGGAGTGATATACCTTTAGACCGCTTGCTTCAGCCTTACGAGGTTAGAGTATTTTCTTTATGTCATCCCTTTATCTTGTAGTTTTGGAATTCCTTTTGCCAATTGGATGTTTCTTTCAGGTGGCTTCTTCGACCCTGATCCTTCAGGCATTATTGCCTCATCCGAAGCTACCCCCATGGTGATCAATATCTTTTCTGGCAAGTCTGACTCCATCCCGACTTCATTAGCTTCGCCTGTATCTCGGGATGTCTCAACCTCAATCATTGGGCCAATTATTTTTGCACTTTCTCCTATGTATCCCATCCTTACTTCTACTAACAGGTATAACGTTCCTCTTGAGGTAACTGTTCTACCCTCGATCAGGATGGAGTTAGGCTTTCATGCTATCTCTGTTGCAACTCCTTCCACTTCACTTGTACGAATGGTTAGCTCTGTAGATAAGGTTGATGCCTCCTGTGAGGTAGTCGTCTCTTCCCCAATTACATCAATGCCTAGTCCTATAGACGTTTCTGTCATTGATTCTTCCAACATTACATCATCATCGAACAACTTCCCTCCTCTCTGTGAGGCTTCTACTATTGTAGCTTATCAACCGTCTTCAATTCTCCTTGAAGGACCAGTTTCACTAGTTGCTGATTCACCAACACCCATCCTGGTGGTTAGCACTCAGGGCCCATCTCTCGTAGTTTTCCCCGAGGGTGGTCCTATTAGGGAGGAGCAAGGACCCAACAATGCTCCCGAAGTGGTAATCTTCTGCCCCTGTCTTACTACTTGGACTTTTTGTTTTCTGATTTTGATAATCTTTCTTGGATTCTTAGGTATTCAAGTCGCTTGAAGTCGAACTTCTAGAAAACGAGGCGGAACTCTTCACCATTCCATCTCAAGTAGGGCCTTCGGACAGCGTTGTACCTGCGGCACCTTCTCCTCCTGAAGTTAAAAAGGCTTTGTTCATTTTGTCTAGCCTCTCGTATACGGCCTTAGCTGATGCTCAGTCATCGAGCATGGTTTTACATATTTATCGAGATAGGGTTGCTTCTTTTGAGCAACAACGGGAAGTTCATCTGGCTGAGTTACCAATTCAGAGTGAGTTGGAAGTATTGAGGCAGAGGTTTTCTGGTGACAACGAGGAATGTGCCCAGTGGAATCTTGAGCCGGTTAATGTGACAGAGAAAATAGAAGACCTCAAAGCTCAGATTGCTACCCTAGAAGATCCAGTATATGACAATCCAACAAGCATATGGCCAGGCCAAAACTAGGAGATCAACAATTGATGGTAGCTTTCGGGAAAAAGAAGCTCAAATCCGAGTGATCAATGAGCAGGAAAATTATCTATCCTCCGACTTAAGTGTGACGTGGGCTGGTCTTCAGACTATGATGAGCCATTTGTTAGATCTCTGAGATTGGGCTTTTTTTTTTTGTTTTTTGGGCCCTTATTTTAGGCCTTCATTCGTCACATCACACTTCTTTAAATTTGAAATCCCTTGCACGAATGACTATTTATTTGGACTCCTTGAGATCCCCAGTATCTTTTTCATTTACTGTGCCTTAATAATTCTTTAGGAACGGTAATTAATCCTCCATTAATCATCTACACATCCATTTAGGATTATAAATAAACGGCAAACCTTCTGAGATTTAATCCACAAACTTTGATCTTCATTGTGGCCTCTCGTGCTCCTGCTAGCTCCTCCGAAGAATCCTCCCATTCAATTTCTTATTCTCCGTCATATGTACAGCTGGAGGAGGCCATGGGCAACCTTCGTTATGCAAACACTATTTTGGAGAAAAAGCTAGAGCAGGTGGAGGCTGCCTGGGAAGAATGCAAGGCTCGGGCGGAGCATCATAGCAAGGTTCATCGAGAGGAGCTCCTCAGGATCTGTTAGCAGAAGGTGCAACTGTTGAAAGAGCTGTCAGAGATCACTGAGATCGAAGGGGACCGGACTGAAGCTCATGATGCTGACGTGCTCCGATCTCTTCATCAGGGTATGGCAGGGGTCAACCTCTCCCGTCGTTGAATATTTCCTTGATAGCTTTTATTTTATCATCTTCATGTATTTTTCCCCCGTTTACTTTAGGAATAAAATAAACATTTCTTTGGATAAGTTCTATCATTTTCATGTTTATCTATTCCTAGAGACTACCACTTGCTCAAGGCAACCGCCTTTGTTAGCCTATAAAAATAGATTACATCCGCATTCATTTTCTACACATCTTTAATCAAATCACTGATATGGCATCTAGCAATTGTGACCCTTTAGAAGTCCCTATTTCCTATTATGCGCAGATTGTGCATCGCCTTCACGGTGAGTCTCGGGAAAAAGTGAAACCTATTGGAGAATTGGAGAATCAAGTCCATCTTCTGCGTACTTCGGCTGAGGCGCGAACTCAAGAGGCCTATCGTGAAAAAGCTCTAATTTGTGTTCGCTCCATGACACTTAGAGAGTCGTTGGCAGAAACTCGAGACCGCCTGATCCCTCTGGAAGGTGAGCTAGCCGTGCTGTGTGATGAAAAAGATCAATTTTTGGCTAATGTCGCTGCTCGTGACCGGTTGATTCGTCGTATGAGATGCTCGGCTTACCGAGAGAGGTTTAACCAAGGCTTCGTAGATCGTGCAGCCGAGAAACCCAATCCTAGTGCTAGAAATTTGTAATTTTTTTTATAAGAATAAAATTTCAACCTTTTTAAGGCTTTTCCAACTTAACTTTATTCAACCTTTACCATCTTTGGCCACATCTCTATTTGAAAAATTATTTCACATGTTTAGTATAGATGAAGTATCTCACTAGGAAAATTTAAATTGCATGCGGTGAAAATATGCCGACCTAAGCCATAATCATATGACTATAAATCTTCCCTCGTGCTCTACTTTGGCAAACAATCTAGATGTATTATCTTTGACATACCATGGCTAATTCCAATGATTCCTCTGATTCCGGTCTCTGTAGTTCCTGACATCTTGTGACTTCTTTACAGAACCAAGTTATCACACTCTGTCGGTTGGGGGAGAATCGTGCTCAGGATATTCAGTGTCTTCATCATTAGGTTTATGCTTTCCAAATCGATAATCAAAACACTTCTCATGGATGTTCCATCTCTTCTTCGGAGTTTCACCAACAAGTACAATCATTGGAAGATGTTGTTCAAAGGGAGTGCTTGGAGTTCAGAGAATCAGAGATGACCTTACCACTAGCAAAGTTAGGATTTCAGATTTCCTGGGCATGATCAAAGCTTATATGAGCATATTTATGCGACGTTTTATCTTGTTTTCTTATGTTTTTCTTAGCATGTTTCCTACGTTTTCTTAATACTTAGCTTGTTTTCGTGTTTTGTAGGATTTTTGGAAGCAATGTTACAAAAGGACTTAATGAGTGCTGTTTGGGAAATCTAAAGAGGAAACTTTGAAACAGACTTCAGCAGATGTGTCAACTTCTTGAAATTAACTGCACCTGCTCATGAAGAACTAGCTGATGGGCCATATATCGTTGGAAAGATACGGAAGTTAGTTTCTAAAGGAATTTAAGGTTCATGAATTGGAATTTTCTAGAAGGAGTTATGGCCGTTTTAGTACAACAAGTTCAGGCTGCGTGGGAATTCAACATTCTTTCTATTTCAAGTTTTCTAATCCTTATCAGGCTTGGACGACTGAAGCCCAATTTGTTAGGGTTATGGAAAGAGCCGTTTTAATCAGAGAAAAGAAGAAAATTAAAAAGAAAAAAAAAAGAAAATCTTGCTCTCCCTCATTCAGTGAATTAACATGCACATAAATTCTTGGCAAGCCAAAAGTGCAAAGACACGCATACAAGAGAGAAGCAAAGAGTCTCCCCCTCAGCTGATACTTTGAAACAACTAATTTTCTCCAAAAAAACTGCAGAAAACGTCTGGGCTCTCACACAAGGACTCAGCCACACCATCCCATTCTGCTCCATCCTTCAAGGTTCCAAGGTCTAAAAGGTTTACGAATCAAGGAGGAACGTCAAGGCGTCATCCAATCACTCTGGTTGACCAACACATCATCAAAGAGCTATCTTCTTCCTCTTTTTATTTTCTGTTTTTTTATGTTCTTGCTGTCTATTTAAATTATGGGTAACTAAGTACTATAGTTAGGCCTCGATTGAAGCCCTAATCATGTTTCTTTAAGGATTTCAATATGCCTTTTCTGTAAATTACTTTTGTGATGCTTAATTGATTAATTTCAGATTATATATTACTCTTTACATACGTTATGTTATGCTTGATCACCATATGCATGATGTGTATTGAGTTTGTTACGTAGGTAAATTTAGATGACCGAATCTTGTGCCCGTGAGAGTAAAAAAATAACTAGTTATAAGTTCTTGAAATTAATCATCATGAATAACTAGAATAGATACCATGTTCTAGGAGTTGTGTGTTTATCGATTTTCATTGTGTTATGCGTTCTTAAAGTGCAACTTAGTAGATACCATGCTAAACACCTTAAGAATGAAAAGAGTTAGCGTAGATACCCATGCCTAACTTGTTGTTTAGGGAAATCAATAATTTAAAGACTAGATATCATGCCTTTAGGTTGACAAACATGTGCATCTAAAATCTGTTTTGTAGCATTGTGCATATCGTTTGCTTAAGGAAGAAGATTAGCGGTGAACATCGAATCCCTAACTGGTTTTCTCATTGTTTTAACCTCAATCCAATTCTATTTTTAATCAAACGCTGTTTTTAATATTCTGTTTAGAAATTTTCAGTTTTCAAAATCATCTTAAAATCATCATTTTGAACACCGAGTGCCTTCGTGTATTGCACATTAACTTTGATTAGAAATCTTAGGGTTTTGAAATAAGTTTTTTTTAGGGGTTTCTTTCACTTTTGCATTCTTAGTTTGTGCCATTTAGTTAGTAGTTCTAGGAAATCAATTTGAAACACATATTAATCCAGTCCTCGTGGGAATGATCTCGTATTTGCTTTTTATACTATTTGTCTTTATCTTGTGCACTTGCGAGTTAAAACGTGCATATAGTTGCGTAATTTTTAGGTTGCTATTTGTACAACAAGTTTTTGGCGTCGCTGCCAGGGACTGTGTAATTAGTTTGTGCTAAAATTGATTTTTGGTTTTCTTTTACAGGTTGAATTTCGTTTATTCAAGGTCGTCGATCCCAAAATTTAGCGGTCATTGCCTACAATCCTGAGATTGAACGAACTCTTAGACGTCTTCGAAAGCTAGCTGAGAGGGCAAAACTTAACACACAAAGAGAAGATTTTGAAGAAGGAGAAAGATCAGAATCTGTGAACGAAATGGGGGATGAATAGGTTCGAAGGCCAATGAAGGACTCCTTTATCCCTCAAAACCTTAATCAACCATCATACATTGCCTACGAACCAACTGCGCAAGGCAGCTTCAATTTATCACCTCAATTGCTTAACATGGTGCCGCACTACAGAGGCACACCTTCTGAGGATCCATACATGCAAATTAGGGATTTCTTCGATCTCTGCAAGACTGAGAATATCCAGGGCTTAACTTCAGAAGGAATCAAGTTAATTATCTTTCCTTTCTCCTTAAAAGATAATGCTAAGTTGTGGTTGAATTCTCTGGCTACAGGTTCCATTACTTCTTGGGAACAATTGGCCACTAAATTTTTGAAGAAGTTTTTCCCAGCCCAAAAGACAAGACAACTTAAAAGGGAGATTCAAGCCTTCCAACAGAAGGATGAAGATCTTTTCTTTGAGGCATGGGAGCATTTCAAGGAGTTGCTTCTCAAGTGTCCACACCACAATCTATCTCAAGACGATCAGGTACAAGCTTTTTATGAAGGTTTAAATGATATTAACAAAAGTCTTGTTGATTCAGCTTGTGGAGGTGTGCTTATGGAAAAGAGCAGTGATGAAGCCATAGAATTATTTGAGACCCTAAGTGAAAATTCTCAGTAATTCTCATCAAGAGGGAGACAAGGAGTAAAAAGTAAAGGTGTTTATGAAGTTAGCACAAATGGTGGAGTCTAGAGTCAAATGGCAGCAATGGAGAAGAAGTTAGATATGTTGGTGAAAGCAATGTCAGCTAAGAACATCTCTCATGTTCAACAAGTTGCTAAAGTCGAGGTATGTGCTATATGTTCTCATTCTAATCATAGTACTGAGACTTATCCTATGTCTTGTTTTACAGATCATGAGCAAGCTAATTATGTGGGGCAAAACAACTATCATCCCAAGAACAACCCATATTTGGACACTTATAATCCAGGATGGAAAGACCACCCAAATTTCTCTTGGAGCAACAGTCAGAATGTGCTCAATCCACAAGGGCAGCAGAAGAACTTCCAGCAGGGAAGTGATTATCATGCTTAATCACAGGTGGCACAACCAAATACTGACCAGAAGAAGAATAATCTTGAAGGTGCCATACTCCAGTTCTTGACTGCACAGCAACAGAAAAAAGCTCTAACTAGTCAGAACATTCAGAAACTAGAAGCCACAATTAGCCAAGCTATTCAGAGATTGGAGGCACAGGTAGGGCAAAGGGCAAAGGAGTTAAGTGATAGGAAGAAATGAGAGTTTCCATCACAAACCATACCTAATCCGGTAGGCCAGGAGCAGCTCAAGGCTGCGAAAATCCTTTGAAGTGGCAAGGTAGTTGACAACAAGGTGGTGACAGATGAGAAAGATCCAGAAAATGTTGAACCAACTCCAGCCACAAAGGTAAGTAAGAAGGAGAAGGTAATATTGCCACCCTTCCCTCAAAGGTTAGTTAAGCAAAAGAAAGAAAAACATCTTCATGATATTTTTGAAACTTTGAGAAAAATAGAAATCAACATTCCTTTACTTAATGCAATTAAACATATTCCATCTTATGCTAAGTTTTTCAAGGATTGTTGTACACACAAAAGATAGTTTCAGGAACATGAGAAAGTTGCATTGACTGAGGAGGTAAGTGCGGTTTTATTGAGAAAGCTACCACCTAAACTAAACGATCCAGGTAGTTTTACTATTCCTTGCAGGGTTGGTGACCATATGTTTGAACGTGTTTTTCTTGATTTAGGAGCAAGCATTAACTTGATGCCTTATACTGTTTATGAGGAGTTGAGGTTGGGGGAGCTCAAACCAACCTCAATTATATTGAAATTGGCATATAGAAGCATCAGAAGACCTAGAGGTATATTAGAGGTTGGTTCAGGTAAATGAATTTATTTTGCATGCTGATTTTGTTGTTCTGGATATGGAAGATTCCCATATGCCATCTTCATTACCTATTATTCTTGGTAGACCATTTATGGTAACTGCTGATACAAAGATAAGTGTGAAAAATGGTACTATACACATGAAAGTTAATGGTAAGAAGATAGAATTCATGTTGTCTGACACTATCAAATTGCCACCTGATAACCATGATTGTTTCAAGATTGATGTGGTAGGAAGTGTTGTTGAGCAAGTGTTTCAGGTACATAGCATTGACCCTTTGGAGGCATGCATAGCCCACAACCTCACAAGGCTGAATTATGAACGTGGATGTGATGTTACAGAGATAGACCTCCATGAAGCTGTGCATTCTCTTGAGGCTTCTCAGCCTTATCCAAGTAAGTATGTACCTCCCTTTGAAACTCTTGTGTCTACTAATACTGCTCTTGTCCCTTCTATTGTCAATGCACCAGAACTAAAATTGAAGCAACTACCTGAACAATTGAAGTATGCTTACTTGGGAGAGAACCAGACATTACCAGTGATCGTTGCCGCAAACTTGAGTTTGGTGGAGCAAGAGATGTTGTTGAGAGTTCTTAGGGAGCACAAGACTGCATTAGGGTGGAAAATTACCGACATCAAAGGCATAAGTCCATCCAAGTGCATGCACAGAATCCTCCGTGAAGATAATGCAAAGCCTAACAGGGATGCACAGAGACGGCTTAACCCACACATGAAGGAAGTAGTGAGAGCAGAGGTTCTTAAGCTCTTGGATGTTGGCATCTTCTACCCCATCTCATATAGCAAATGGGTGAGTCCAGTTCAAGTTTTGCCTAAGAAGAGTGGAATCACAATGATGAAGAATGAAGAAAATGAGCTTGAAGAGTTAAGGTATGATGCATATGAGAATGCTAAGTTGTATAAGGAACGGACCAAGGCGTATCATGATAAGCGGCTAGTTAGGAAGGAGTTTCATGTGGGGCAGAATGTGTTGATCTAGAAACACATATTAATCCATTCCTCGTGGGAATGATCTCGTATTTGCTTTCTATACTATTTGTCTTATCTTGTGCACTTGCGAGTTAAAACGTGCATATAGTTGCGTAATTTTTAGGTTGTTATTTGTACAACAAAAGCTCGCGATCATGCTATTGAAACTATGTCTCAAAAATCTTTCTGAGAGGGCTATGACGACGGGTATATAACTCATTCTTCTGGTCGACCTCATCCTCGAGGCAGGCCTAAGGAGAAACTAACTACAGCAATTTAGGAACGTCTTAATTCACCATTATTTTCATCTTTGCATTCGTTTAGCTTCCTAACCTTGCAAGCAATCTTGTAGCTTCTTAGTCATTCAATGGCTTTTCATATGTAAGCTAGGTGTGTGGTGCACCTTTATTTTGCCTCGTTGTACTCTTTCCTTCTTATCTCACTTAATGAAAGTTTTATTTTCCTTTTGTTAAACATTGAGGCGGTTCTAACAATTAATCTGACTGACAACGTGGGATCTTATCTTTCCACCGACTCGCAGATTCATATAGCTTACTTGGGAAAATGTATCTAGATAATCGCGTAATCCTAATGCCTTCTTATCAGAACCTATCCCCTTATGGCATAATGGTGAACTTTTATTTCTAAAGCATATGCCCTTGTTGTATAAGTACTTTTAGGTATTTGGTAAAAAATGCCCTCCAGTCATCGGGATCAGCCTCATCGTTCATGAATCCTTGATTTTCACATTTTTCTCCAAAATAGAAGGCACATATTTCTTGAAGTTGATTTGCCTTATCCTCGTGGGAAGGGGTTCTCGCATTCTTTTGTTCCTTCCAGTGTACTAGTAATCTCTTTGTTATAGACCTGATTACTTCCATTTGGTCTATCATCTTGTGGGGTGTGCTATTCATTCTGGATATCCCACTCTGGGAAGGGCATCACCCACTCCTCCTGAGTTAGGAGTCCTTGTTCCAACAGTTTGTGGGCCGTCACCTTGGTAGGGCAACCGTTCTCGTCTTCTCCAACTAATTTGATGTTGCCCACTTTTGGGTCATAAAACTGGGCTCAGCTACCGTAGGACTAGCCACGAATGACCTTGAGCCTAAATCATCTCCTAGAAGCCTCCTTCATAGCCAGCTTCGGTGGGATTCCAGATAGTGATTACTTGGTGTAATGTGGAGGGAACACACATACTCTTGTGTATCCAATCTCTCTCTAGAAGTACGTTATAACTACTAGTACTATCCACTACAAAAAATACCAACATCATTTTCTTGGATCCGACTTCGATCTCGAAGGGTAAAACCCTGTGGGTTTTAGTGATGGTCCCGTTGAAGTTTGACATTATAGCCGTGGTCGGTAAACAGTCCCGAAGGTTCTTTCCCAACTTCTTTAGCATCTTTGAAGGTAAAACATTGATGGATGTCCCTCCATCAATCATCATTTTTCTAATCGGGATACCTTCCAGATGTGCTATAATGAAGATAGGTTGAAGGTGATCCGTCATTTCCTTAGTCGGGTTTAAGAACATCATTCTCCTTCAGTGAAGAGTAGATTCTGAGATGATGTTTTGATCATCCTTGTTATCAGTTGGTATCTCGATCAATTCCCGGGATGGCTCATGGGTGATGACTTCTCCCTTCATATGTTTCTCTTGTTGGAAAACCGTTGCCAAATGTACTGGTAATACGATTACCAGATCTACCTCTGCTTGTGTTTCTCGTTGTTTCTTATCAAACAAGTCATCCATCTCTATGACTTCCAATAGATCTTTCTCAAACTCTTTTAATTCTTCCTCGGTCATGCCTTGACCGTTATCTTCTTGAATGGGTTGTTCGGATTTCTCCTTTGATGTCGGGGTCTCTGCACCCTCGGATTGCTTGTTGGGTAACTCTTCCCGCGTGAAGGTCCCAAACACGAATCACCTCTCTATTTTGGTAGAAGTTTCTGAAACGGAAGCTGGTAGGGATATGGTTCTCTTATCGTTGATCACGATTTCTTTCTTCTTCTAGCTTTTCTTAGGATGATCCCTTGGATATTCCTTGGTCTCGGGAAGGGTTGCCCCAAGCTCTTTTAGGCGTGCATATAAGCCCCATATTGTCTTTGGATTCTACGCCTCGCCAACTTTCCCAATTCTTTGGTTGGCCTTCCATATTTGCCGGCCACGTACCACTTTCCTTCTCGAACTATTGCTTTCTGGGGTGTTGGCTCCGAAACCATCTGCTTTGGTATTATGGACTCTTTACTGTTGGGATGATGTCGACTAGTTTGCCCCCAAGTCTCCTTACTGGAAGCCCATTCTTTTTTTTTCTTCATGTTCGCCAGCCTTTGAAAAACAGAGCTGCGAGGCCGTTTTCCCTTTGGGTTGTGTGGTCCAAAACTTGTCTCTGGGATTTTTAGGAACTCATCATCCTGTCCATCATTTGATTTCTTTAGTTCCAAGTTTATCTTGGCTCCTGGGGTTGGAATCTCCAGTATGCATTATGCCCTGCATTTGTTGCACATTAATACTCCGGCAAGAACTATAGCTTGAACCCTCTCGGGTTGCTGGATTTCTTTATGAGGTTTTAGTTGATCCTCCTTGATTACCCTGGCCTTCTTCTCGGGTTGGGACCAATGTAAATTGATCATGTTAACCGAGGCCATTGGGAAAGAATCAATATCTACTTCCATTGCGTCCTCCGAATGGGGGCCAGATTGATGTGCCCTTGGTTGATCAAACTCTGAATAATGTCTCTGAACTGGACATAGTAGGTTGTGGCATGGTGTGGCGAAACGTGCCACTTGCAGAGCTGCTTTCCCTTGATATCATCTGGTCAAGGCATCTCCTGCTTAGGGTCGAGTTAGATTACTTTTGCCTTTACTAATTCGTCATCAATCTCTCCAGCTTTAGTAAGGTCAAATCAATATGAATTAAAAACTAGGACCTTGTTTGCAAAATAACCTCTAGTCAGGTTGACCGGCCTTTGCTCCCTTGTTGGTTTGACTAGTGATTTGAGATTCACTGGTTCCTTTCCAGTGGTCTGGATTTCAACTGTCGCAACCTCTAGTTCATGCTCCTCTTCTTTTGTCAAGGATTCTTCCTCGACCTCTTTGTGTTCTACTTGATGCACAGTGATCTTATTTTTGTAGAAAGGGGGTACTTTAGAGTTGTGTTTCTCTCTTTGCATTTCCTCTAGTAACCTTCCAAATCTGGTTGCCAATACTACTATTTCCTGAAGATAAAAAAAAAGTAGTATCATCGAATTTCTTCCTGAGAGAGAACCTCGAAGCTCTCTGTGCTATGGCTACCATTTGGGCATTGTTCATGGGGAATCGTCATTTCATCTTCAGCTCTTGAATCTTGCAATGAACTCTTCAGTTGGTCATGTTCCCCCTGCCTGATGGCAGTTAGGTCGCTGATTGCTATCTCTGGTTCAATCCTGTAAAATTCCACATGGAATTTAGCCTCCATTTTTCCCCAAGTATGTATGGATGCTTCTGGCAAGGAAGTGTTCCAAGAAAAAGCATCCCCAGATAGGGAGCTGTTGAAAAATCGGAGTTTAAGCTATTAATTATCTTCCACCACCACGCACTGTGCTGAAAATCTCCCGATGTGTTCAAGGATGAAGTGCTGCCTTCCCCATTAAATAGAGAAACCGTTGGTGGCTTGAATTTCTTGGAAACAGGTTGTCCTGGTCTACACATGCTGAGTAAGGCTGTCAATATATCGGGACATTAGTCCTTCTTGGGGTCACACCGTGGCCTTGAATCATCCGTCGATCTCTGCCATCTCGTTTATGATGGCTTGATGTTCAGGATTATGAGGTGCTCTTTGGTGGAGCACGACGTCTTCTTCTAAGCTGGCATCCACTGGTTCCACTTTTCTATAGTTATCCAACTCGCTTTCTTCTCCAATCGGGTTGATCTTTGTTTGCTTTAATTGGGATTCCTTTCGATTAATCAAGGGTGATCAGAATTTGGAAGATATCCCAAATTCATCCTTGGATGGTCCATCCCGACCTTTGCTAGTGTCTGGGGTTCCATTCCCGAAGCCTTTTCAGAATATGGGGTCGGAAAGTGATTCCAAGATGGATGTCCCTGATCCCGCGATTTTCTTGCCTTTGTCCAGGCTCAGAAATCCGAAGGGCGGGATGTTTGGTTCCGATTTTTCTTTGGTCTTTCCTCGCTTAAGCTCTTGGATTTGGAAGTTCATGGCTTCCATCTAACCGAGGATTAGTATAATGCTGTCCTTGACAGCCTACATCACGTCTTCCTTCGAAACAATTGTTTCCTTGGTGATAATCTCTTCTACTACTCCTTCTTGAGGTGGTTCCATATCAGCTTTTGGTAGTGATAGCTCAGACACCATTTCTCGAGAAGTACTCTTCAAAAATCTCCCTTTAGCATCTCGGCGGCATTCGAAATACTTGTACTTGGACATGCACTAAAAGGGTCCCATTGGGCGTGCCAGATTAAATTCTGCCCAAAAAGGTGACACCAGGCCCGGAGTCGCCGTCGGTGGATCTCGGTCGAAATCGGTGCTGAAGGAGCGGGCTCGTGTGGACTTTAGTGATGTGTAGGTGATGTATGACTTACTGGAAGTTATGTTTGGGTTGAAAGTTGTGGGCTTTGAAGCCTTAATATCATGGTCCTTCCCTAGATGGGCTGACCAGGCGTGCCACTAGTAGAGACTGCTACTAGACAGTTAGAAATAGGTTCGGTTGTGGCCCATGAACCTTTCTTTTAATCAAGATTTTGTGAGATGAGCGGGAAAATTGCTCATGATGTTCTTTTCTATGCCTTCTTCTTAATGTATCCAAGGACTTTAACAATTTCCTTCCAATTTAGTCCAAGGTCAGTTTATGTTAATTCCGATTTGTTCATGTTAATTAGCAACTTGTTATTGGTTAGTAGCAATTAGGTGCACGTGTTTCCTTAAGTCGGGATGATAGTATTGGACCAAAACACATAAGCGATTTTATGACTTAAGAAAACCACAAAATACAATGGTTGGTATATTTCGAATACTTGTAACTCCTCTTAAGAAAATCCATTGAAATGTAAAGAGAATGAAGTACAAATAATAAAAAGTAAATGCATAGATATTGAATGCAACAAGCAAAATACAAGTACTGAAAGTAAATATTTCTTTCCAAATCAAGCCTCGTTGAGGGGCCCGATCTTCTAGAAATCTTCAACTGAGATGAACATCAGTCGGAATCATGCCAAGGGATGGCAGAGTATTCAAAAGAGGGTGCGATGTCAAGGGTAGAGTGTATGGATGCCTCAAAAACTGAAGCAGTCGGGATGATGTGAGTGTTTGGGGTTCCTTAAAGTCTGAATTGAGCATCAGTCGGGAAAAGGAGAATGCGTGATTTCCTAGTCGGGAACTGAAAGAGGGGTTGAGAGAGGAGGACTGGATCTCGATCCTGGATTGGATAAATAGGTTGTGCCTTAAAAGCGAGCCTTTGAACAAAGAAGCTTTTGAGGGTTTGCTTTGTTTTGAAATTGAATGGTTTGATCAATTGTTTCTTGATTGATTGATTGATTATCCTTTTAGAAGAGGGCTTCTTATCCTTTTATAGGCGGTTTGGGGAATTGATTTGGCTTGTCAAGTAGATCTCTGCGGGTCCCATGCTATATTTGCTTGTCTCGAACATCCCCTTTGACTTCTGACACGTTCGGCGCCTTCAGAATCGACTCTTCCTCCTTTCCACGTTCTTCAAATATATGGCTTTTGGGCTGGCTTTATGCGAGTTGTGCCTTTAATTTCTTTGACTCCTAGCTTTAGTCCAAAAGAGATTTTTTCGGGCGTAAACACCATTTAAAAGTGATAGTTTGTCAACTGCACCATACCTTGTGCTTAAAAATTCTACAATTCACTCATATATCGTTCCATCAAATAATATAGACAGATGAATTAACATTGAATTATATTTAGTATTGATAATTAGGCAAGGAGATTAGGAGAAATTGAATTTTTGAGGAGTTCCATTCTTTCAGAGCTATATTTTTGTTTATTTTCACTAAATTAATAAATATTGAAATAAGTTAATTTCGACCAACACTTGGTAAGTGTGCTCGCCATAACGCGAATATGAGAGTGAGAAAGGGCGAGCTCCACACATAGGTTAAAATGATGTCATATATATAGGTAATTTATTCCATAAATTTATATATAGTAGTTATCCATCTTCTTCATGTATGTATGTCATCATGTAACTGAAATCTTTGGAACAAATAAAGATTAGGGTAAGCAATATACACTGAGAAGGAATATATTGTTACTTCCACCGGTCACTTCCTACATTTACATGTACTGTGGTGGGGGCTTTCTGAGCTCAAGCTGAGGGTGATAGATGTCAATAGCAAGTGAGATATCTAAATTCTACGTGGAAATGAAATGTTAATTTGTTTTCTATTCGGGATATAATAAGATAAAAATATATAAAATTGTTAGTACATCGAATTTGATTTTGTAAGTGAGAAATGATAACATATTTTATCATATGTAATCTTATCCACAATTCTTGATTTTGATTATCTTAAAATATAATTTAAAATAAAAATACTTGTATCTCCCTCAAATAGTACATATTCGTACAATCCGTTCGATTTATATAATTGTTATTATATATATATTATAATCGAAATTATTATTATGTATCATTAATTTACGCAAAAAAATTAAATAAGATAGAGATCATTTAGTTATTAATATGTATCAATTAAATAAACGGTTCACCATTAGAATTTTATTATTATTAAAATCGTTGATTTATTTTATTTATATAAATGAGTCAACGACTTCTAATTTTATTAATTTTTTACGAAGATGATATGAAAAATATGATTTAAAGAATGAATGATTTCGATTATAATATATATATATATATAAATAATTCAATAAATAAAATATGTGATACGATGAAATATCAGCAAAGTAAGATATAAGTATTATCGTGAGGAGTCGAACTTATTTTAATTGAGTGTATATTGATTAAAATATAATTTATAAATATGATGTACTTCTGATTTTACATTTGAATAGTTGTGATGAAGATGAGGTGAGACCGTGAGAGGTCCACATTGATGGAGTCACATCAGCGCAAGAAAACGAGGAGAAAAAGTGACCTCAAAAGCCGTGTAATTGACCATCCACACTGATTCCATTCTAACACTCATGTATAATGATGATAAATCACACCACGCAGTAATTATATTTACTTTTACCAACCTACTAATATATATTTAGTTATATACACACGGTAAACTTGTAAAAAATTTGCAACATAAGTGTAATTTCCAGCCTCATAGATTCACAGTGATCTCATTTCTACTCTCAAGGGTACGTAAAAAGTAATCTAAGGAGCAAGAATTATGAATTATGAATTATAAAAATAAGAAATAGCCGTTAACAAAAACAGAGAAAGGATGGTGATAAGATTGATATTGACTTGAAGAACAATATTTCATCGGACACTGGAATTTGATAAAACTTGTCTACTACTTCAATTCCACATGGCTCTCGCTCTCTCTCTCTCTCTCTCTCTCTCTCGTTCCACAATTAGTTGTGTGAAGAGAGATGGAAGAAAAGAGGCATGCAACTATGCAATAATGCACGATGCAACATATTGTACTTTGTGCATGCACTCTTTCAAGAAAGAGTCTTTTCCTTTCACTCTTCTTCACCCTTCTTATTTTTCATTTTCCCAACTCCAACTCTCCACGATTTATTCTTTTTTATTTGATAAATAAAATAACAAATACTATTTATATGCTTTAAGCTGATGGAATGATTTATTACTTGTATATTTTTCATTCATTAATTATTATGTGCATAGTTGTTCTCAAAGTAAACTAGCTAAAAAACTATGGGCAAACTTACTCTTGATTAACCTAAAAATTAGGGAAAATTTGCGTGCGTGGACTTCATAAGGTGTAGGCTCGATTTCTCTTGGATTGTATCAAGATTTAAGTGGGTTATCAGTGCGGTTGGTTATTCAGTTAGTGTTCATGAGATTTTACCTGAAAGAATTGAGTAAATTCAGACTATATCTTGAAAATGTTCTCTCATTAACAAGAAAAAAATTAAATTATTAATCAAGAGTGAAAATTCTATTTTATATACGTACTCGAATTCAAATCATGGTTTAGGCAATTTATATTAGAAAAGAAGAACTATTTGAGAATGATAATTGAAGTTTAAAAATAGGTAGCAAACTAGCAATGACCCTAATAGAGGAAAGCAATAACACATTGTAGCTGTAGGTCCCATAATATCAAATGAAGTGGTAAACAATCAAGAGACTTGTTTTGGCACATAAACATTACATATTATTTTTCTTTTGACACACTTCATATATGTGACAAGAATTTGGATGCCAAAGAGACAATTCTGTGAACTTGGCCAATGTCTGGCTTGATAATGACTTTGCATTATAAATAGTCAGGTAGGGGTATATTGTAATTTGGATAGGAACAAATAATACTCTTCGAAAATGACTTGGCCTTTGCTTCAAGTCGATCAATAATTTTGGTATATACATATATAGAAAATGGAAAAATAAAAAGAAATTAAAAAGAGAAAAAGAAAAATAACAACTCATAGAAGCTTCAATCATCATTTATTTAGCAGATGCCTATCGGATATGCATGCAATATTTGAGGCTAGCTCGTGTATTGATATTATACAAATTTGGATCCAGCATTTAATTACATTGCGTTACTTCGTCGGTATGGATTTGAAAAAAAGACAAAAAAAAAAAAAAGACGATATATAATGCGAAATGATTGTACATACCGTTCAAATTCATAGATAGTTTAGTGATTAGAATGAACTTACGTTTATATGTTGGGTTCAATTTTTCCTATAATCAAACCAATATTGAAGTGATAAATTGTAATAGCGATGAGTTGATGCGCTAGAGTTCATTGTGTCTTTATTTGATCATGTATCAAGATTTTATATGTATATTAACATATACTTAATTAATCATAAGATATATATATATATATATATATATATATATATATATATTTATCAAAATAGAATTCATTCATTCATCAAGGAGTGCAAACATACAGTTCAGACTACAGGGTGATAACAAAGACGGGTCTCATTAAAACCTTACCATGAAAACCCAGCTATCCAGAGAAAAATCCGATAAGAAAAAAGAGTGCCCCACCCCAACCGACAATTAAAAAGACTATTCTATGTTATTTTCTAATAAATATGACAGCCCGGGGAACGCCGGAGGCAGCCAAACATGCGGGTGTGTGCCATGCAGGCCATCTTGAGCAAGATTATGGGCGACAATGTTCGCTTGCCTTGGGTCATAACTCACACTCGAGCTAGGAAGCTGCAGCCGCGTCATCATCAAACCAACCTCCTGAGCTACCATTCCCACCGCTGACCAATCAGAATGGCTACCATGGTTCAGTGCAATCGCCTCTTGAGAGTCAGTTTCCAGACAGCGCACATTCAACCCCATATCTTGAATAAGCTTCAGTCCCTCCCGCAGTTCCACCAGTTCTGTCGCTGCCACAGTCAGTGTTCAACTTAAGCTCCAAAGATGGAGGCTTGGACCACAGAGCCCTCTACTGCACTCTAGGTCGACTGGGCTGTGAATTTGCAGTGGCAAACTCTGCACAAGCACGCATGGTAGCTTCCATCGCTGCCTTGAAGTCTATGACCTTCCTTCCATGCAGGGCATTGTTTCTATCATTCCATACCTGCCATACAATGTAAGCAAAATGAGCTAGATTATCTGCACTTAACAGCTCAATGGCAGTCTCAAATAAATCAGTAAAAGATCCCCGTAGTGGAAATCAATCAATTGGGAACTCAGCCAGACGCCACATCTTTCGACTCCACCTGCAACCCCATAACGCATGAAAGCAATCCTCGATCTCATTCCCGCATCTCACACACGTCATACTATGTAACACTTTCCTCCTGACTAAGTTCATTGCCATAGGCAATATATTTTTACACGCCTTCCACATAAACACCTTGATCTGATCAGGCACTTTAAGCTTCCACAATCTCTTCCAAAGACAATGACTCCGATCTGGGTTTGATCCGCCTTGACCCTCTGCTATTGCCTTATCAATCTGATTTAAGGCAACATAGTAGCCAGACTTGACTGAGTAACCTCCATTTTTTGCAAAAGGCCAAAACAACCCATCCCTGAGATTGTGGTTTGTACAAAGGGGTATCGAGCATATAGATGTCACATCATCATCATAGAAACAAGTCCTTAAGTTAGCCACATTCCACTTACCATCAGCTGTAATGAGGGCATCCACTCTAGCATCAAGGGGGAGAAGCATGTTAAGTATAGGTCTAAACGTTGTCCGCTTTGGAATCCACCAGTCATGAAAGACACGAATATCTCGCCCATTCCCAACTCTACAAATCACCCGGTCCTCCAGCACCTCCCTCCCCCACATGATCGCCTTCCACACCATTGATGGGCTGGCCCCCAATTTAGCTTTGAAAAAATGTCCATGAGGGAAATACCGGGCTAGAAGCATTTGACCGACCAAGGAATCAGGGTCTTCTAGCAAACACCAACCCTGTTTTGCGACCATCGCCTTATTAAAGGCTTCGAAGTCTTTGAAACCCAAACCCCCCATTTGTTTAAGCCCGCACAGGGCCTTCCAGCTGATCCAATGAATACTCTTCTTTTTGGCCTTGCTCCACCATTTTTCAATCATTGCGGACAGTTCGTGACATAGGCCATGGGGGAGCTGGAATACCCCCATAGCATAGGTCGGGAGCGCCTGAGCGACCGCTTTAACAAGTACTTATTTCCCGGCTGACGATAGTAGTTTGGATTTCCATTCATTCAATCGGCCCTTGACTGCCTCCTTCACACGGTTGAACAACAAGTTCTTACTATTCAAAGCAATTGTAGGGAGTCCAAGATAGCGCTTATGAAACTCAACAACACGCACCCCCATCAACTCAAATATCAGCCTTTTCATGATTGGATCGGTGCAGGGGCTAAAAGTAGTAGCACTCTTCTCATTAGATATTAATGTTATATATACGCCATTTTTAATTATGAACCGTTTAATGAGCTAACTAGCCTTAATTTTCAAAATAAAATCTTGAATTAATTATATAGCAATTAAGTGTTAATAGTTAATTAACATATAAATTAGTCTATTTACTGATCACTCAGATTCCACTTAAGCATATTAACTTTTTTTTTACTTAATTATAATTTTTTTATTTTTCTAATACCCTTTCAACCGATTACGTTTCATATATACACCTATATCATATGTGGATGAACATTTTTCAAATTTTAAAAGATTTTCTAATATTTTTTCTTCAAATACTTATTTTGCTAAGATATTTGCCAAATAAATTTTCACCATATTTATTTTTACGAGTCATTTTACTCGCTTAAGCTTCTTAGGATTCCATCTGATAGATCCGCAGTATTATATTCATACAACTAGTTTATTTTGTATATAAAAAAAGTATTTTATTTAGAATTAACTATAAATTAGTCCAGTTTTAATAGTCAATATATAAGTTAGTCCATTTATTGATGACACAGATTACATTAAGTATATTAACTTTTTTTTTACTTCATTGTTTTTTTTTTTTCCTCATACCCATTATACCCTTTTAACCAACTACTTTCCATATATACCTATTTTTGGGAGTCTGGTTATTAGATGTGGATGACGATTTTTTAAAATTTAAATATTTTCTAATATTTATTTTGATAAGATAATTTTGCCAAATAAATATCCACTATCTTTGTTTTTTCAAGTTATTTTAATTGTCTAAACCTCTTGGGATGCTATCTGATAAATTTGTAAGATTATAGTCATATAGGTATATAATCCATTTTTTAGGAATATTAGTATGATAATGATTCCATTATCATAGGTAAAGTAGTTTTAAGTGAATTAGTCTTCTATGTTACATGCGGTTATTAAGAACATTATAATTCTAATCTAAAGTAAATTAGTATTCCTTTCCAATTTCTTAATTAAATGATCTGATAGTGAAGTATATAATTGAATTTTAAACGTCGTGAAAAAATTTGGCAATTCATCTGCTCAATGTATCAAACCATTCATCTTGCTGTAAATCTTGAAATTAATCACCCAACAAAATACCTGATCAAGTTACAAATATATAATTAAAAATCTGCCATAGGTAAATTAAACTCAAACTTCTTGCACATGCACATTTGACCAAAATACCTACTTCTCGGCCTTAGGTAAATTAGACTTTCAACACACAATCAAATAAACACCATCATGTCCGAATATATAATTAGACCTGCCATAGGTAAATTACAAAAAAAAACAAACCAAGTGAAGGGTATATTATAACGGTATAGCTATTAATACACATGTTAATACCATTCCGACCGACCACCGAGGAACGACCAACAACCACCTATACCAGCACACCACTGTCGACCGACCAGCCCAATTCTGGTCGGCCAATAACGACTGTCACCCTAGATCAGATCTGCATATTCGATCGGCACCCTCTAGTCGGCACACTCCTACCCACACTGGAACAACACCGCTCTGATGTACAAACGAATCGCCACCACTCATTTAACATCCTCAGGACACCTGTCAGCATCTTGAAGGTAACTTGGGCATCACAACATTAGGGTTCTAATCACCACATTCATTACTATTATAAATACGAGGCACCCTCCCTAAGAAAATGTAACTACTATTCACTTACCCTTATGCTGCCTAATTCTTGACCGATCTCCCACTCGCTTACTAACTTAAGCATCGAAGTCTACTAGGTTGGCACCCCACCGGTGTCAAGTACTCTTGTTGTTGTCCCGTGGGTCTCCCGGCGGACGAGTAGAAGGCCTACAACCGGTCGACAAGACCATATTCGGTTAGGTCCATTTTTGAATCAAACATTTGGCACCGTCTATGGGAACTCTGAGTAAGTACTCCCACTAGCTCACATACCACTATCCCACCTTCCTATCGACCACAAGGTGATTGAGAGCTAAGCAACACCCTTCTCTTAGGAGAGCGAAGCAGAAGTAGATCAGACTTAACTTCAGAATGATGGAAAAACTCCAATAGGAGGTAACTGAACTCAGGAAGAGCAACTTGGCAATCGGAAGCAGGAACCAAGCCTTTGGAGAATAATACCAAAGCACATTCGCTCTACTCCACGCAAATAGGGAGGAGCTGAGAGAGCATCGAGTGGTGATGGAAATAGCACTTGCCAGCCACGCTGAGCAAGAACCACGGCGTAAGGAGCAACCCAGATCGAAACCCTTCGGAAGAATGCTCATCTGCTAGAACGATGGTGATGGTCCTTCTGGAACGCAAATCTTCCGGGATGCTCACGAATTGCTCGACAGGAGACCACTCCCCATTGAGCCTGTCCGACTAACATACCAAGCGAATGATCCCAGGATTATTGAGCAGCCTTCCCTTCCTATTCTCTCTCAGGCCGGTCATACTCTATATCAGGGCCAACCTTGATAAGTGCAAACAAGCATAAGGGCCCAATGAATCCGGCGGAAGAACAAATCATGCGAGCAAACTCACAACATGTGGAGGATGTGGTTGATTCTACCGCATCTAAATCAGACGGAAGACCAAGAACTGTCGAGCTGCCAAGGGGGAGCACTGGAAATGGGGGACGTCGTACCATCGTTGAACGCATAAGCCCACAACCCGACCCTCCCACAACTAACTATGTTGTTCAAGAGCTTTTACAGCGAATTCGGGATTTGGAGATCGAGAAGAGCAAAATCAAGTCTCCAACGAAGATCAAGACTAATACTAGTCCTTCCACTGCTCGCATCCTCCAATATGTCCCTGAATCAGAAGTCAAGCCCCTCAAGATCACACCTTACACAAGGAAGGGCGACCTAGTGACACACATGAATAACTACCAGTCTTCCGTGGTTTTCAAAAACCTCTCAGACGAGGTCCAATGCTTGATCTTTAGCTCCACCCTCACAGAGGCAGCGCTCAATTGGTTCTACCGACTCGAATCAGGTACGATTGATTCCTTTGATGACTTCATACTGCCTTCTTGAACTAGTTCATGATCCAGACAAACCGCCTATTGACCACGGAAGACCTCGGGTCACTACGGCAAGGGGAGACTGAAACTCTACAGAAGTATGCCACCCGATTCAGCCTTGAGTATTCCAAATTTCAGGAGACTGACGACAAGGCAGCCTTCCACGCATTTCGCAGCGGTCTCAAGGAATCTACCTTCAAGCACCAAGCTTTCACCCAAGGATGGGAAGATTACAATGAGTTGATAAGGCAATCGGCGATACATGCCAAGGCCAAATTTTTTAACGCTCTACCAGTGGAGACCCAGCAGAACATCACTCTAGTCTACTCCTCCTACCAAAATGTGCAGACTAACAAACCCCACCATGATCCCAGTAGTCAAAACCAAGGTTATGGGCACAATTCTTACTCAGTTAAGAGAAAAGGCTCATATGACAAAAACTAGAGGGGGAAGAATGAAAAATCCTACAACCACCATCAAGGACACAAGAACAATAATCAGGCTCCCTAGGGAGACCACCCAAAGAGCCCAATTCCAAAATTTGAAACCTACACCATCCTCAATACTTCCTTGGAGAATGTCCTGATGAATATTGAGGATATGATCGACAAGCCCAAACCAAGGCCAGCGAATCATAGACAACCGGTTCATTCCAACTTGTACTGCCAATACTACAAATTCAATGGTCATACCATTGACGAGTGTGTGGCCTTCTGAGATATTATGGAAGGCTTAGTCAGAGATGGAAAGATCAACCAGTTTTTAAAACATGCGCGACCAGTTGCCACTTATCCCCAGATCAACACCATCAGTGGTAGACCAATGATCTCCTCTGCCTACACCTCCAATATAGCCAAAAAGGACTTTCTCCGAGCCACTACGTCCAGCAATCAGATCTTCAATATCGAGTCTGTAATGGCACGGAATATCAGGAAGGCTGGTTGGGAGGCTATCACCTTCTCTGAGGAGGAAGAACGAGGCATTGTCTTCCCTCACGATGATCCCCTCATTATCCGGGCCCAAATCACCAACTTTCTTGTTGAGCGCATCCTTGTAGACACAAGGAGTTCCGTCAATGTAATCTTCATGGAAGCTTTCAATCAGCTAGGGATTGATGACAAGGAGCTTAATAGAGCGGTAACCCTATTACTAAGTTTCTCAGGAGACTCAGTAATGCCTATCGGTACGATCTCCCTACCAGTTTCAGTAGGCACCACTCCGCGCATAGCAGCTGCAATCGTCACATTCCTGGCAGTGGATTGCCCTACAGCCTACAATGACATCCTAGGCCAGGGACTACTGAATCAGATCAACGCAGTGTGCTCTTCGCGTTTGCTCTTGACAAAGTTTCCAACAATTATGGGGACATGCCAAGTCAGAGGAGACCAACTTTCAGCAAGAACTTGCTATCAATATGCTTTCACCAAAGTAAACCCTAACGCTGGCAAGGAGACCATGTCCGTTACTGAGTAGGCATACGTGGACAATCCCGTTGATCCCGAACACATGAAACAAATCCAATCTAGACCTCCAGAGGACCCAAGGGATCTATCTACAACGCAAACACCTTAACCAGTTGAGAAGACCGAGCCAATCACACTTCATGCAGATCATCCGGATCGACAGGTCAGAATCGAGACAACCCTATAACAAGAGACCAGGGATGCACTCATCCAATTCCTCAGGGAAAATAGCGAAGTCTTCACTTGGTCATACACTAACATGCCGGGAATATCAACGGATTTCATATGCCACAGACTCACCATCGACCCTTCCTTTAAACAAGTAACACAAAAAAGAAGAACATTTGACTCTGAGCGTCAGGTTGCAATGTAAGAGGAGATCACAAAGCTGAGCACAATCCACTTTATGTGGAAGGCCGTTTATGCCGCATAGGTAGCAAACGTGGTCTTGGTCAAGAAGCTCTCAGGAGCCGGGAGGATGTGCACTAACTTCACCGATCTCAACTGGGAATTCCCCAAAGGACAGCTTTCCTCTTCCTAAAATTTATCTCTTGGTCGACGCAAAGGCAGGTCACGAGCTCCTCAGTTTCATGGATGCATATTCAGGATACAATCAAATCCTCATGCATCCGAATGGTTAAATCCACACAAGTTTCCGCACATATTTGGAAGTCTACTGCTATAACGTTACGCCCTTCGGCCTGAAAAATGCAGGGGCAACATACCAACGCCTGGTGAACTTGTTGTTCCCCAAATTGATTGGGAAGACTATGGAGGTTTATGAGGATGATATGCTCATCAAATGTAAGACTGCAACAGACCATGTCCACAACCTATCAAAAATGTTTGAGGTACTGAAGAAGTACAAAATGAGACTAAACCCAACAAAGCATGTTTTCGGGGTCAGCTCTGAAAAGTTTCTTGGCTACATGATCAGGCAACTAGGAATCGAGGCCAACCCCGAGAAGATCAAGGAAATCCTTGATATGCACCCACCACGAACCATTAAGGAGGTCCAGCGCCTCACGGGAAGAGTAGCAGCACTCACCCACTTCATTTCAAGGGCCACCGACAAGTGCATGCCATTTTTCAAAGCCCTTAAGACCAAGGGAAAGACCATCAAATGCGAGAAAGCTTTCATTGCTCTCAAGGAGTATATGAGCAAGGATCCCTTAGTGGCTAGACCAGACACATGAGAGCAACTCATTGTGTACCTTTCGGTCTCCACTTCAGCAATCAGCTCCGTCTTAATCAAGAGGGCAGATGGAGCAGAAAATCCGGTCTATGATGTTAGAAAAGTAATTCAGGATGCGGAGACCAGGTATGGTGACCTCAAGAAGTTTGCCCTTGCCCTCATCATCACTGCGAGAAGGCTCAGGCCTTACTTTCAGGCTCACCCCATACTGGTCCTCACTAACAAGCCTTTCAGACAGGTCTTACAGAAGCCAGACACATCCGGAAGACTTACAAAATAGGCAATCGAACTCAGTGAGTTTGACGTCTCCTATGCCCCAAGTCTATCGGAGAAGGGCCAAGCTGTAGCAGACCCAATCTCAGAATTCACCTACACGACTACTCAATACATGCCGGAAGAGCCAACTCAAGTCAATAAGCAGCCAGCTGCTAGGACCAAGGGGAGACCAGTTCAATCCCAATCGATAAGTCCAAACCCGTATGGATCCTCTACGTGACGGATCGGCATGCCACAGTGGCTCATGAGCAAGACTAGTTCTCACCACACCAGACCATGTGAAACTTGAGTATGCTCTTCGCTTTAGCTTCAAGGCATCCAACAATGAGGCAGAATATGAGGCCCTCCTAGCTGGTCTTTGCCTCGCCAAAGACATGGGAGCCAATCAAATCCAGATCTTTAGTGATTCTCAACTTGTGGTCAGCCAGGCGAACAACAACTTTGAGGCCAAAGACCTCTCCTTGACCTTGTATCTCAACAAGGCAAAGACGCTCCTCCACCATTTCCAGGCCTACGAGATGACCAAAATTCCCAGATTGGAGAACAGCCATGCTGAAGCTCTGGCAAGATTAGCCTCCTCCATCGACGACAAGATCGGTTGAAGTATCCCGGTAGAGCGACTGGATGTGCTAAGCATTCAAGAACGGCAGGTCAATGTCATCAGCCCTTATCCAAACTGGATGGATTCATTCATCAAATTCCTCAGGGATGAAGAACTCCCAACAAACAAGAATGAGGCTAAGAGCATCAAGCGCCAAGCGGCTAGCTTCACCATTGTCCACGGTCATCTGTATAAGCGAGGATTCACTCTTCCACTACTTAAGTGCCTACCACCGGCCAGGGGCCAGGCCGTGCTTAGGGAGATTCATGAAGGTATATGTGGCAATCATTCAGGATCAAGATCCCTCGCCCATAAAGATTTCCGACAAGGCTACTACTAGCCATCTATTCAAGCAGATTCAATCATCTTAACTCAAGAATGATAGGTGCCAACGATGTGCTCCCATACCACACTTGCCTGCAGAAAAACTCACCCCCATGCTTATTCCATGGCCTTTCTCACAATGGGGACTAGACACTATTTGACCAATGCCAAGGGGCAAGAGTGGCGTAGTACACGTTGTTTTGGCCGTAGACTACTTCACCAAATGGGCAGAAGCAAAATCACTTGCAACAATCACAGCCACCCAAATCGAGACCTTCGTCTACCAGAACATCATCTATCGCTTCTACATACCACACACCATTTTCACAGATAATGGGAAACAATTCGATTGCGCTCGCTTCCAGTCATTCTGTGAAGTATATGGTATTAATCTCTGCTTCGCTTCTTTCGCCCATCCACAAGCCAATGGTCAAGTAGAAGCCGTCAATAAGATCATAAAATACAACCTCAAGGCCCGCTTGGATGAGGATAGCAAGGGAGCTTGGTCTGGAATCCTACCGAACGTCATATGGTCTTACCGGACATCATATGGTCTTACCAGACATCATACAGAACATCAACTAATGAAACACCATTCGCCATGGCATTCGGCACTGAAGCCGTGGTACCAGTGGAAATTGGCAAGACCTCCTATCGGGTGATCTCCTACGACCCTGATGAAAATAACCAGTTCCTCACTCTCATCCTTGATCTACTAGAGGAACATCACGAGCAAGGCAACATACACAACATGGCCTACCAACAGAGGGTTGCACGGTACTATGACTCTAGTGTCCGATCAGAAGGTTCAAGGAGGGAGACTGGGTTGTCAAGGAGATCAATTTGGCAACCAAGGATCGAGCCGACGGGAGACTCAGTCCAAAGTGGGAAGGACCCTACCAAGTCACTAAGGTCTGCCGACCAGGTTCCTACGAGCTACAATCACCAAACAGCAAACCACTACCTCACCCCTTGAATGCGGATTACAAGTGAAGCCTAGTCTTCCTTTAAATTTTGTATGGCTCAGGCCGATCAGTATTAGCATGCTATCAATGAATACTCATTATTTTGGTCAAAAAATTTAACTAATTTTTTGTCAAGTTTATTTCGGTCGGACACGTGTTCAAACACCCATCGATCGGCACTCATGTCTACCGGCCCCCAACTTGCAAACACTTCACATGGACCAGTCCTACATTAAACATAGTGATATGCCCTAGTTACAGCTCAGCTATCGTTCATGCTTAAGTTCTTTGATTACAGATGATGATTTCCAATTACTTCATTAAAGTCCTACTCAGCCTCACTAGTCGGAAATATGCAAAACTACAGCATACATGAATTCTCAATGGCCAACCGACCAGCCAACAGTTGAAAGCAACTTGAAATATATATATATATATATATATATATATATATATATATATATATATATGTGTGTGTGTGTGTGTGTGTGTGTGTGTGTGTGTGTGTGTGTAAACAATCAGTCGGCATCCTACCATCACAAAGTTGGAGAAAAAATAATTCATAAAACGTAATTATAACTTGTTCAGACATTATACAAGGGGCATACCCCAGGAAAATCTAACAAACAAAACATTAAAGATAAAGGTAGGCAGATGGGCAGTTGAGATCAATCTTCAATCACGAGCTCTTCATCAGCAGGCTCCTCCTCTTGAGGAGTGTGAACGACCAAAGTCTAATCGATAGGCTCTAGCATCGGCTCAATTGGCTTGACACCAAAGAAGGTCTACTAGGCCGTCTACTCGTACATCGAACCATCGCGACGAATGGGCAACTTGAATGAATGCTTGAGCACATGAGCCTCGTCGAGCCAAGGAAACTTAACCAGCAAGTCTTGGTTGAAGAAGAAGATCTTCTACAAGACCTCATCCTCCACTAGACCCAGCTGGACATCCACATGGTCCACAAACTCGACCGACCCCTTTTACTCAACCACCACCTGGGCACACACACCAGCTATGTCCGCTTGGGTTTACTCGAGTGCATTCTCCAGATCCAGCACCCTGGTGGTCTGCTCGGCTGGACCCTTCTCGGCAGCCTTCACTTGCTCCAGGAGTGTTTTATTCTCCCGGATGAGGTGGGTACACCTTTTTAGGGCCCGCTCGGTACCCTGCACCTTTTGCTTCAGGTATTCGGCCCTCTCCTTCAACTTGACCTTTTCATCCTCTAGCCGCTCGGCCTGCCTCGCCTCCTTCTGAAGGGTCGAGAAGACCTCCCCAAAGTACTGCAGACCAAGAAACACTTTGGTTAGAAAATGGCAATATACAAAACATAGAGGACCCTCGGCCATGACCTTGACATACCGATCAGGAAGGGTGGTTGAACTCATCTCCCCAATCTCGGTCGGCTCCTTCTAATTGCCAAGGATGAGGCCGTTGACGATCGGCACCATGTTCAGATGCATATACTCTGACACACTTAGCCAGGTGGTTTCAACAACTGATGCCTAGGCTAAGTCGGGAGCATCACCAGGATTGGCGAAGAAGAACTTCAACCCGTGATTGAAGATCGGCCGATGTAGGGGCTTAAGGACTATATGAGGAGGCAGGTGCAGAACAAGCTCTTGGGTCATAACCTCCCTGTCCTTCTCAAGGGCATTCACCTCCTCTTGCCTCTTCTTCTGCCGAGCCTCGTCGGCATCCAAAAGGTCTTGCTCTGCCAGGAAGGCCACTACCTTCCGCCGACGCACCTCGGATGGTCCATACTAGCTTCCTCTGCCGACCGTTTCTACAACGGCCTGGCACCAATGAAGGGCACCGAACCACCTCTTACCGAGTCAATGTTCGGCACCTGCTTCCTCAATTCCTTCCGAGGAAGGACCGGCTCTTTATTCTTCTTAGTCGTTGTCTTCCTATTGAGGCCTTCATTTTCCCCAGAAGACTCGGCAACACTTTTCCACTTCTTCGTCGGCCAATTTCTACTCGACCGCCTAGTGTTTTGAAAAGGTCTCCACCATTTTCTTCTCGGTAGCCTAGAGCACGTCGGCGTGCACTACAACACAAAATTAAAACTCAAGTTATTTTCAGTCGGCACAAACAGAACTCAAGTTCACATGCCGACCAAAACATACAATGACATGCAACTTATCAGGACAAGTAATAAGGTCGACCGTGATTAGCGTCTCCAGCAGCTTGAGGATGCACCTACTCCATCCATGGGTTGGACACCCAGTAGTATCGGTGCTTCTAATTTTTTTGAGACGATGAGATGTTAGTGATGAAGGCCCATTTCTTCTTCTTCCCGACACACTATATCTAGAACCACCCAGGTCCATACTACTATCTCCTGAACTTAAACAAGTAGCACAGCTGATCCCAGCTTGGCTCCCCCTTGTTGCATAGTCGGAAGGCCGTGTAGAGGCTGACCAATATGATCCAGCCTTTCAGATTCAACTTACCGAAGGCAATTTGCGCCCGAGCAAGAATATCTTGCAACCACGGATGGAGGGGCAGATGAACACCATGTTCGAACAAGTCTTCGTAGAACAAAACAGACCCCTCTAGAGGCTGGCTCGGCATAGCGCCAGGTGGGGGAATGGTGAAGATAATGTTGTTTGGCACGTTGTACAGGTCCCTAAACTTAACTAGGTTGGCCTACTTTATGGTAGTCACCTCATGATATGTGGCCCACAGAGAGTTATTCAAATGGATGGCCATCCAAATAGGCTCAGCCTCCTCTACCCCCTTTTCTTCCTCGGCACCACCCTTCTCGGTTGCCTCCTCTTCGGCCTCTTCCTCCTCCTCGGCCCCCTCATTCTTGGCCTCTTCTTCCATTTCTTCAGCCTTTGAGAGTTCAAGCTCGACCACTGGAGGCTTAGACGACGATGCCTCATTCATATTCCCCACGGCATCACATGTAGCCACATCCTAAAACAGCTCTGAAATACTATCGGTGGCCGACGAGGAACCATTGCTCGTCTCACCACTAGTTGATGAGGACCCACTAGTGGATGTTGAACAACTGGACCTACTCGACACATCATCTACCGAGCAGGATAGTGCTTCACCTCCAAAAGTATGAGGGGATCTTTCCCCAGATTCGTTCGTTGACTCTGACTCTGACATCTACAAATGAAGGGGAGACTACACTAAGCATCAACCTATCCTATTGAAAAAAGGGCAGAGCAAAAAGAAAGAATCAAACGTTACCTTGACTCGGATGCAAATCTGGTCGGACACAATTTGCTCGGCTTGTAGTCGGCTTCAGGATATGATCGGAAGCTCACTTGCTCGACTCAGATTTTGATCTTGGTTGGTCATAACGAGAGCTCTCTAAAAAGTACGCTCAAATGAACTGCACCCTATTATATAGGCCCCCATGTAATGGTCTAATTACACCTCCCCGATTCACGCACCCATTACACAGTCATTAAGACTCCACTCAACCATTATTATGAACTCACATATGTTAGCCGATCAGACCAATGATCCAACCAAACAGCCAAGTGTGCGTTGATCTGCAAGCCTTTAGACGCGAACGATCTATCGCATCATTCGAGGTTCCCCCTCAGAGATCGCGCTGATCAGCAAGCCTTAAGAGGCGACCGATCTGTCGCATTATTCGAGGTTCCCTCTCAGAGCTCACGATGATCGGCAAGCCTTCAGAGGCGACCGATCTGTCGTATCATTCGAGGTTCTCTCTTAGAGATCGCTCTAATCGGCAATCCTTCAGAGGTGACCGATCTATCACATCATTCCAGGTTCCCTTTCAGAGATCGCGTTGATTGACAAGCTATTAGAGGCGACTGATCTATCACATCATTCCAGGTTCCCTCTTAGAGATCAAATTGATCAGCAAGCTTTCATAGGTGACTGATCTGTCGCATCATTCGAGGTTCCCTCTCAGAGATCGCGATAATTGGCAAGCCTTCAAAGGCGACTGATCTGTCGCATCATTTTAGGTTCCCTTTCAGAGCTAGCGCTAATTCGGCAAGCCTTTAGAGGCGACCGATCTGTGGCATCATTCGAGGTTCCCACCCATAGATTACGCTGATCGGCAAGGCAAGCTTTCAGAGGCGACCGATCTATCGCATCATTCGAGGTTCCCTCTCAGAGATTGCGCTGATTGGCAAGCCATTAGAGGCGACCGATATGTCTTATCATTCAAGGTTCCCTTTTAGCGATCACGCTGATCAGTAAGCATTTAGAGGCGACCGATCTGTTGCATCATTCGAGGTTCCCACTCAGAGATTGCGCTGATCGAAAAGCTTTCAAAGGCAACCAATTTGTCGCATCATTCGAGGTTCCCTCTAAGAGATCGGGTTGATTGGCAAGCCATTAGAGGCGACCGATCTGTCGCATCATTCGAGGTTCCCTCTCAGATATCACGCTGATCGGTAAGCCTTCAGAGGTGACTGATCTATCGTATCATTCGAGGTTTCTTCTCAAAGATCGTGCTAATCAGCAAGCCTTCAGAGGACCGATCTATCTCATCATTCGAGGTTCCCTCTCAGAGATCGCGCTGGTCGGTAAGCCTTCATAGGTGACTGATATGCCGCATCATTCGAGATTCCCTCTTAGAGATCGCACCAATCGGTAAGCCTTCAGAGGCGACCAATCTGTCGCATCATTCGAGGTTCCCTTTCAGAGATCGCCCTGATCGGTAAGCCTTCATAGGTGACCGATCTGTCGCATCATTTGAGGTTCCCTCTCAGAGATTGTGCTGATCGGTAAACCTTCAGAGGCAACCGATATGTCGGATCATTCAAGGTTCCCTCTCAGAGATCGCGCTGATTGGAAAGCCTTCATGGGTGACCGATCTATCGCATCATTCGAGGTTCCCTCTTAGAGATCACGCTGATCGACAAGCCTTCAAAGTCAACCGATCTGTCGCATTATTCGAGGTTCCTTCTCAGAGTTCGCACTGATCTACAAGCCTTCAAAGGCGACCGATCTGTCGCATCATTCGAGGTTCCCTCTCAGAGATCGCGCTGATTGGCAAGCTTTCAACGGGGACCGATCTATCTCATCATTCGAGGTTCCCTCTTGGAGATCGTTCTGATCGTCAAGCCTTCATAGGCGACCGATCTGTCGCATCATTCAAGGTTCCCTTAGAGGACTCATCCGACTAAGGCGAACTTCCTCACCCAAGGACTTGGGGGATTACAAGGTATAGCCCTACTGGTCGGTCTACACGGTATGCACTAGACTTACAAGTCCTCGACTAAGGAAATCCACCTCAGTCAACGACTTAGGTGACTTATGTTTATACCATTCCGACCGACCACCGAGGAACTACCAACAACCACCTATACCAGCACACCCCAACCGACCGACCAGCCCAATTTTGGTCGGCCGATAGGGACAATCACCCCAGATCAGATCTACCTATTCGATCGACACCCACTAGTCGGCACACTCTTGCCCACATTGGAACAACACCGCCCAAATGCACAAACGAATCGTCACCACTCGTTTAACATCCTCATGACACGTGTCAGCATCCTGAAGGTAACTTGGGCATCACAACATTAGGTTCCAATCACCACATTCATTGCTATTATAAATACGGGGCACACTCCCCAAGAAAAGGTAACTACTATTCCCTTACCCTTATGCTGCCTAGTTCTTGACTGATCTCCCACTCGCTTACTAACTTAAGCATCAGAGTCTACTAGCCCGGCACCCCACCGGTGTCAAGTACTCTTCTTGTTGTCCCGTAGGTCTCCCGACGAACGAGAAGAAGGCATACTAGCGGTCGACCAGACCATATTCAGTTAGGTCCATTTTCTAATGAAACAACACACATAGGTACAATTGAAGTAAATTAACAAACTGGATTTCTTATAACAATAGAAGTCATAGATTAACTATCAAATAATACAATTAATCTACCGCACGTGTAACAACCCGGAATTTCAATTATTGGATTTACGTAAATTATTTATGTAAAATGACGATTTTACCCTTGGTCGGTAAAGGGCATGGAAGTCAAATTTTGTTTCGATACACTTTTGGTGGTGTTTTGGATACCGTTACGTAGGTCTCGAACTCACGAGTTCGTAGACAGACAGCACGCGGAAAACGGAGTTCGTGGACGAAAGTTATGGGTCTAGATGTGTAAGGGCATTTTGGTAACTTTTGACTTGGGGTAGATATTTTTAACCCCCAAATAATATTTTATCTGATCCACTTCATTTCATCTTCATCTTATCATCATCTCACTCTCTCACTCTGTGACAAACACTCCCAAACAGCGAACCCGTGCGAAAACTCACCCAAAACCCATAAATTCCAAGTTTGATTCAAGGCTCCAACTTCCAGTTTTGATCAACTAATCATATTCTACTCCTTCCCACGATCACAACCGTACCAACCATCGAAGAAGAGGACCACGGGAGAAGCCAAACCGAGTGTAGGAAGTTTCGGATCTTCCGATCGATTTTCCGGCTAGCACAGGTACGTGTTTGTGGTTTTGAGGTCATATTTGGATTCCTGGGTTCGAGTAGATAGATTTAGACATAAAATTTGTAAAAAATGGTTGAAGTTTTGAGGAAGTTAGGGAAGCTTGAAGTTTCGGCCGGAAATGGAGTTTTCCGGCGGAAACCAGACGGCGGGGCCGGCAGCCGGTCGTCTTCTCCGGCGAGTCGCCGGTGACCGGTCGGGTCGAGTAAATCGATCGGGTCGAGTGAACTGGTCTGGTCTAGTGAACCAGTCGGGTTGAGTTGGACCGGGTCAGGCCGAGTTGGACCAGGTTGGACCGGTCCAGGCGCGTGGGTACTGTAGCAGGTGCGTGACCGACGCGTTAGGGCGCGTGGCGACGCGTGGGGCTGAGTCTGAGGTCACGGTGGCGCGTGACAGGTAGTTTTTGACGTTTCGGACCTGTTGGCGCAGGTTTCGAGTCGATCGGATGTCGTTTAGGGGTTGTTTTGGGCGTTTTAAAGTTGCTGCGTTTTCTAGGCCAGCATAGTTAAACTCCCGGGGTTTAGGAGGTTTATAATTAAGGTTCTTATTATTAGCTGGTAATCCCGATTATTAATTTGGACAGGCGATACTGCTCCAGGAACTTCAAGGGAGCGTACAGTTCGGGATTGAGCTTGCTTCGACAGGTTTGTGAGTGGACTTTTGGTTTATAAACTAAAATGCATGCATAAATGTATCTTTGATTTAAATACTGTCATGTATGAGTGCAATGAATTTCTGGATTTTAGAAATGATGCTGGACACATGTTTTCCAATATTTCAGTGAAAGTGTGTTTTGAGAAATGGCCTGGTTTTTGTATTCGATTTTGATATCGTTTTAACGTGGTAACTATTTGAGTATGTGATTTGGGGATTAGACCCATAATTATGATTTATTGATTTTGGCCATAAAATGATATTGCAAAGAATTTGGCTTAGGCCGAGAAACAAAGATTTCGAAGTATGGATTTGGTTCACTGGTTCCTGTCCCGATGGTTACTGTTGCTCTGACCGGTATTGAGGGGTCTTGCTCCGCTGGTTGTTGAGGGTTCGGACCTTGGTGTTGAGGGGCCTTGCTCCGCCAGGTTGCGAAGCTGTCTATGCATAGTACAGATTGTACATATTGTACATAGAATTGTTGTACAGATTTTAACACATCTCAAGGGATACCCTGGTGTGTTGTTGTGGATATGTCGGGAACATTGAATTTGAGATATTATGCGTCCAGATGGAATTAAATGAATTTGAGATATTATGTGTCCAGATTGATTTAAATGATTTTAAACTCTTTTGAAGAGAGTTTTCAAACCAAACTTTGGATCACGAGGTATTTTCATTATACAGATTTCATGTGAGTCCAACTAAGTGGTTTTAAAGAGAAATGGAAATTTTGGTGATTTACATATAATGTTTTAGTATCATAAATTGTTTTATGTTATGCATGCATGATTTTATAAATGGAGGGGAAGAAAGTTATTTTCTCGAAAAGGAATTTATAAATGATTATTTTTGTCCACTCACAACTTTTGTGTTTAAACTCCCTTCAGGCAGTTGAGTAGAGTTGACGCGAGCACTGATCTCAAGGCAGAGGCATTAGTACTTCGACTGCGCTGTGTAATTATATTTGAGTAGGATATCTAAATTTTACTCTTGATCCTACTTAGACGCTCTGATATTATATTGTATTTGATTGGTCATTAATTACGGGAATTATTGAGTGTTTGAATCCCTTGTCTGACAAGTGGAAGTATTTATTGTTATTATATTTTGTAAGGATTGAAGGGTATTTTGGGAACCTTTTCTTAGGTTGTTAGACGGGATCAGGGTTCTTCCCGGGTTTCGAGGGGAAATTCGGGACGGGTCCTGACAGCATGTAAATTCGACAATGGAGCAAGAACTTAAGATGGTGATGAGAATGGCGGCAAAACCAATGATTTTCATAAACTTGTGCCGGAAAATAAAATTCAAAATTGAAATTCAAACATGGATAACTAATTTCCTCATATATTCCTCATATATATAGTCTATCCTCAAATATGAAACTCATAGCTTGAATCTCTCCATTGCCTTCATCTCTGGCCGAGGATATAATCGAATTCAAATTTAAATTTTTGAACGATCAGATAGTACAACTCTTCAAAATTCAAAATTAATTAAACGTGTGTTTGTAAAACCCTAAAATGATGAGATTTTGTACTCTCACAATATAAAGGACTTAAATAGCATTACTTTTAATTTTTTTTTTAAAAACACGGGACTGAAAAAAGGGACCTATATACTGTATTAGACCTATTTAGACCTATATACTGTATTGGACCTATTTACTGTATTAGACTTCTTTATATATTGAACTCTACTAAATGGACCTATATATAATCACCTCTTTTATTTATCTCTTAACTTTGTTGTTGTTTTCCTTCTAATAAGTCTTTCATATTTTTGATATAATCCATTTTTTAAAAAGGAATATTGGTATGATAATGATTTTGTTGTCACAGTCGTTTTGATTAAATTAATCTTCGATTCTATGTTGTTAGTCTTTTATGTACCGAGAAAAATTAATAACATTACCTAAGAATATACCAAACAAATGAAATCTCTGCTACAATATGGTACGTGTGTTTAATCATTGATTTCTTGAAGGGTCGTGCTCCATTGGAAATGATCTATAATAGCCTACTTATCATATTTGCAGTACATTGAGCTTCCTTCGCTCAAAGCTGCAGCAATATTTTGATTAGGCTTAGTGGGGACTGAGGAATATTGCATACATATATATACAGATGTATATGTTCGACAAGCCAGTAATGATAAAGGGTGAAGAAAATTTACTATGATATATATTATCTTTGTATAATATTATCATCATTCAGGTGACTATTGCTAAACCAAAAGAAGAAGTAGCATTCGATTATTGCATGCTTTTTTCTTCAAGTCAATTGGTTCTCCCACCAAAATCATATCATATCCATGGTTCCACTTAAAAGTCAAATGCATGGTTACATTAAGAATTAATCCACTTTTTATAACTAACATTGAAAATTGTCCATTTACGGATGATTCAAATTTCACATCAGCATATTATATATATATTTTTTAATATTAATTTGTTTTTCCAATATTACCATTATAATTTAAATTCATATTATCTTTGTTTTTTTTAAATACAAGATTTTCATAATATCTCAACTGCTTTATTTTTACTAGAATTTATTTGGGAAGTGTTTGAATTTAAAAATGATTGAATCTTCTTCTCTGCAAGTAGAAAACATATAATCTAATTAAAAAAAAGTAAAATACATATAATAGTACGTACAAATATAAAATACCTATCCAAAATGTCCATGGAATAAGCCTATTAGGTAGGTTAATTCCTTAGTAATTTTAACGCATAAATAATATACCTTTGATGCAATCATAATTTTATAAAAAAACTAACATGGATTAAATAACAGTCAAAATCTGACATGGATCTATAGTTATTGTACCTATTTACTGTAGTAGACTACTTTATATATTGGATTCTAATAAAAAGACATATATAATTACCTCTTAAATTAAATAACCACAGTTTTTTTGCAACCCTAACCATTTCTTTCATTAATTTTTCTTTAACCTTATAATATGTGTCGTAATCAAATCCGTTTAATTTTCAAAAATTCTCTCGATATTTAGATATTGTGGTTGAAACTTTAACACAAGTTGAAAACATTCTAGCCACTTAACTAGTACGTTACATGTATAATCTTATTACATTGTTCATTTATTTATTTTCATTAAATCCTAGCCGTTTGAAAATTATATAAAAGTTGAAAACATTTTAGCTACTTAATTAGTATTTTAAGGTCACGTTTCGTACGCCGTATAAGACAATGTATATATAATACGGAATCCATATTTGGCACGCTAATATATTAATTAATCACCTGTTTATATTAGAAGCTTGAGCTCGCTTGCCAAAAAAAATCAGGTTAATTTAGTCACTTATTTTCCTGCGTCTTCTTTTTCCTTTGCTCGTCTTCCCCATATGTGGTCTCTCATATTCTTCATCGTTCCTCTGGCTTGTGAACAATTTCTTCGTGGGCTCTAAAAAATTCTTCCCTATTTATTTTTATAACCATTATGTAAGTTTGTCTTCTTTTTCCTTTGCTCATCTTCCCCATATGTGGTCTCTCATATTCTTCATCGTTCCTCTGGCTTGTGAACAATTTCTTCGTGGGCTCTAAAAAATTCTTCCCTATTTATTTTTATAACCATTATGTAAGTTTGTAATTGTATGTAAATTTGTACGATGCGAAAAGAGAAAGAAAAGAAAGAAGGTGAAAACGAAAAGGTAACTTGATTCGAAGCTCATGAGAAGACTCCAAGCATTGGCAATGATCATGTCTAGTTAATGATGAGAATCATGTCAAAATGAATTGGACTTTCTGAGGAGATCAGATATATGAAACCCGGCCAACTTCAAGGACACCCTCTATTCTCTAATGAAATTTTGTTACTTTAATGATCAACACTACATGACTCTGTCTGCCAAATCTCAACTTGATTTTTGTTCCTAGTTATAATTTCACTTTCACAAATTGTTTCATCGAGGAGACCTAAAACCCTTTGCTTGAAAAAAGTTCCAATCTACCTAACAAAAAAAAAAGTTACAATCTTGTGGTGGCAAAATTCCTAGGGTTCTACCATGCTTGAACCTAAGTTCTATATATAGCTCCAACTCTACATTTTTTAACGTTATCGAATCAAACTAATTAAACACATCATATGTCTCTAGTGTTTAATTATATTTGCGAAAAATATGTAATATTACCGCATATTAAAGTTGCGTGATATAATATAACGTAATATATAATATTTTATTGGACAATACTTGCATCCCATCCTAGTGGTACCTTATCGTACCACCCTTTCGATTTACTGAATTATCTTTATACATATATCATAATCGGAACCGTTCATTCTCTTAATCATCATGTGAAGATCATCACCGTAAAATATCAACAAAATTGGATGTCATTTAGCCATTCATATATATCAATTAAATTGACGGTTCATCATGAGGATCTTAATTCTTACAAAAACCGTTGATTTATTTGATACATATGAATTATTAAACGACCTCCAATCTTGTTGATTTTTTACGTAATTGATCTTAACATGATGATTTAGATAATGATCGGTTCCGATTATGGTATATATATAAAGATAATTCGATAAATCGAAAGGGTGGTACGAGGAAGTACTACCAGGGTGGGATGCGAGTATTTCCTATTTTATTTATGGAAATACTTACATCCCATCCTAGTGGTACCTCCTCATACCACCATATATTTCGATTTATCGAATTATTTTTTGTCTATATATCATAATCGGAACTGTTCATTCTCTAAATCATGATTAAGAGATCGTCATCGCAAAAATTCAACCAAATTAGAGATCATTTAGCTATTGATGGTATGAGGAGGTACATATATCATATATCATAATCGGAACCGTTCATTGTCTAAATCATCATTTCAAGATCATCTACGTAAAAAAAAAAATTGCAGGTCGTTTAGTCATTCATATATATAAAATAAATCAACGATTTTGGTAACAATTAATATTTTCATAGTGAATAGTCCATTTAACTGAACATATGAATGACTAACTGATTTCCAATTTCGTTGATTTTTTGGATAAATGATCTTGAAATGATGGCTTAGAAGTTGAACGGTTTCGAATATACTGTATGTATAATAATAATTAGAAAAATCAAAAGAATAGTACAAGAATATAACAATAGAGTGTTATAAGAATATTATCTTTTTATTAAGGCGATATCACGTCAATGTATTACAATATAATTGACCATATATGTTCACGTGTCAAAGTGACCAAAGATATTCCAATCATCATTGCCTTGAGTTTTGTCATCAAAATCATTATTGTAATTTTTTTGCATGGAGAATAAGATCGATATGCAACAAAGGGAATAACCTAGCTCATCATGACAATTTGGCGAAGTACATATTGTCATAAGACGTTTGCATACTCAAATTTCAAAAGTATGATGACAGTTTATATCTTTAGCCGGCCAGTAATTTTATTCGACAGAAAATAAAACATAACTCTAGCACAAAATGCAGAAAATTTGAGTAACATTAAATTCACATGAACAAATACGTTATATTATATATTTTAAGAATTCTTTAATGTAAACGTCACATCAGCTTTTTAAGTTATATATATAATACACTAATATACAGTTTTTATTTATATATATTATAATCTGAAATAAAATCATCCGTCTCACGGCAATGTTATGTTATGTCATAATTTAGTAGTTTAAGTTAGAGTCATACTCAAGAATTTTTATTTTATTTTTTATCTTAAATTACTTTTCATAATTTCAGGATGGCTAGTTTAACAAATATATAGATATTATGTGACTTTCGTAATTTACAAGTTATTTACAATAAATTGACGTACCATTTATTTGATTTAAAGTTGGTCGAAGGAAAAAAAGAGAATAGACTATTTGTTAATATGTAAGAAACAAAAACAGCATGCTTGAGCAATCACATTGTAAATATTGCTTTGGAGAAAAACTTGATTGAGATCCACCATACATAAGTTTGTCCATTATGTTGTACTCATTCTCTCAAAATTCTGTTTGTTTGCTAAACCAGTATGATTCATTGGAATATATTCCTAATTCCCATATTACAATCACATATAGGATTATGTATTTTATAAATTGTCTTATGATTACTGATTAGTGGGTCATGAACAGTAAACACCAAACTAATTTAGATTAAATTAATACCTTTAAACTAAAAGCCTTTTAACTTCTTCTTCTCTCTGCTTCTCCTACTCACAGCTGAATCAGCTGATGCATAATAAAAAACAATATGGGGTGGCCATGTACCCCATGAGGGCTTCTGGGGTGTCAAAAGATCCACTTTGGGTGCGAATATAACTTCTTTCTGACATGATCAGTGGCTCCATGGCTAGCAACCCAATCTACTTTGTTGGACTTGATTTAGGCCCAATTCAAAGTCGAGTAACTAGGATTACTATTTAGATATAGATCTCATAGATTATAGGGATGACAATAAAAATGGTGAATGTAGGTATTCGCCCATATTCTACCGGATTGGGGAAGGATATGGAAGTGATGAAATGGGTGTGGGTTCGAGATGGGTATTTTAAAAATATCCGCAGCGGGTATGGGGCCGATATGATATTAGTGTTCCTTAATCTGAACTCGACGACACGTATTATATTATTTAGAAAAATGATATTAGAATAATTTTAATTGACCATATCAATTGAACCATCTGATGTGGCAATCAATGAATGATGTTATTTCAATAAATTAAATCACCATGTATTTATTTTTTGTGGTAAATTGAATGTCACATCAAGTATGGTCAATTAAAATGGTTCAAATAGAATCGTTTTATTATTTAAGCTATGTAATTTCTTATGGATAGTCTTAACAACATTATTTCCTATTTTTCTTTTTTTTCTTCTTTTTAATTCAGTGATTTAAACAATCATTAAACTATAAAATTACTGATTGTAATTATATATAGGATGAGAAAGAATTTTCATGCTCTTGGCAAAAAACAAAAGAAAGAAGTTTCATGCTGCCTCTCTACTTGTTTTAGAATTTTGATTTTAATTTAAACTTACGTTATCATAATTCTCTTTTATTATGAGGCGGGTTTGCGGGGAGGGAATGGGGTTGCTAGTATCTGATGGGGCCCTGGGCCTGTCGGGTTTGGGTAATACCAATTGGAATAACCGAGTATGAATGCATGAGATGAGCGTACTATTATTCAACCCCGATTCCAAATTATTTATAAGAATCACCTCCCTTTAAATAAAAGTGTTACTAGCAGCGTATGGCTGCTGGGATTAAGCGATAGACGTGCATTTTCTTATGAACTCTGGCAAGTCAAGAAATTGCTTTCCCTTCAAGCCAAGGGATTATGAATACAGCCCAAACATTTATTTATTAAAAAATTGCACACCCACTCCATACTTCATACAAGAGTGTTTACTAGTTTGGATGGAGATTTGAATTCGAATCAATATCAAAAATCAAATTTGTACCTTTTTTGTATTTTTTATTTTTTATACGAAGATGTTGAAGAAGACGATTATATAATTGATTACGATATATTAGACTTAGAGTGGACGATTAGATTAGCAAGATTAGTGGTAAACAAACACACACACTCATAAAAAAAAATATTAACATAAGCCGATGACACTATAAAGATTATTATAAGGACAATGTTTGTATACCATCGTTGAGGAACCTTTAGGGCCGATCTTCAATCAAGGCAACTGGGGTGCCTTTCTTGGGCCCAAAATAATATAAGATCCAAAAAACATATATTATGTCATATATTGCAAAAAAAAAATGAAATAAAAAAAACCTAAAACATCAGTTTTTAGCACATAGATTGATAGAGAAACTAAAAAATAAAGAAGGGTTTCATTTAAAAAAAAAAAGGCAAAGAAAGTATCAATTCAACAATAATCAGAATTTCAATTGGGTCTCTCAGTTTTGATTTTCACCTTTCACAATGAAGATTGAAAGTTTTAACGAGACCTCATCTCTGACGAAAATACCCTTTAAATTATTTAATAGTTAATGATACAATAGTAAAATCAAATATTAATTTATAAATTAAAAAAAATGATAATGCTTAATGGGAGGAGTGATGGTTAATGGAAGGAGTGAGTGGTAAAAAAATTGGGTAGTTGATTCAGATAGTTACTCATCTTATTTTTGTTTTAAAAAATAATTAAAAATTAATATTATTTGTTTTATTTTAACAAAAATAAATTAACACACGCGTTAACGAGTGTCAAGAGTCTAGTAGTATAAAAATGAAATAATCAGTTTATAAAAATTTACATTTTTAATGATTTTTTAGGGCATATTTTAAATTATTGCTCTGTGCCTTCAAATATTTGAACCGGCCCTCAAAATTTTCTTATTTTTTATTTTTTTACCATCTCAGAATTTTCTTATTTATATATATATTTTAATAGATATCTTTCATTTTCATCCGATGCGCCTTGTTTTTTCCCTTTATCACCCACCCTAGTTGTTTGTTGGTGCGTCCCATTCATGATAACATTCATCTTTGTTCTTTTTCTTTAATTAAATCATTGCTTCAAACAAAAATAATGTTTACTTACCAAAAAATCAAGTACCACATCTAGTAAAACTTCTTTTCTTTGAATAGTTTGGCCCGTGATTAAGTATCTGCTTATGAACAGCTGGAATTGAGAACTCCAAAACTCTGTAATAAAAAACTATTGTAAAATATTATATTTGCATATATTTTTGTAACATACAGAACGAATGAGACTACCATTTTATATAAGCAAGAGTGTGGAATTAATAGTAGCCAACATCCGTTCTCAAACAAAAAAAATAGTGCCCAACATCTAGTCCATACTGGACTTTTGAGTGTTGACAAATCAAATAATTGATGTCTCCTAAATCCCTCTTCTTCTTCCTCCTCCTACAGCTCCTCAACTACCGCTTCAGCAAATCCCAGCCATTCAATTCATCATCATCAAATACACAGGTTGAATTCCCATGCAAGCCACCTCAGCACAGCTCCTACCCTTTCTGCAACACCTCGCTCTCTATCCCCACCAGGGCTCAGTCCCTAATTTCCCTCCTTACCCTCCAAGAAAAGATCCAACAGCTGTCAAACAATGCCTCTGCAATCCCCAGGCTTGGCATCCCACCCTATGAATGGTGGTCTGAGTCACTCCATGGCGTCGCCACCAATGGCCCTGGTGTCTCCTTCAATGGCACCATCCCTTCATCCACAAGCTTCCCACAAGTCATTCTCACTGCAGCTGCTTTCAACAGGACTCTCTGGTCCTTAATTGGGGCTGCCATAGCTGTTGAGGCCAGAGCAATGTACAATTTTGGGCAAGCTGGGTTGACATTTTGGGCACCCAATATCAATATCTTTAGGGACCCAAGATGGGGCAGAGGCCAAGAGACCCCTGGGGAGGACCCCATGGTTGCCTCTGCTTATGCTATTGAGTTTGTCAAGGGTTTCCAAGGTGGGACTTGGGGAATTAGAAATGATGGCTTTGGAGAAAGGAGAGTTTTGGAAGCTGATGATGGGCTAATGCTCTCTGCTTGTTGCAAGCATTTCACTGCTTATGACTTGGAGTTGTGGGGAAATTTCAGTAGATATAGCTTCAATGCTGTGGTAAGACTTTCTTTAACTTTCTGTTTGTCATTGAATTTTATCCATTTTCAATTTTCAATTGGGTTTAGATTGTTTGATCCAATTTCAATTATTGGGTTTTATAACTTTTAGCTAAAATCAATTGGCTTTAGTCTGTTTTAGCCAATTTCAATTGGGTTTAATATGTTTTAGCTTGTGTATATTTAGTTTTGTTAAAGCTATTATTGGTGAACGAGTTTTAAAGAAATTCTGGAGTGATCAAACAAAAAGAAATATCCACTGCTCATGCCATGGACACCAACATTGAAATTGAAATTGTAGACTAAAAGTGAAATAAAAGAAACTGTGGCATTTGGAGTCTAATTCTTTTTTGTCTAGTAGGTTTCAGAACAAGATTTGGAGGATACATATCAGCCGCCTTTTCGTAGTTGTATACAACAAGGTAAAGCTAGCTGCTTAATGTGTTCTTACAATGCAGTAAATGGGGTTCCTGCTTGTGCACGGAAGGATCTCTTGGATAAAGCTCGGAACGAATGGGGCTTCCAAGGGTAAAAGTTTCTTCTTGCTTGCTCTATATTAATGTCTGAACAGAAATTGAAAAGATTAGATATTCAAATTTGATAGATTGATAACACTTGTATCCCGTGGATACCCTTTGGTGGATTGAGTATAGATATATCACCTCAGACTGTGATGCAGTGGCCACAGTCTTTGAATATCAGAATTACACAAAAAGTGCTGAGGATGCAGTTGCTGATGTTCTTAAAGCAGGTCTTTATGATTGTTTCTTTCCTTCAAAATTGTCGAAACTTTTGTGCATTGAGTATTGACAAATGTGTGGATTTGTTTAAGAAGTCATAACTAAATCAGTTTTTTGTAGGGACGGATATTAATTGTGGTACATTCATGCTTCGACATACTCTATCTACATTCAAGCAAGGGAAGGTGAAAGAGAAAGACATAGATACCGCTCTTCTCAATCTTTTCTCTGTTCAACTCCGCCTTGGGCTGTTTGACGGTGATCCCAGAAAAGGGAAATTTGGTAGTTTGGGACCTCAGGATGTGTGTACCTCAGAGCACAAGACTTTAGCACTTGAAGCAACAAGGCAGGGAATTGTGCTTCTTAAAAATGATCAGAAATTTTTGCCTTTAGAAAAGGATGCTGATTTGTCCTTGGCTGTTATTGGTCCATTGGCAAACAATGCAAGTTTGTTGGGTGGAGGTTACACAGGTATGATTTGCTACATGTTTGACTCATGTATATTATCATATAAACTATCTTCACTTGTACATAGTTTTTTCAGTTATTGAAGATTTCTCTCAGGGCATCATGCTTGGTTGAGTTGTAATATGGAGAAGTAATATGTTCTTATGGACTAGTGTCCGTGATTTGATCACGGTTTTATCTAGAATGCCATCCGCTTGGGCAAGAAAACAAATCTCTACCATTCTGAACTTAAAGTTTTATCTTTTCATGTTTTCCCGATTTATTGGCAATTCAAATTTCTAACCCTGAGGGATATTAAGCTAAAGGATCTGCTTTGGTTGTGGTTTTTTATTATAGGGATTCCCTGCGACCCAAAGAGTCTCTTTGAGGGTCTTCAAGAGTATACAAAAGGTGCAACTTACGCAGCTGGTTGCCTTGATGTACCGTGTAAATTTAATGTTGGCTTCAAAGAAGCAACTCATGTTGCCAAGAAAGCTGATTTTGTTGTCATAGTTGTTGGTCTTGATTTGTCGCAAGAAAGAGAAGATCATGACCGAGTTAGTCTTCTCTTACCCGGTAAACAGATGGCCCTTGTATCTTCGATGGCTGCTGCAAGTAAAAAACCAGTGATTCTAGTTCTTACTGGTGGTGGACCAGTTGATGTAACATTTGCTCAAAAAGACCCGAAAATTGCAAGCATTCTTTGGATTGGATACCCTGGGGAAGCTGGCGGGAGAGCCCTAGCAGAAGTCATCTTTGGAGATTTCAATCCAGGTGAGTTTATTTTGTGTTAAGTTTTCACTTCTATTAGGCATCCAAAAACACACACAAAATTTGTTCACTTGAAGATTATAAACAGGTGGAAGGCTGCCTATGACTTGGTATCCTGAGTCATTCACCTGTATACCGATGAATGACATGAAGATGAGGGCTGATCCTTCTCAAGGTTATCCGGGAAGAACCTACCGGTTTTACACAGGGTACAGGCTGTACGGATTTGGGCAAGGCTTGAGCTATACTAGTTTCAGTTACAATATCGTGTCAGCCCCGACAAAGTTAAGCTTATCAAGATCCTTCGAGGTAGATTCCATTAAAAGCATACTACACCAATCTGTACATGAACAGGATTATTTACACGTTGATGAGGTTACATCTTGTGAATCTCTGAGGTTCTTTGTCGAAATCACTGTGACGAATAAAGGAGAGATGGATGGAGGCCATACTGTGATGTTGTTCTCCAGAGTGCCACAAGTTGTGAAAGGTGCTCCGGAACAGCAGCTGATCGGATTCAACAGTGTGCATACGGTGTCATACAAGTCTACTGCAACAAGCATTGAGGTTGATCCTTGTATGCATCTGAGCTTTGCAAATGATTATGGGGAAAGGATATTGCCGTTGGGTCATCATGTGTTAATGGTAGGAGATATACAACATTTTGTCTCAGTTGAAATTAATTAATGCAATTTATGTGAACCCATTTCAATACAATCACTACCTAAATGTTTACCCATATCAAAGAAATGAAGGATTTTTAAATTTTTTTGTGATGCATTACATTCGAATATAGAAAGATTCTCTGCTAATGCACATCATAATTATTTCGTTTGATAGGGAGAACTTACGGAAAAGAAAGTAAGGATTGGATGATAACTATTTCATTTTTAATTTTAATTTTTCAGTTTTTATGCTTGAAATATGAGGAAATGAGGAACGGAAAAAAATGGAAGAAGAATATAGTGAAAAAGTGGAGAATACATGTAGAAGAAATAGTTTTTAATTTTAATTTTTCAGTTTTTATGCTTGAAATATGAGGAAATGAGAAACGGAAAAAAATAGAAGAAGAATATAGTGAAAAAGTGGAGAATACATGTAGAAGAAATAGTAGATAAAATGAAAATTAAAACCAAAAGCCAAAATTTATTGTTGTGTGAGTTTCACTTTTGGGTTTTTTGTTGTCATTTTTCCTTCTTTATTTAATTTTTCTTCATACCACCATTATTATTTTTCTTTTTATATTGCACGACTCACATTTATATTGGACTAATCTACGCTCTCATGGATTACGACGCTTACATGAGAACGATATCAGGCCATGGGTGTACACCTTACGCCTCCAGTTCTTGAATCACAAAAAGACATAAGGACATTTAAATATTATACTTGAGGGTAAATCGGACTAGGACTTGAATCACTCCTTATGGTTATTCCACAACTCTTATTTACCCCTGTTATTTCTCCTATAGTTTTTTTATATGTCTTATGTACAAATTCGGTAAGATTATGCTGACAGATAAGGTTGATATATAAAACTGAATTGAAGGTAATCCAACGTGCTTTACATAAAAGCAACTTTGGTAGAGACGACATTCTCTGCAAAACATGTATTTTATGATGATGATGACTAGAATTTACAGCATTATTCCTTCTTATTGATTTGATAATTCAAAAGCCATTAATTTAAAAAGTTAAAAGATGCAAAATTTCGAAATGAAAATAAGAGAGGAGTTGGTAGGATGAGGTCACAAGCAGTAGAAGGTTACCTCTCACAAAAATCATTCCTTTGAGTTAAATATGGGTTGATGGTCTCATCTTTATAGAGGTGCCTTAACTTTGCAGGGTTAGTTGAGTTGATGGCCGGTGTGAAACTGCTGCTGCAATAACAGTACTTGACATTATTGGTCATATGACTCATATCTTACATTAATTAATGGACAATACTACAGAGATCACATGATTTATAACGCACACATTAATATAGATATGATTCATCAACACAAATATTGTCCTTGTTTTAATATACTACTAACTTATGTATAATGTTTTTAGATTCATAAATATATTGAACTAAGACACGAAGGTGGACGTACTAACACTACAAGAAGATTGAGATTGTCCGACAAGATTTTGCCTCAATTAAAGAATTAAATGAATTGGTCATATGACTCATATCTTACATTAATTAATGGACAATGCTATAGAGATCACATGGTTTATAACGCACACATTAATATAGATATGATTCATCAACACAAATAGAGATTCTTATACTAGTGCGTACGTGGTTTGAAAACCATGTTATTTACCTAGCCTTTTTGCTAATTAATATCCTACGTATACGTTATGTAGGAATTAGAAGAGAAGGAAAGTGAATCATTCATCATTAATTCTTGATCTTCAACTTTTACAAAATTTGGATATATATTTGTCCCTGGTGGCCTAGTAGAGTTGTTGGGGAGCTGAGTTGGAGCTATTTGTAAATTCAAAGGTTCGTTGTTTGATATATGCTCCTATTTCTCCATAAGTTTTTGATTCGCCATCACACGCGTTAATGAGACAGAAGTTTTAACATGATAGGGGTGAGTGTAATATGATCATGTTTAACATGGTTCCCTCGATAACCAAAAAAAAAACTTTAGAGACATTTTGATTGCCAATTTTACAGATATACACTTTCATTCCCCATCTAACATGTATAATGTAATTTAGCTCTCTTGATATGATTGTATCAAAAAAATAAATAATTACGTGACAAGTTTGTTAACAATAAACATTTTGTCTGTTTTATTAAATAAAAGAAAATTGTCGATATATATATACACACACACACGAGAATGCTAAGGAACCAACCAATTAGTTGAACCAACCACTCAATTGGACTCACTACACCAAATAATATTACAATATATATAATTGTTCATTTTGTAGGTTCTCCTTCAAAGATCATTTCTACAAAATTTCATCCAAATCAGAACTCGTCTAGTCATTCAATTATTAGAAAGAACACTTATAGTGTTATTCGCACATACTATGTTCATCAATTAATGTATTCGACTATAGTGTTAAATAGCCAAATGATTTCAGATTTGGATGAATTTTTGTAAAAAATGGTCTTTGAAATAGGAACTACAAAATGAATGCTTAAATTATAATATGACATGGTATAGTGAATATATGTGTTATAATTTTTTTTGACCTTTTAAAACAAAGGTTCTTTTTAACCTTTTAAAACAAAGGTTCTTTTTATTCCATTACATAAATGATTTATATAGTAATCACTCTACTTTCATATATAAGTTATTATTGTTCGTACCTAATTTGATCAACCTGGTCAAGGCCGATCAAGGCCCTCCAAAACCGTACTTGGCCTCGGCTCAACAAAGGGCACAACAATGCAAATCCACAAACATCAGGCGCATCCCACCAACACAACCTTGGGCAAAAGACAAAAGTCACTAGGCAGACCAGATCTGGTCGGCCCACCCGCCCATCGGTCGACCGGGTCAACACAGCCATGAAGCTCGGAACCACCGGGACACCTGTCAGCTTTAGGGGCAGGGACATTTATCCCACATCGAAATGTTTCACCAACAACATTTATGCCACTATAAATATAAGGGCACCTCCCCTTATAAAGGTAATGAGATCTTTGCCCTTACACTGCCTAAATTCCTCCACACTTAACTAACTTAAGCATCAGAGACTACTAGGTTGGCACCTCACCGGTGCTCCTTTGCTTCTACCTTCCCCTTTATAGGTCTTCCTACCCCCGAGGAGAGTGAGTGAAGCGAACTCAAAGAGGCAATTCTAAGTTGGTCCATTTTTGGCATCAACAGTTTGGCGCCATCTGTGGGAATTTTAAAACAACCTCCCACGAACTTACTTACCACAAAAGCCGTCCCAACACCCTTCGGAATCATGTTGGACGATCAAGACGAAGGAGAACTCAACAACACCCCCTTCGTACAAAGGAGCTCTAGGGACAACATCCCGGATATGCTGAGACAGACGTTGGACGATCTCCAACGAGAAGTGGCTGAGCTTAAGGCTCACAACGCCAAGATGGATGCTAAGAATTAGGTCATGTCGAAGTAGTATGAGAGCACACTAGCCCTTGTAAGGTTGTCCCAGCGCAACGAACCGTGAGACAAAGGACCAGTTGACCCAGTACAAGCTGACCAGATCGCAACCGACCTGATCCCGATCGATCAACCTGTCCTCGAGCGAATTCCCTCAGACAAACACAAGAAGCCGCAGGCTACAGTTCGCCCTAGCTCATCCGGAGGTCGATTACTCATACAGCCACAAAGTGGCACTGGACCCTCTCAACCGATAATCTACTGGGACGCTCGACAACTGCTAGACGATCGACAAGTTGAATTAGAGCCTCTTCGCCTGACTTACCCTACATCGGACCCTAGGGCAATGTGACAACCCCCTTTGCCCATCCTAACCGCAGTAGGCCGACAAACCGCGGGATACGCCTCTGGTATGGTTCATGACCAAGAGGATCAAAGGACTAGAGGTCTTGAACAGCAACCAAGGGCAAATGGCCAGGAGACTCAAGATGAGATCGGCTCAACCGTAGGGAGTTACTCCCACGGCCGAAGGAGAAATCGAGATCCCCAAGTGAGAGGTGACGATCAAGAGGGACACCAACCGAACCCACCCCCACCTCAACAAGGCAATACCCTAGTAGAAAGCCTCCTACGCCGGGTGTGCAACCTTGAGATAGAAAAAAGAAAAGAGCAAGGCACCAGCTTGGGGGAAAACTAGCACCGGTCCTTTCACCAACCGAATCCTTCAGTCAAGGTAGATGTCCGAGGTCAAACCTTTAAAGATAGCTCCCTAGACGGGAAAGGGGGACCCCGTCACCCACCTAAACAACTATGTCTCCGCTCTGGCATATAAAAACTGACGGACGAGGTCCAATGCCTGATCTTCAGCTCCACTCTCACCGATGCAGCTCTCAATTGGTTCTACCGCCTGGCTCCCATTACCATCGAATCTTTTGATGAGCTTCAGACAACCTTTCTCAACCAGTTCATGATCCAAACGGATAGACTGGTCTCCACAGAATATCTCTTCTCCCTTAGGCAGGAAAAGGAGGAAACACTTCAGAAATATGCTGCCAGGTTCAGCCTCGAATACTCTCGTTGTTGGGACACCGATGACAAAGCTGCATTCAACGCTTTCCGAAGCCGCCTTAAGGAGTCACCCTTCAAGTATGCAGCCCATACGGAGGACTGGAAGGATTACAATGAGATCATGCGGACGGCGGCAATCCATGCCAAGGTAGAATTCTTCCACACCCCCACCAAGGAGACCAGGACATCCTCATACTCAACTTCCCCAGGGAACAACAGCCAAGGTAGGACCAGCCATACCTCCGGAGGCTACAATCATGACTCCCACCAATCTCAACATGGAAAGCGAAAAATTACCTACGATGGACATCATCAGGGCAAGAAGGGCCGATCAAACTACAATAACGGGGGATTCAAGCAAGGTGACAACCATCACCAGAGGGCACGAAACTTGGTAGGTGACAACTCCGGACCACGAAGTCGATTTGAAGCATACACCATATTGAACACATCCTTGGACCATATACTACTAAACGTGGAAAGTGTGATCCCCAAGGCCAAGCCAAGGAACCCCAGCTATTGCCCCACCCACAACAAAGAAGCCTTCTGCCAGTACCACAAGTACAACGGCCACACAATCGAAGAATGCATCGCATTCAAGGAAATTATCGAGCAAATGGTCCGTGAAGTCAAACTCGATCAGTATCATCAACGGAGGACACTCCCTATCCTCCTCCATCACCTCCAACCGATCAAAGAAGAGCTTCCTTCGTGCGACCAAGGCCAGCCACCAAATCCTCAGCATCGACTCCTGTCAAGCAACCAAGGTGGCCAAGAACGGATGGCAACCCATCACATTCTCAGGGGAAGAGGAGAAAGGCATCGTGTTCCCGCACGACAACCCATTCATCATCTGAGCCCAAATCTCTGAGTATGACATAGGAAGAATACTCATTGACACTAGGAGTTCTGTTAATGTACTCTTCTGGGACGCCTTCAAACAGATGAGCATCGACGAAAATGAGCTCAACCGAAAGGTCACACCACTCCTGGGCTTCTCTAGGGACTCGATCTTACTTAAGGGCATCATTTCTCTACCGGTATCTATGGGCTCCACCCCAACAGTAGCTACAGCTATCACAACCTTCCTAGTGGTCGACTAAAGGCTATAGTGGCAACCCACCTACTTTTGATGAAATTCCCAACTCCCATAGGAACGGGACAGGTAAGAGGAGATCAACTCTCCGGACGAACATACTATGCCACGACCCTAACCAAGACAAGCTGGCAAGATCGACCGGATAAAAAAAAAACCCTATCCGTCGTCGAAACTGCCTTAGGGGACGACCCCATCAACCCTGAACTCATGCAAGAATTTCGAGATAGCCAATCGGAAGATCCACGAGACCTTACGAATATGCCACAGGCAGAACCTGTGGAGGAGACATAGGCAATCCCTCTTTCTGATTTACACAAGGATCGCACGGTCCGGATAGGGTCGAAGCTCAAACCCTTCATACGAGCCGCCATCATAGAATTCTTAAAGGCAAATGCCGAAGTCTTCGCATGGACTTACGCGGACATGCCCGACATCTCCATGGATGTGATATGCCATCGGCTCACCATTGACCCATCATTCTGACCAGTCATCCAAAAGCAGCATAGCCACGACACCGAAAGGCAGTTGGCCATGCAGGCCGAAATCACAAAGCTGAGCACCATACACTTCATCCGAAAAGCCATTTACGCCGCTTGGGTAGCAAATGTGGTATTTGTCACGAAACCATCCGGATCCTGGCGCATGTGCATCGACTTCACCGATCTCAACAAGGCATGTCCCAAGGACAGTTTTCCGCTGCCTAAGATCGATATGCTCGTAGATGCCACCGCAGAACACGAATTACTCAGCTTCATGGATGCTTACTCAGGCTACAACCAGATCCTCATGAATCCAGGTGATAAAATCCATACAAGCTTTAGAACTAACCTGGGTATCTACTGCTACAATGTTATGCCTTTTGGCCTAAATAATGCAGGGGCTACATACCAGAGACTGGTAAACTTCATGTTCGCCGATCAGATAGGCAAAATGATGGAAGTCTATGTGTACGACATGCTCGTCAAGAGCAAAACAGACGACGAGCACATTGCCAACCTGGCTAAAATGTTCAACGTCCTCAAGGAGTACAAGATGCGCCTCAATCCCACAAAATGTGTCTTCGCAGGGGGGGGGGGGGGGGGATCATGCAAATTCTTGGGCTACATGATCAGCCAGAAAGGGGATCGAGGCAAATCCTGAGAAGATCAAGGGAATCCTTGACATGCAGGCTCCATAAAATCATAAAGACATCCAACGCCTGACAGGACGGGTGGCATCACTCACGCTCTTCATATCCAAGGCAACTGACAGATGCACCCCATTCTTCAAAGCTCTCAAAAGCAAAGGCAAACACATCGATTGGATGGAGGAATGCACCAAGGAATTTGTTGAGCTAAAGTAATACATGGGCAGATCACCATTACTAGCCAGACCCAAAAATGGCGAGCCTCTCTTCGTTTACTTATCAGTATCAATCTCGGCTGTCAGCTCTATTCTTATCACACGATGGGACGGGGTAGAGTATCCGGTATGTTATGTCAGCATGGCATTTCAGGATGTGGAGACACGGTACCCTGACCTAGAAAAACTTGCCTTGGCCCTTGTAGTCACATTACAGAAGCTCCGACCATACTTCCATGCACATGAGATCAAGGTCATCACCAACAAACCCTTGAGACAAGTTTTACAGAAGCCATACATCTCTGGCCGTCTCACCAAATGGGTAATTGAGCTGAGCGAGTTCGACATCTCCTACGTAGCCAGGACAGCTGAGAAAGGACAAGCAGTGGCGGACTTCATTGCCGAGTACTCCTATCAACCTACATAATACATACCACCAGAGGCAACCCCTCCGCAAGTACCCACCAACAAAGAAATCCCATAATACACCAAGGCACCCCTTACCGATCTACAACACCCATGCTGGACACTATACGTGGATGGGTCCGCTTGCCACAGTGGATAAGGAGTAGGACTAGTTCTCACTTCCCCATAACTAATCAAACTAGAATACGCCCTACGCTTTAGCTTCAAAGCTTCCAACAACGAGGCCGAATACGAAGCACTGTTGGTCGGCCTACGCTTAGCCAAGGACCTGGAGGCCAACCAGTTGAGAATCTATAGCGATTCGGAATTGGTAGTCAACCAAATCAACAATGATTTTGAGGCCAAAGACTTTCCCATGTCACTATACTTGGCCCTGGCAAAACAACTCCTTCAAAGCTTCTTGGCCTATGAAATTAACAAAATCCCAAGATCAGAGAACAACCATGTCGATGCCCTGGCACGACTTGCATCCTCCCTGGATGAGAAGAAGCAACGAAGGGTACTCATGGAAGTTCAACACATACCCAGTACAAGACCACGGTCGATATACACCATCAACACCAGTCCGACCTGGATGGATCCCATCAAACTCTACTTCCAAGACGGCACTCTTACGGAAGACAGGACGGAGGCCAAGACAATCAAGAGACAATCAGCTCGGTACACCATCCAACATGACCATCTCTACAAGCGCGGTTTCACTACCCCACTATTGAAGTGCCTGACACTAGACATGGGCGATTACTTCCTCAGAGAAATGCACGAGGGCATTTACGGAGATCACTGTCAGGACCCGTCCCGAATTTCCCCTCGAAACCCGAGAAGAACCCTGATCCCGTCTGACAACCTAAGGAAAGGTTCCCAAATACCCTTCAATCCTTAGCATAATAATATAACAATAAATAATTTCTCTTGTCAGACAAGGGATTTAAGCACTTAAAATTCCCGTAAGTAAATACCAACCAAATACAAGAATATCAGAGCGTCTAAGTAGGATCAATGTACAAATTAGATATCCTACTCAAGTACAACTATACAGCGTAGCGGAAGTGCTAATGCCTCTGCCTCGAGATACTGTCCTCGTCAACTCTACGGCCTGAAGGGGGTTTAAACACAAAAGTTGTGAGTGGACAAAAATAATCGTTTATAAAACGCTTTCCAAGGAATATTACCTTTTTCCCCCTCCATTTATAAAACCATGCATGCATCACATAAACAATTCATGTTATAAAAACATCATCTTTAAATCACCGGCATTTTCATGTTCAAAATCATTTATTTTCCACCTAGACAATTACATCTCAAATCCACTATCATCGACACATCCACTAGCCACCAGGGTATCCCTTGGGGTGTGCTAGTACTGTATCACAACTCTCTGTACTATGCTATCACATCAGTCGGCCTATCTCTCGACTAGCATATCATATCAGTCGGCATATCTCGACTATCATATCATATCAGTCGGCATATCTCGACTATCATATCATATCAGTCGGCATATCTCGACTATCTTATCATATCAGTCGGCATATCTCGACTATCATATCATATCAGTCGGCATATCTCGACTATCATATCATATCAGTCGGCATATCTCGACTATCTTATCATATCAGTCGGCATATCTCGACTATCATATCATATACGTCGGCATATCTCGACTATCATATCATATCAGTCGGCATATCTCGACTATCATATCATATCAGTCGGCATATCTCGACTATCATATCATATCAGTCGGCATATCTCGACTATCATATCATATCAGTCGACATATCTCGACTATCATATCATATCAGTCGGCATATCTCGACTATCATATCATATCAGTCGGCATATCTCGACTATCATATCATATCAGTCGGCATATCTCGACTATCATATCATATCAGTCGGCATATCTCGACTATCATATCATATCAGTCGGCATATCTCGACTATCTTATCATATCAGTCGGCATATCTCGACTATCATATCATATACGTCGGCATATCTCGACTATCATATCATATCAGTCGGCATATCTCGACTATCATATCATATCAGTCGGCATATCTCGACTATCATATCATATCAGTCGGCATATCTCGACTATCATATCATATCAGTCGGCATATCTCGACTTTCTTATCATATCAGTCGGCATATCTCGACTATCATATCATATCAGTCGGCATATCTCGACTATCATATCATATCAGTCGGCATATCTCGACTATCTTATCATATCAGTCGGCATATCTCGACTATCATATCATATCAGTCGGCATATCTCGACTATCATATCATATCAGTCGGCATATCTCGACTATCTTATCATATCAGTCGGCATATCTCGACTATCATATCATATCAGTCGGCATATCTCGACTATCATATCATATCGGTCGGCATATCTCGACTATCACATCATATCAGTCGGCATATCTCGACTATCATATCATATCAGTCGGCATATCTCGACTGTCATATTATATCAGTCGGCATATCTCGACTGTCATATCATATCAGTCGGCATATCTCGACTATCATACTTTAACTGAAATAGTGGAAAACATATGTCTAGAAATCATTTCTAACATTTAGAAATTCAATGCCACAATACATAACCGTATTTAACAAAGATATTTTGATGCATGCAATTCAGTTTATAAAACAAAGTCCACTCACAAACCTGTTCAAGCTAGCTCAATCCCGTCTCGCTCGTTCCTCTGAGGTTCCCGGAACGATATCGCCTGTCAAAAACAACAATCGGGATTACCGGCTAGTAATAAGACTCGTATATAACAACTTCCTAAACCTCGGGAAGTCTACCCTTGCTGTTCCTAAAATCACAGCAACTTCGGACACTTAAAACGACCTCTAAACGATGTCCGATCAACCTGAAACCTGTACCAACAGATTCAGAACGTCCGAAACTAGTTACCACGCGCCGCCGTGACGTCAGCCTCGACCCCACGCGCCGCCACGCGCCGCCGGAAGGTCGGCACACACGCCCACGCGCCCTCACGCGCCGGTCACGCGCCTGCTACAGTAACCACGCGCCTGAACCGGTCCAACCCGGTTCGGCTCAACCTGACCCGGTCCAACTCGACCCGACCGGTTCAACTCGACCCGACCGGTCACCGATGACTCGCCGGAGAAGACGACCGGACGCCGTCACCGTCGCCGGAGGCTGACCGGAGAAGATGACCGGACCGCCACCTCCGCCGCCGTCTGGTTCGCCGGAATCCGCCATTTCCGACCGAACTTCCAAGCTTTACAACTTCCTCAAAACTCAACCGTTTTACACAAATTTTACGTCTAAATCTATCTACTCAAACCCAGGAATCCAAATATAACCTCAAAACATCAAACACGTACCTGTATAAGCCGAAAAATCGATCCAAATATCCGAAACTTCCTTTACTCGGCTCGGCTTCCACCGTGGTCCTCTCCTTCGATGGTTGGTACGGTTGTGATCGTGGGAAAGAGTAGAATACGATTAGTTGATCCAAATGGGAAGTTAAAGCCTTGAATCCGTCGTTGACTTTTGGTTTCTCTTCGTTTTTCTCTCGTTTTCGGTTCAAAGTATGGGTTGTGTTTGTGTTGTCTTTGTTACAGAGTGAATGAGTGAGTGCAGATAAGGAGATAAGATGAAATGAAGATGTAAAATAATTGAGGTAAAATATCTCCCATCTATGGCAAATTACCAAAATGCCCTTACACATCTAGACCCACAACTTCCGTATACGAACTCCGTTTCCTGCGTGCCGCATGTCTACGAACTCGTGAGTTCGAGACCTACGCAACGGTACCTGAAACACCACCAAAAGTGTCTCGAAATAAAACTTGATTTCCATGCCCTTTACCGACCAAGGGTAAAATCGTCATTTAATAAAAATAATTGCATAAAATCAATTATGAAAAGTCCGGGTTGTTACAATCTACCCCCCTTAAGAAATTTCGTCCCCGAAATTCATTCCTAATCATGAAATAAATGAGGATACTGTGCCCGCATTAGTTCCTCAGTTTCCCACGTGGCTTCCTCCACGTTATGGTTCCTCCACAACACTTTAACTAGAGGAATAGTCTTTCTGCGAATTACCTTTTCCTTCCAATCCAGAATTTGCACTGGTTGCTCCTCAAATGTCAAATCGTCTTTCAGCTCAAGTGGTTGCTCTTCCAACACATGAGACTCATCAAACAGATATTTCCGGAGCAAAGATACATGAAAGACATCATGAACTCTGGATAATTCCGAGGGTAAAGAAATACGATATGCCACTGGTCCTATCCTTTCCAAAATCTCATATGGACCAATGTAGCGAGGACTCAGTTTTCCCCGTCTACCAAAACGTACCACTCCCTTCCATGGAGATAGTTTCAAGAACACCCAATCACCAACCTCAAACTCAAGGTCTCTGGTTCTACGGTCTGCATAGCTCTTCTGGCGATCCTGAGCTATCTTCAACCTTTCTCTGATGATCCTTATCTTTTCCTCAGTCGTATCCACCAACTCGGGTGTTAACAGTCTTCTTTCACCTATTTCACTCCAACACAAAGGTGTTCTGCACTGCCTCCCATACAGTGCCTCGAAAGGTGACATCCCGATACTCGACTGGTAACTGTTATTATATGCGAATTCCATCAGAGACAAGTGTGAATCCCAGTTCCCTTTAAACTGTAGTACACAAGCCCTCATCATATCTTCCAAAACCTGGATTGTTCTCTCAGACTGACCATCTGTCTGAGGATGAAAGGCTGTACTGAAATGCAATGTGGTGCCAAAAACTTTCTGCAAACTCCGCCAAAACCTGGACGTAAATCTCGGATCTCTGTCCGAAACAATAGACTCTGGAGTCCCATGCAGCCGTATGATCTCATCCACGAACAATTTGGCATACCGACTCATCCGAAAATCCTCTCGCACTGGCAAGAAATGTGCAGACTTCGTAAGTCTATCCACAATTACCCATATCCCATCATGTCCTTTCCGTGTCCTTGGAAGTTTATACACAAAGTCCATCGTAATGTGATCCCACTTCCATTCCGGAATAGGTAATGGTTGCAGTGTCCCATAGGGTTTCTGCCTCTCTGCTTTCACTTGCTGACATGTCAAACATCTACTCACAAACTCAGCAATTTCTCTTTTCATCCCAGTCCACCAATAGTGTTTCCTTAGGGTATGATACATCTTGGTACCTCCTGGATGCATAGCATAAGCCGAACTATGAGCCTCATTAAGAATTTCCCTCTTTAGCTCCAGCTCATTCGGTACGCACAACCGTCCATCCTTAACCAATGCTCCATCATCCCTAATCGCATAGTCCTGCCTGTTTCCAGCCTCTAACTCCATCCTGATAATGCACAATGTAGGATCCTGGAGTTGAGCCTCAATAATCCGATCAATCAGAACAGGCCTCACATGGAAACTAGCCAACAAAGCCCCCTGGCTATCCATGTCCAGTACAATCCCTGCTCTACGGAACTCTACCAGCAACGGTAAGTAGACTGTATGCAAATGGGCCAAAGATCCCATAGATTTCCTGCTCAAGGCATCTGCCACAACATTGGCTTTTCCTGGGTGATACTCAATAGTACAATCATAATCCTTTATCAGCTCAAGCCACCTTCTCTGCCTCAAATTCAGGTCCTTCTGGGTGAACAAGTACTTTAAACTCTTATGGTCGGTGAAGATCCGACACGTCTCCCCGTACAAGTAATGTCTCCATATTTTCAGTGCATGCACTACTGCAGCCAACTCCAAATCATGTGTGGGGTAATTCCTCTCATGGGTTTTAAGTTGTCTGGAAGCATATGCTATCACTTTCCCATGCTGCATCAGCACACAGCCAATACCCCGCAATGATGCATCACTATATACCTCAAAACCCCCGTTACCATCTGGAAGGGTTAATACTGGAGCAGAAGTCAATCTTCTCTTTAGCTCCTGGAAGCTCTGCTCACAATCAGCATCCCAGTCAAACTTGACTCCTTTCTTAGTCAACCGAGTCAATGGGCCTGCTATCGTAGAAAATCCTTCTACGAACCGCCGATAATATCCTGCCAAACCCAGAAAACTCCTCATCTCTGTCACTGTCCTCGGTTGCTCCCAGTTTGCCACTGCCTCCACTTTTTGGAGATCTACGCTGATACCGTCAGCAGAAATCACATGACCCAAGAATCCAACTTCGGTCAACCAAAACTGACATTTACTGAACTTGGCAAACAAATGCTTTTTCCTAAGCATATTCAGCACCAATCTCAAGTGCTTCTCATGTGCCTTGGCACTCCTTGAATACACCAAGATATCGTCGATGAACACAATTACAAATCGATCCAAATACTTTTGGAACACTCTGTTCATCAAATCCATAAACGCTGCCGGGGCATTAGTCAACCCGAAAGGCATCACCAGGAACTCATAATGACCATATCGAGTCCTGAAAGCTGTTTTCTGAACATCCTCTTCCCGGATTCTCAACTGATGGTACCCGGATCGAAGGTCAATTTTTGAAAAATACTTTGCCCCTTTCAGTTGATCAAATAAATCGTCAATCCTTGGCAAAGGATACTTATTTCGCACCGTCACTTTATTTAACTGCCGGTAGTCGATACACAATCTCAGACCACCATCCTTTTTCCTCACAAATAATACCGGTGCACCCCATGGTGAAACACTTGGGCGAATAAATCCCATATTCACCAAGTCCTGCAATTGAGTCTTTAACTCTCGCAATTCTGTCGGTGCCATCCTGTACGGTGCCTGTGAGATAGGTTGAGTACCTGGCAAAAGCTCGATTGTGAACTCAATCTCACGGTGTGGTGGTAATCCTGGAAGATCATCTGGAAACACATCAGAGAATTCACTCACCACAGGAATATCCTCCACTCTCATCGAAGTATTCCGAGCATCTATCACATGAGCCAAGTAACCCTCACAACCTTTTCTCAACAATCTCTCAGCTGTTAACGCTGATATCACTCCATAGGGTAATACCCTACGATCTCCCCGAAATGTAAGTTCAGGGAATCCTGGACTCCGAAAAACTACTGTCTTATTATAACAGTCTATGGAGGCATGGTGCATGGACAACCAATCCATCCCCAAAATCACATCAAACTCAAAGATATCTAAGGGGATTAAATCTACCTCCAAACCATGGCCTTCAACCATCACCGGACAACTGCGAATCACTTGGTTCGCCACTAACATATCTCCGGTAGGAGTACTAATACCCATGTCCCAACCAATTGGAGACAATTCTCTATCCGCAAACAATGCAAAACCCCGAGAAATAAAAGAATGGGTTGCTCCCGGATCTAATAAAACACAAGCATTGCGGTTAAAAATGGATAACGTACCCGTGACCACATCCGGTGCTACTCGAGCTTCCTGTTGCGTCATGGCAAACACTCGAGCTGGTGTACCTGAAGATCGACCACGATCCCCATACCTGCCTCTGGGCCAGTTGGTGCCACTAGCTCTACCAGTCCCACCGTAATAGGTCTGCCTCTCAGCTGCAGTATCAGCCAAAGTCCCCAACGAAGTGTGGTCCATAGACGTAACTGCTGACCGAATCTCACTCCGCAGTCCACTCTCAAATCTGTGGCACTTGTCTGACTCGGTCGCTACCAACGTCGGTGCAAAGCGACTCAGCGCTATGAATCTCTGTTCATACTGGGCCACCGTCATGTCTCCTTGCTGTAAATGCAAGAACTCGGCCTCCTTAACACTCCGGTGTGAGCGAGGGTAAAACTGCTCCAAGAAGCGTTCCCGGAAAATCTGCCAAGTAACCGTATGGACATTCCAGCCTGACACCTCCAATGAGTGCCACCAGTGGTAAGCAGAACCACCTAGTAAAAATGTGGCCAGTAGAACTCTCTCCTCTAGAGGACACCTCATGATCATAAACACCCGCTCCATGCGAGTAATCCACTCCTCAGCTTCCTCTGGGCTAGAGTCACCCATGAATATCGTCGCCCCCAATCTCTGGGCTCTCTCAATATCAGAGACTTCGTGAGAAGCTCTATCCTGGAGTACAGAAGCTAATGTCTGACCCAGTTGTTCCAGTGTCTGCCTCAAATCAGGCTCCATGCAGGTTCATGGTCATCGCCACCATTCCCTGACCGTTGACGGAACTCTCGTCTCGGAGGCATTATACGCTGAAAAGAAGTTGTAAACCATTAATACCAAAATTTCACCTGTACACTAGATGTACGATCTACAGGAATTTAACCTAGTGCTCTGATACCAATTGTCAGGACCCGTCCCGAATTTCCCCTCGAAACCCGGGAAGAACCCTGATCCCGTCTGACAACCTAAGGAAAGGTTCCCAAATACCCTTCAATCCTTAGCATAATAATATAACAATAAATAATTTCTCTTGTCAGACAAGGGATTTAAGCACTTAAAATTCCCGTAAGTAAATACCAACCAAATACAAGAATATCAGAGCGTCTAAGTAGGATCAATGTACAAATTAGATATCCTACTCAAGTACAACTATACAGCGTAGCGGAAGTGCTAATGCCTCTGCCTCGAGATACTGTCCTCGTCAACTCTACGGCCTGAAGGGGGTTTAAACACAAAAGTTGTGAGTGGACAAAAATAATCGTTTATAAAACGCTTTCCAAGGAATATTACCTTTTTCCCCCTCCATTTATAAAACCATGCATGCATCACATAAACAATTCATGTTATAAAAACATCATCTTTAAATCACCGGCATTTTCATGTTCAAAATCATTTATTTTCCACCTAGACAATTACATCTCAAATCCACTATCATCGACACATCCACTAGCCACCAGGGTATCCCTTGGGGTGTGCTAGTACTGTATCACAACTCTCTGTACTATGCTATCACATCAGTCGGCCTATCTCTCGACTAGCATATCATATCAGTCGGCATATCTCGACTATCATATCATATCAGTCGGCATATCTCGACTATCATATCATATCAGTCGGCATATCTCGACTATCTTATCATATCAGTCGGCATATCTCGACTATCATATCATATCAGTCGGCATATCTCGACTATCATATCATATCAGTCGGCATATCTCGACTATCTTATCATATCAGTCGGCATATCTCGACTATCATATCATATACGTCGGCATATCTCGACTATCATATCATATCAGTCGGTATATCTCGACTATCATATCATATCAGTCGGCATATCTCGACTATCATATCATATCAGTCGGCATATCTCGACTATCATATCATATCAGTCGACATATCTCGACTATCATATCATATCAGTCGGCATATCTCGACTATCATATCATATCAGTCGGCATATCTCGACTATCATATCATATCAGTCGGCATATCTCGACTATCATATCATATCAGTCGGCATATCTCGACTATCATATCATATCAGTCGGCATATCTCGACTATCTTATCATATCAGTCGGCATATCTCGACTATCATATCATATACGTCGGCATATCTCGACTATCATATCATATCAGTCGGCATATCTCGACTATCATATCATATCAGTCGGCATATCTCGACTATCATATCATATCAGTCGGCATATCTCGACTATCATATCATATCAGTCGGCATATCTCGACTTTCTTATCATATCAGTCGGCATATCTTGACTATCATATCATATCAGTCGGCATATCTCGACTATCATATCATATCAGTCGGCATATCTCGACTATCTTATCATATCAGTCGGCATATCTCGACTATCATATCATATCAGTCGGCATATCTCGACTATCATATCATATCAGTCGGCATATCTCGACTATCTTATCATATCAGTCGGCATATCTCGACTATCATATCATATCAGTCGGCATATCTCGACTATCATATCATATCGGTCGGCATATCTCGACTATCACATCATATCAGTCGGCATATCTCGACTATCATATCATATCAGTCGGCATATCTCGACTGTCATATTATATCAGTCGGCATATCTCGACTGTCATATCATATCAGTCGGCATATCTCGACTATCATACTTTAACTGAAATAGTGGAGAACATATGTCTAGAAATCATTTCTAACATTTAGAAATTCAATGCCACAATACATAACCGTATTTAACAAAGATATTTTGATGCATGCAATTCAGTTTATAAAACAAAGTCCACTCACAAACCTGTTCAAGCTAGCTCAATCCCGTCTCGCTCGTTCCTCTGAGGTTCCCGGAACGATATCGCCTGTCAAAAACAACAATCGGGATTACCGGCTAGTAATAAGACTCGTATATAACAACTTCCTAAACCTCGGGAAGTCTACCCTTGCTGTTCCTAAAATCACAGCAAGTTCGGACACTTAAAACGACCTCTAAACGATGTCCGATCAACCTGAAACCTGTACCAACAGATTCAGAACGTCCGAAACTAGTTACCACGCGCCGCCGTGACGTCAGCCTCGACCCCACGCGCCGCCGGAAGGTCGGCACACACGCCCACGCGCCCTCACGCGCCGGTCACGCGCCTGCTACAGTAACCACGCGCCTGAACCGGTCCAACCCGGTTCGGCTCAACCTGACCCGGTCCAACTCGACCCGACCGGTTCAACTCGACCCGACCGGTCACCGATGACTCGCCGGAGAAGACGACCGGACGCCGTCACCGTCGCCGGAGGCTGACCGGAGAAGATGACCGGACCGCCACCTCCGCCGCCGTCTGGTTCGCCGGAATCCGCCATTTCCGACCGAACTTCCAAGCTTTACAACTTCCTCAAAACTCAACCGTTTTACACAAATTTTACGTCTAAATCTATCTACTCAAACCCAGGAATCCAAATATAACCTCAAAACATCAAACACGTACCTGTATAAGCCGAAAAATCGATCCAAATATCCGAAACTTCCTTTACTCGGCTCGGCTTCCACCGTGGTCCTCTCCTTCGATGGTTGGTACGGTTGTGATCGTGGGAAAGAGTAGAATACGATTAGTTGATCCAAATGGGAAGTTAAAGCCTTGAATCCGTCGTTGACTTTTGGTTTCTCTTCGTTTTTCTCTCGTTTTCGGTTCAAAGTATGGGTTGTGTTTGTGTTGTCTTTGTTACAGAGTGAATGAGTGAGTGCAGATAAGGAGATAAGATGAAATGAAGATGTAAAATAATTGAGGTAAAATATCTCCCATCTATGGCAAATTACCAAAATGCCCTTACACATCTAGACCCACAACTTCCGTATACGAACTCCGTTTCCTGCGTACCGCCTGTCTACGAACTCGTGAGTTCGAGACCTACGCAACGGTACCCGAAACACCACCAAAAGTGTCTCGAAATAAAACTTGATTTCCATGCCCTTTACCGACCAAGGGTAAAATCGTCATTTAATAAAAATAATTGCATAAAATCAATTATGAAAAGTCCGGGTTGTTACAATCACTCTGGAGCATGTACCTTGGCACAGAAAACCTACAGACATGGATACTATTGGCCCACCATGCTCTCAGACGCCATTGAACTCACACAAAAATGCGACAAGTGCCAGCGACACGCACAAATCCCCACCTCCCAGGTGAGTCCCTCACTTCTATGCTCAGTCCATGGTCATTCTCCCAATGGGGACTCGATCTAATCGGCCAAATGCTTGAGGGAAAGGGAAGGGTCAACTACGCAGTCGTAGCAATGGACTACTTCACAAAATGGGCCGAAGCGAAACCATTAGCAACCATCACAGCAGCCCAGATCGAACATTTCATCTACCAACACATCATCTGTCACTTTGGGATCCCACACACCATCGTCACGGATAATGGAAGGAAATTTGATTACAATCGCTTCAGGGCTTTCTGTGAGACCTACGGTATCAAACTGCTTTTTGCTTCACCATCACACCCACAGTCCAACGGACAGGTAGAAGCAATCAATAAGAACATCAAGTACAACTTGAAGAAGAGACTCAATGAGGACAAAGGAAAATGGTCCGACATCATTGATGACGCGCTATGGTCCCATATAACCTCCTTCAAGACGGCCACCAATGAGACTCATTTCACCTTGGCTTTCGGCACAGAGGCAGTCGTACCAGTAGAGATCGGTGAAACGTCATATCAAGTAAGGTCATCTTGGACCTACTGGAGGAACGCAGGGAAAAGGCCAACCTCAAGCACATCGCATACAAGTAACGAGTTGCAGGATATTACGACTCAAGAGTCCGCCACAGGAGCTTCAGGATAGGCGATTTAGTCATAAGGAAGGTCAACCTTGCAACCAAGGAGAGATCTACCGGCACATTCGCCCCTACTTGGGAAGGACCCTACACAGTCTCCAGAATATGCAGAGAAGGGACCTATGAACTCAAAGATTCGAAAGGCTAGACACTCCCACATCCATGGACTATGGACCATCTAAAATTCTACTACAAGTAAAACAGGCCCACGGCCACAAACATGTTCGGCCCGTGGCCGAATATTTTGTAAACATTTCTGGCATACCCAGTGACATTATCAATGAATGAATTTACAAGGAGGCAATCCCTCTTACTTCTCATCTCCAACAATCTTTCAGTTTGTAAAGGCAATCGACCCTAATTCACTATGAGGCAAACCTCATTTCTAAACGGCATTGGCTTATCTTAGAATAGCTTTTCACATTTTGACCACCCTACGATCAACTTTATCTTAAACGGCATCACCTCACTCAATAGATCAGTTTAAGCCTATTCTGAGCTAAAGCAAACCTTACCATTCACAAGCCACAGTCAAACACAGATGCAAAAAAAATAAAATTATAACATAAATCCATAGGTACACAATACCAAAACTAATAATACTCGTTCAATACAAGACCATACGGCCAATAAATGAATACATCATTAATTACAAACACTATGGGGCATTCCCCTGGTCTTCAGAGACATGTCGACCCTCTCCTGTCACCTTAGCCTGCCCGTCGGCATCATCATCCTCCTCATGATCCGGCAGCGCATTCCCATCTTCGTCCACATAATCTTCCCACTGGGGGGGATGCTTCAGCCATGGGAGTTGGATAGCAACACCAGTGTTAGCCATAAGGATTCGCTTAAACAGCCCATCCTCTAGCCTGGCCCCAAATCGCTGCAAATCATGATGATGCATCGGGGAGGCTTTGTACTCTTCTGCACCCACCTTCTTGGCTGAGACAAGCTGGTCGGCCATCATAATATTAACCGAATCTACCTGCTGGACTCTGGCCTCGGCCATCTTCGCTTCGGCGGCATCCCGTTGAGCAACCAGCTGCCTTTCTAACCCCTTTACCTTGAGCTCAACATCAACCTTGGCCTGAATTGACCTCTCGGCCATCCTGTCCTTCTCAGCCACGGCATCCATCTTCGCCTTGAACGTCTGATGCTCTTCGGCTATCTTTTCCTTAGCCAGGCTGGGATGCCGGAGGGTGGTGAAGACCTCACCAAGAAACTGCAAAAAACAAAACACAACACAAAAAATGTTTAGAGGCCGAATAACAATAACAAAAAAAAAACTACAACGAAAGGTACTTACATATGCCCCAGCCCGCATGGTTTTATCGCACTAATCAGCGAAGTCCTTAGCCTTCAAAGCCGTAATCTCATCCAACTCGTACTGAGACCCACGAACAACTGTGTTCATAAAATCCAGTTGAGAAGGATGGAAGGCCGTCGACAGCTGCCTCCACCTCTCGTCTGCCTCCTGAGTCCTCACCATATATGGCTCCCCACCAGTCTTCAAAAAATACGACCGAAGGGAAGCGTCAAGATACGACTTCTTCATCTTCTTGAGAACCCTTCGGCCCTCCAAGTCAGAGCTGATATTTGGACAGACCATCTAGTGCACGGTCTCAAGGACTTCAATCTGACCTTGCTTCCTCTGCTGAAGTACATCTTCAGCGTCAGAGGCCGAATCCTTCCGCTTCTTCCCCTTCCTCCTCCGCTCATCGGCCATGATACGGCATCGTTCGTCGGCCTCAGTGTCCACATCAATGAGGGAGGCCACATGAGACCGACTAATGGAAGGCACAGGTGCATCTATCGACTGTACGGAGCCCGAACCTAAGGCACTTGGAAATAGCTGGGCCAAAGGCACCCCAGTCACCAATTCAATGGCCTCCTGACCGCCCTGATCGGCCATGGGATATTCCATCCGTAGCGTGACCTTGGCAGTTGACCTTGTCCTGATCGGCTTTCGATAATCTCCCTTGCCCGTGGAGGCTGCGGCCTTCTCTGCCTCAGCCTTCGTCTAAGCCGCTTTCTTCAAAGCCTCAGCGATCTTGGCCATCCTCTTTGTAAGTTGCTCGGATGCAGCTACCACGAAGTTCGGATCGGCTACAACACGCAAACATATAAGCCACTTGAAACAAAATAGTACAAGGTACGGGTGAGGAACACTTACACAGAGTGGAGATTAGACCAACTTGAAGAAGGTGGGCAGGTAACCGCAAGTAATCCCTACTCCTCTCCACTCGGTCAAGCTTCCAGAAAACTTATGCGCAGTCAGCTTTCTCCTGCTCACTAATGTTCGGCCGCTTAAACACCTCTACACAAATAGAAAGGGTCAGCCCAAATCGGCCATATTATTAACAACAAAAAATAATAATAAAAAAACAAACAAGATAAACAAGGTTATCCTACGGCCACCACCTTTCGACTGATACACGAGGGACATGCGTCGGCCGAACAATGGCAACTCGACACCCTCCCAATTCCTCGACACAAATACGAACTCGTGTTTCCAGGCCTTCTGGGAGGTCGACATGTCTTCAATAAAAGACCCGCTTTCCTACTTCATCCTGGATTCTACATACACCCAGCTAGTCTTGTCTCTCACAAACTTATACAGATGGCATACGTGACCCCATGTCGGCTCTCCTTTCCCAGACAATCTGAAAGTAGTGTATACCCTAGTCAACATGATACAGCAGTTGGGATATAGCTGGCCGAGGGAAACACCAACTTCCACGGCCATCCTCTGCAGCCACGGGTGAAGAGGCAGCACCACTCCATTACTAAAGTTATCCGGATGGAACGTAGCCCAACCGATCGGTGGATTGCTCGGCCTCACCCATCTCCCAAGAAGCCTCATCTTCACGAAATCTGGAATATTGAACACCCTTCGGTAAGCCAGAAGGTCATCCTCATCCAGGGTGCTTACCTGCCGATCAACTTCATAGGCCGATCTGGCCATTGTCTCTAGTTCCATGGCCTCTTCAACGTCAATTTCCATCGGCCTAGGCGTCGACGCCATTTCCACGGACTGTAAATTTGAAGCCATCGCCGTACACTTATCGACCGGTGACCTCAGCAGATCACTCTGTCCAAATGATGACATCTCGGCGTTAGAGGTCTCGACCTATCACCGGCCGAGACATAACAGGCATCAATGAACTTGAAGGCTTTCTCAAGCTCATCTTGCAACTCTTGGGTCAACAATCCTTGAGACACGTCAAGGATTGGTCCATCTACATTGGATCCACCTCTAGCTCTACCAAAGGGTTTGGCCAAGGGGAGCTAGAGGCCGATTCAGACGCGTTTAATTGAGAATCAGAGTTAGCCGAGATAGCATATGATTCACCGTCAAACGCATAACAGGATCGATCCTTGGATCCTTCTGAATCACCACGTGAACTTGACATCTACAGACACACATACAAATTCTAAGAAAGGAAAGATGCAAGACACAACTACTATTGACATACATATGATCTAACCAATAGCATGCATCAAGTTCATCCCCAGTTCATGCAAAAACCACATATTCAATCAAAAATACAGTGGAAGAAAGATGCCATACATTGTTTATAAAATTTTCGCCGTGAACATCGTCATAAAAAACTCGCCGAAAATCGCCTAAACATGGGTCAAGGATCGCCGAAAATCACCTCCAAATTTTGAAAAGCTCTATCGAAAGCAAAAAGTGACGAATATGGGCGAATTCGAGCTCTTATAGGAACCCATTCGGCTAGTCGAAAGGTCGCGCATAAACCCCAAGGCATTTATTACACGACGCGTGTCACATCAATCATACCATGTCATTTAACGCACATCATGTCAGAGGTTCATCTACAAAATCTGGCAAGTGGCACTCGATCGGCCACATACATCCTCCAAGCCGATCGGCCACATGATTGTGCGAGGTTTCGCGTAAGCGGGCCGACCAAGGTGACATACAATCATCTTGAAGTGGCACTCGTTCGGCCACAGACATCCTGCAAGCCGATCGGCCACATGATCGTGCGAGGTTTCGCGCAAGCGGGGTGAGCAAGGTGACATACAATCATCTTGGAGTGGCACTCGATCGGCCACGGACATCCTCCTAGCCGATCGGCCCCATGATCGTGCGATATTTTGCGCAAGCAGGTCGACCATGGTGACATACAATCATCTTGGAGTGGCACTCGATCGACCACATACATCTTCCAAGCTAATCCGTCACATGATCATGCGAGGTTCCATCCAAGCGGGCAGACCAAGGTGACATACAATCATCTTGGAGTGGCACTCGATTGGCCACATACATCCTCCAAGCCGATCGACCACATGATCGTGCAAGGTTCCGTGAAAGCGGGCTGACCAAGGTGACATACAATCATCTTGGAGTGGCACTCGATCGGCTCCGGACATCCTCCAAGCCGATCGGCCACATGATCATGCGAGGTTCCGCGTAAGCGGGCCGACCAAGGTGATATACAATGATCTTGGAGTGGCACTCGATCGGCCACAAACATCCTCCAAGCCGATCGGCCACATGATCGTGTTAGGTTTCGCGCAAGCAGGCCGACCATGGTGAGATACAATCATCTTGGAGTGACACTCGATCGGCCACGAACATCCTCCAAGCCGATCGGCCACATGATCGTGCGAGGTTCCGCGTAAGCGGGCCGACCAAGGTGACATACAATGATCTTGGAGTGGCACTCGATCGGCCACGGACATCCTCCAAGCCGATCGGCCACATGATCGTGTGAGGTTCCGCGCAAGCGGGCCTACCAGGGTGACATACAATGATCTTGGAGTAGCACTCGATCAGCCATGGACATTGATGAGCCGAAACTATACTTATATTTCCCATATATTTAACTAGTTATTATTATTATTTTTGGGAAGAATTGATACTCAAATTTATTAAATTGACAGATTTACTCTAAAAAGAGTATGTGGAGCAAAAGAAGGAATTATACAAGAAGGCCTTAGCCACGTGGATTCATCTTCTCAAGTTAAAAAGAGTGAAATCTGGAAATATCAAGCAATTGCTATACTTAGCCAAGAGTGGTGCGGCAATTAAGGAATCCCAATTCAAGTCAGATTGTATATCTTGCGTGAAGACATGTGATTGCCGAATTCTGTTCAAAATAAAATAGGGATTAGATTTTCTTATTATTTTTTTTTACTCCTTATCAAATTAGGATTAGGAAACTATCCTTATAAAAACCCAAGTTTGGCCTAGGTTTAGAGGACACAATTCTTCCATCTAGAGTGCACGGCAAGCTTGGGATTTTTGGCTCATCATTGTTCTACAAAAATGGTTGTTCTCTTGACTTTAATTTTTATGGAATTATTTTTATTCATTATGAGCATGAGTGGCTAAATTTCTCACTAGGGTTAGACCTAAGCCTTAACATGAATATGTGATTTATCTTTTTCCTATGTTGTCGTATATGCATGCTTTGAATTTTCAATGACTGTTTAATACTATCTTTATGTCTTAATGCTTGATCACCCTTAGGATATTTAGACAAGTAATTTGATGCAATTTTATAGGAATGCCAACCTAGAAATTGGGGTTAGCTTCTTGTGATTGAGGATTGTAATACATCTAGGTTAAATGCCATAACTTAGGGATTGCATGGTTATAAAAGATTTTCATGGACTTAATGAATCTTGCATGTAGAATTAGATCTAAATGCTATAGACTAGTCGCGTGTTAGGTTTACATTTTCACTTGAATGCCCACGAGGAGAATATGCTTTCGGAAAATCTAACCTTCAAAGTTGCATGTATTGACACATAGATTATTTTCTAAGTCATGTATGGTTGTTAATGGTGAAGGTTGAACCCTAGTACTTGTTTAATTGTTTTTAACTCAATTTTCCTTGGATTTTGAATTTACCTTGTATTGTTGCTTGATTTTTATTCAGTTACCGAAATTCTTGCAATTTACTTTATTATTAATTAAGAATGAATTCTAAAATAATAAATATCCATATCAGTTCCTGAGGAAATCGACCCTGCTTCCATTGCTATACTACAAAAGCTCTGTATTCTTACAGGTATTATTTGTGTGATTTTAACCCTTGTTTTGCAGGTGGGAAAAATCTTATCAGACATCCTCCAAACCGATCGGCCACATGATCATGTGAGGTTCTGCGCAAGCAGGCCGACCAAGGTGACATACAATCATCTTGGAGTGGCACTTGATCGACCATGGACATCCGCCAAGCCGATCGACCATATGATCGTGCTAGGTTCCGCGGAAGCAAGCCGACCAAGGTGACATACAATCATCTTGGGGTGGTACTCAATCGGCCACAGACATCCTCCAAGCCGATCGGCCACATAATTGTTTGAGGTTCCACGCAAGCGGGCCGACCAAGGTGACATACAATCATCTTGGAGTGGCACTCGATCGGCCACGGACATCTTCCAAGCCGATCGGCCACATAATCGTGCGAGGTTCCGCGCAAGCGGGCCGACCAAGGTGACATACAATCATCTTGGAAGGGCACTCGATCGGCCATGGACATCTTCCAAGCCGATCGGCCACATGATCGTGCAAGCCTCCATGCAAGCGGGCCGACCAAGAATCCACTCGGCCATAACCCTAATATAAGGCCGACCAATCTCCCTCGCCAACCCCTTTTGGAAAATTGACATACGGTATCTCACCTCGGCCAAAGGCTTGGGGGACTGGGGACTAGTATGGGACATATATCCCTATAGGTTGACAAAAAATAAACAACAAGCCCTCAACCGAGGAAATCCACCTCAGTCAATGACTTGGGGGACTTCTGTTAGTACCTAATTTAATCAACCTAGTCAAGGCCGACCAAGGCCCTCCAAAACCGTACTTGGCCTCGGCTCAACAAAGGGCACAACAATGCAAATCCACAAACATCAGGCGCATCCCACCAACACAGCCTTGGGCAAAAGACAAAAGCCACTAGGGCGACCAGATCTGGTCAGCCCACCCGCCCATCGTTTGATCGGGTCAACACAACCACGGAGTCTGGTCGCCCACCCGCCCATCGTCTGATCGGGTCAACACAACCACGGAGCTCGGAACCATCGGGACACGCGTAAGCTCTAGGGGCAGGGACATTTATCCCACATCGAAATGTTTCACCAACAACATTTAATGCCACTATAAATACAAGGACACCTCCCCTAAAAAAAGTAATGAGATCTTTGACCTTACACTACCTAAATCTCTCCACCCTTAACTAACTTAAGCATCGGAAACTACTGGGCCGGTACCTCCCGGTGCTCTTTTGCTTCTACCTTCCCCTTTGCAGGTCTTCCTACTCCCGAGGAGAGTGAGTGAAGCGAACTCAAAGAGGCAATTCTAAGTTGGTCCATTTTTGGAATCTACAACTATTATAATCTCAAATATGATTAGTTTTTAACTAACGAATTGGAAATGGATGATATAAGACCAAAATTTGTTAATCACGACGCGCATAACAGATACCTCCACGAAAGACCTATCCACGTACTGTTCTTGGTTGCCATTAATGAGAACTATTGGCACTTCAATAGTTGAATGCCTATTTGTCTTCATTAAGGGCATACATGTCTCCATTAATTTCCAACAATTATCTTCTAACTTATTATTGAAGCAAAATCTGGGAATTGGTTGCATGTGTTCTTGGCTTTAGCTGCTCCACTTCTATATATATATATATATATATATATATATTGACTTTTCTTTGCGTTTATACCCAAAATCGCACGTCAGTACTTGCTAAATTAAAAAAATATGATGACTTGGTGCTGTGGTTATACTTTGTTGTCTTGTTTTATTTTTCTTTATATTTCGGTGAAAGCTATCATATATACGACCACTGGGAAGAAATATTTGAGTCTAATTACATCCCTTCTTTTTTCTTCCTTACATGTCCAATATATATTGGTAATTAAGAAAATAGAGAAGTAAAGGAAAATTTTAGTTGGCTAAGCTTTCTCCTTCACTCTCTCAAGCTAGGCAAAAACAAATTGATTATTACGAAACAAACCCTAATGATAAATTATTAGGAAGTAAAATATATATATATATATATATATATATATATATATATATAATTTTGGTGTTGATCTTGTATATATATATTATCCTCTCATTCAATTGTTTCGTTCAAACGCACCATAACATTACCCTAATAATGAAAGTTACCCCATTCTCATTCATACTTGTAAAAACAAAGAAAGAGTAAAGGAGGGGAGTGCCCGAATCAAATGCTGTGGAATATTACTGTGAAGAAAAAGAAAGGAATGTTAACTGAAGTGGGTACGTGGAAAGGAAAGCGCGTCAATTAAAGGGCATTAAAAGTGATGCATGCAGTTTATCATGTAAATTCTGGTTTGAAACCAGAACCTTCTGTAATTATCACTATAAAAAAACCCGAAGAGCCAAAAACAGAATAAAAGTATACAACTATTAAGATTAGCTAATACCCTCATCGATCTCTCTCCTTCTCCTCCTCAATCTGCCCTTCCATCATTTTCAGTCCTAAAAGCTCGAGTTTGCAGAGATGAGCGATCAAAAGTATGGTTATCCCTACCCGGCCCAAGGAGGTATGCTAATTAATTATATGTATTATTTATCTTCATCAATTAATTAATTACTTCATTCATTTCACCTCTTTCCCTTCAATATTTTTTTACTGCAAAACCTTATTATGACATGTATATGGGTTTTTTTCTTGTAGTTGATCATCAATAAGTATCCCTTGTTCTTATTCCTTTTTTTTTTGGAGATTAATTAATATTTGTTGTAGTTTGTCAATAATTTATTAAGCTTCCTTTGTTTTTTGGGAGAAGAATCGTTAAGCTTCTTTGTGATGATGCTAATAGGTTTTCTTCAAGGGGGTAATTTAATAAATTTTTAGTTTATTTTATTTCTTAATTGGGTAATAAATATTAATCTTGTTGTAGGTTATTACCAAGGGCCTCCGATAATGGCACCTCCAGGTCCACAGTATCAGTACACTGCTCCACCACCAAGAAGAGAACCAGGTTTCCTTGAGGGATGGTAATAATTTAACTACTTCCTCATCCATTTTTTTTATTTTTTCTTTTTTACAAATAATCAAAAAGCTTGGAGCCCTAATAATTAGGGTGAAAAATGATTTGTGATCTGCTAATTATAAATTTATTATTTGGATGTGGTGCATGTCACAGTCTGGCGGCTTTGTGTTGCTGTTGCCTTATTGACGAGTGTTGCTGCGACCCTACTCTACTCTTTATTTGGTAGAATAATTTCCAGTCCTATTTATATTTTGTAACTAATTATAATGCGCTTCAAGGTTGTGTGATCGACCGTTGTTGCCCAGCTCATTTTAGCTTTAATTTGATTTGGTAGTGAAATGTACAACACTTGTATTTCTCTCTATTCTGCAATCTATATATGTACCTTTATCGTCTTCATTTTGTAAATACGTTGGCATTAGTATCACGGTTTAGTTGCAATCTTAGGTTGCAGATTTAGTTATTGTAAATAGCACGGTTTTGTTGCAATCTTAGGTTGCAGATTTAATTCTCGTAAATAGCACGGTTTTGTTGCAATCTTAGGTTGCATATGAGGTTGATATTCGAAATTCGAAAGTTAAGCGGGTTGATATTCGAAATTCGAAAGTTAAGCGCATTTGAATTTATTTTGTCTTAGAAAGTTGATCACGTACATGTACATATGTGATATCATATTAGTCCAAGGGGTGAAAGCTAATAAGCACAAGTTTGTGGGTTTCCCTTCATTTCTAAGCAAAAGCGAAGAAGGTAGATCCAGATCGAAATTCAAAATTATCAATCTGCAGTTTAATATGTCGAGGGGCAATCATTTGCAACGATTGTGGTTGAGGACACCGAAGTCCCCACATTTTTTAATTTTGAATTATAATTTGACATTTTGAATTTTGAATCACAGTCTGATAAGGAGATGGAGATTGCATGTCTAATTGTCCTCCAAGATCTTCAAAATCAAAAACCGTGGGCCTCCATTGTGGAATTTAGTAGAGAGTTCTAGTTTTCTCTAGGTTTGAGGGTGGCTACTTGTTAGAGTGCGCGTGCCTAATTGATAGCTATTTATCTCAGGATACTTCATCCTTGCAATATTACATTCGAGTGTTATCTCTTTATACTATCATTTCAATATATAGAATAATTTTTATGTATATGTCATAATCGAACTGTTTAACTCCTTAATAATTATTTTAAGATCATTATCTCCGGAAAAAAAATAACAATTTTGGAGGTCCTTTAGTCGTTCATATGTATAGAACAAATCAATGATATTTATAACAACATCGTGAACCGTCTATTTAGTTTACACATATGAATGACTAAATTATTTTTAATTTGGCTAATTTTTTGTATAAATGATCATGAAATGATGATTTCAGAGTTGAACGATTTCGATTATAATATATGTATACGAAATATTTGATAAATCTAAAATGTGGTACAAGGAGATACCATCACGGATAGGATGTAAGTATTATTTTTTATCTCACGACATCTTGTTTTACAATTTTAATAGGAAGTTTTTATGTCCATAATTCATAATTAAAATTGTTCATTCTTTAAATCATTTAAAGATCAACCCTCCAAAATCATCCATATTATTGTCCAAATCATTTATATACATGAAACAAATCAACGATATTGGTTATAATAATTAAAATTCTTAGGATGAAAGAGAGGAAGATAGATGAGTGGGTGTTTGACTGAGTTATGTGGGTGACTCGGTTGGGGAGCTAGATGAGCTGTTGAGTTTTGTTTATTTTTAAAATTTTTGATTGCGCGCAGAGACATAGGAAGAGGGAGGGAGGGAGAAATTTGACGAATTTGCTTCCATTCACACTGCTACTTAGGCTCTAGGTAGGTATTTATAATTAACGCGGGATGGATGGGGTAGATAAAATTGATATAAAGTGGGACAATATTTGCAACTTACGGTACATATAGGGGCTAAGTAATAGTGTGAGACTTAGGTACGAGTAAGAATTTTCGTGCTTGAGGCGTATCTAATGTATTGCGTTTTAGATATATTTTCCAAGCTCACAAAAAAAATAAGAAAATAGAATTTGGACTTATATATATATATATATATATATATATTATATATAGATAATATATATAGCAAGGTGGTCCTAATAAATATATATATATATATATATATATATATATATATATATATATATATATAGCCGTTAGTTGGATCTCAACACTTGATTCCAAATAAATTTGGACTCTTAGGCCGTCTCTAGTAAGGCAGTCCTAAAGGGCAACCTAAATGTAAATTTAGGACACCAAATATTAGTTTTTAAATGAATAGTGTATGACTATATTTTACCATATCCAGTAATTGAAGGCTATGCTATATTTCGTTTAATATTTTATAACTTTTTAATATATCTTTGAGTTTAATGAATTAATAAATACATTAAAGTCACATCTTAACTAGTTTTCGGATATGTGACAAAATAAAAATATTTCGTATAAGATTTTTTTTGTCCCGTGTCGGCTCATGAAATTCAAATTTTTTTTATCATTTATTTTAAAATAACAAAATCATTAAGATATTGATAAGATAATTTGCTACGTGTAAGTACCCGATTGATTTTCGAGATTTCTTATCTCTTAGTTATCCAACCTTATCTTCAGTTGTATAGAAAAAAAAAAAAAAGGATCATTTTTTGCAATTTTTTTGAAAAAAAAAATTAATTAAGAAAAAAAAAAGATTTGCAACGGCTACAAATGTAGCAAGAGAAAGGCAAGAAATAATAAAAAGATGGTGGCTGCAGCTTTTCTATTCCATGGGTCCCACATGCTATTTTGTTTTAGGATGTCCTAAAAGGCCAGCCAAATATGATTGGTCCTTTGACCCAATGATTAATTTTTGGTTCTTTAGTCTAAATTTAAAATATTTATTGGAGATGGTTTTTGATCTGAAATTCTTAAATTTTGCCTTTTAGTCTAAATTTAATCTATTGTTAGAGATGATGTTAGATATATAGCCGTTAGTTTGATCTCAATGTTCCAAATGGCGCTAGACGCTCCCAGGACGGTGAGTAGGGGCCTAGGAGGGTGACTAGGCGGGTTTTATTTTTATTATGAAAAAAATCAATAAATTAATAATATAAAGGTTATTACGAAACAATTTTTAAATAAAAAGTTATTCAAAAAATAAATAAATTGAGTTGAGAATCATAAATATTGAAAATGATAATTCTTTATTTACTTTAATTATAATTTTATTAAGTTCTTTATTATATTATCTTTGTTTTAATATGTAACTAGTGAAGTAGTGATGCATATTTAATATAATTCTTAATGTTAAATAAAGAACATAAAAACTTTAGTGCTTATCCCAGAAAAAGAATCAGAACGTTAGTGGGCTTTGGTAAGACCCATATCAAAACAAGTTTAAAAAAAAAAAAAAGTCATCATTAGTATTCTTCTTCACGAAGAAGTCCTTCGATGCAACACGCCTTCTGCAACCCAGCTCAATTCGCTTTGTAACTTAAGGAAATTCGTCGTCCTCTACAGCCCAGAGCAGTGTATCCTCCTCTATAGCACAACACACATCGTCCTCTTCTGCAACCCAATAGCCGAGGACCAGCGAAGAAGATGAGGATTTAGTGTATGCATGTGTTAGAGACTCTTCATATTCATAACAGTAACAACAAATTAAGGAGATTTCCATTACAATTGTTAATACTCATAATTACGTAGTTGTCCGTTACAGTTCGGATATAACTCCCAGACCTTTGCAGCTTATATAAAATCCATGTAATAGTGTTTATTCAGAAATGAAAAGAATATGTTTCTACATGGTATAAGAGCCTCCATTTTCCTTTAAAATTCTTCTGCTTCTCTTCCTTTAAATGGCCTCCTCCTCCTCCTCTTAAACTAGTGTTCTCTCCTTCCCCAATTTCTCTACTCTTGTCTCCACCAAGCTCTCGGAAACCAATTACCTTCTCTAGGAAAGTCAAGTCCAACCCTATCTTATTGGGCAAAATTTTTGGTGTTTCATTGATGGTTCTCACCCATGCCCTTCTGCTGTTCTCACCCCCACCAAAGCCAAAGCTGTTGACGCTGCTCTGGACCCCGTGGTCCCCGTTCCTAACCCGGAATATCTTACCTGGTATCAAACCGATCAATCTCTTATCAGTATTCTTGGCTCCACTCTCACTGAGCCGGTTCTTGCTCAAGTTATTGGTCTCACCACTTCACAGGCAGTTTGGGACTGTCTTCGTCAAAACTTTTCTCAACAATCTCTTGCTAATGCCACCAATCTCAAGTTTCAACTTCTCTCCATCACCAAAGGGACTAAGACAGTTTCTGAATATCTTGCTCTTGCCAAGAGCTTATCTGATCAGTTGGCAGCCATACGTGCCCCAGTTTCCTCTGATGATTTGGTCAGCTATGTGATTCGTGGCTTGGGCTCCGACTACGCCATGCTCATCACCGCTATCATGCAATTCCCTCCACTACCCACTTTCTCTGATCTTCGTGCTCATCTCCTCGCCTTCGATGCCCAACAATCTCTCACCGCTCTTAGGGCTTCTCCGCCACCACCGCAAGCTTTTTATTCCGCTCATCCCCAACATCACCGTTCTAGCCATCCTTGTGGCTCCCGTGGTACCCGCCATGGTTCCCAGTTTCACCGCTCCGGACCCCCTTCTGGTGGTTCCACCTATACCACATTTTCAAGTTCCAGCCAGCCTCATAACTGGCCATACCGCTCCTCCCAGCCCAGCATTGGCGTTTTGGGGCCTCCTCCGACATCGCGGCCTCTTCTTCAATGTTGGAATTGCCAACAATTTGGCCATATTACTACTTGGTGCCCACTGTCTTCGCGTAATGCTGACTTCTCTCCTCATTTTGCTGGCATGCATATCTCTCAACCCTCTGACCCCAATTGGTATTTGGACTCCGGTGCCACCAATCACATGACCAATGATGCCCGCACACTGACAAATGTCTCCAACTCTTCTGATCAAGTTCTCATTGGTAATGGTGCCTCCCTTCCCATTACTCATTCTGGTAATGTAGGCTTTTCCTCTGGATCTTTTGACTTTAATTGATCCGATGTCCTCCTTGTTCCCTCTCTTCACAAAAATCTTCTCTCTATTGCTCAATTTACTTACGCTCATCCTGTTAATATTACTTTTGTTTCTTGGGGATATGTTATTCGATACTTACACACAGGTGTTATTCTCTTTCAGGGCCGATGTAATGATGGCCTTTATCCGGTCTTGGCCTCCCTTGCATCCAAGGTTGTTTCACTCTCCAAGTTCGCTTTCTCTTCCACAGTCTTGTCGTCGTCCCTTTGGAATCGCCGTTTGGGTCATCCGTCCAATAAAGTGCTTAGCGCCTTAGTCTCTCAGTCCTTGTTAGGTTCTCATTTTAAATTATCCCATATGTCATGTAGCCATTGTGCCTTGGAAAAATCAGTTCGTCTTCCTTTTTCATCTCATGAACATTGTTCTAGTGAACCCTTTCATTTAATACATTTTGATGTTTGGATGTCTCCGGTTGCTTCTCTTTCCGGTTTTCGGTATTATGTCATTTTTACTGATGATTTTACTCGTTTCTCGTGGATTTTTCCTATGCGACTTAAATCGGAAGTCTTTCATCATTTTTCTAGTTTTGTCTCCTATGTTGAAACTCAATTTTCTATGCCCGTTAAATAGTTTCAAAGTGATGGGGGAAAAGAATTTGATAAGGGCAATTTTAAAAAATTTTGTGCTTCCAAAGGTATTATTCACCGCTTCTCCTGTCCCCATACCCCACAACAAAATGGCCTCGCCGAGCGCAAACATCGCCATATCGCAGACATGAGGCGTACCTTACTTCTTACTGCCCATCTTCCTCCCACCATCTGGGTTGAGGCATTTTGCACCGCTGTTTATTTAATCAATCGTCTTTCTACCCCGCTTCTCAAGTGGGAAACGCCTTATCAGCAGTTGTTTCGTAAAGACCCTGATTATTATTTTATCCTCACATTTGGGTGTACATGTTATCCTTATCTTGGTGCTTATGTTTCTAACAAGTTACAACCACGTTCGCTTGCTTGTGTTTTTCTTGGCTACATTGCTAATCATTGCGGATATCGCTGCTATCATCCACCCACTCGGCGTGTCTATACTTCTAGACATGTAGTCTTTCACGAGCATGCTTTTCTCTATTCTGCCCATGCACCAACGCCATCAAATGCCACTGATTTGGTCTATGTTCCAGTAGTCACAACTTCAGCCACACCCAATAGGCTTGATGCCTCTCACCTAGATACTGGGCCACTGCCAAATTTGGAGCTCAATTCGCCCATACACAGTCAGCACATGTGGAGCTTTCTGGTCTTGTAGCCGCCAACATGTATTCATCTCCAATCCATTCTCTCGCTCCGGACGACCTCGCGACCTCGACTCCACCATCACCACCTGCTCTTGTCATCGCACCAGCACCAGCAACCGCCCCCCAACTCCCGACTCCAACAAAGATTCCCGACAAGCCCCTGGCTCCTCCCTCCGATCGGACCAGCCTAGTTCACACACGGTCCAAATCCGGCATCTTCAAACCCAAATTTCGATCCAATTTCACAGTTCGTTATCCTATTCCTTCAGCGTTCCTTGCTTTGGTTGATTTTGATCTTGAGCCTACAAGCTACCCCCAGGCCACTCGATTTTCTCATTGGCGCCAGACTATGTATGATGAGTTTAATGCGCTCCTTAAGCAGGGCACATGGTCTTTGGTTCCCTTGCCTCCTTCTGTTCGTGCTGTCGGTTGCAAGTGGGTTTTCAATATCAAATGCCACTCTGATGGTAGTATAGAACGTTACAAGGCATGTTTGGTGGCCAAGGGTTATCATCAACAACCCGAAATTGACTATTTTGATACCTACAGCCCTATTGTCAAACCCACCACTATCTGCACTGTCCTCAGTATTGTAATCTCCTGTGGTTGGACTCTTCGCCAATTAGCTGCCAAAATGCGTTCCTTCATGGCACGCTTTCTGAAGATGTCTATATGTAGCGGCCTCCTGGCTTTATTGATCCCACACGACCCCAACATGTTTGCAAACTCCATAAAGCTCTATATCGCCTCAAACAGGCTCCTCGCGCATGGTTTCAATGTCTTAGCTCTTTCCTCCTTCGTTATGGGCTTCTCCAAAGTTGTGCCGACTCCTCAATGTTTATTTTTCGGAACAACTCACACATGATGGTCTTACTTCTTTATGTCGACGACATTGTTCTCACCAGCAGTAGTACTTCTTCTCTTCTGGATTTCATCCGCATCTTGGGCGCTGAATTTGATCTCAAAGATCTTAGGCAACTCAATTATTTCCTGGGTATGGAGGTGACTTATTTGGCTGGTAGTGTTCATCTCACACAGAACAAATATACCATTGATTTACTCAAACACAGTAACATGTTGGAGTGCAAGCCGTGCTCCACCCCCATGGCCTCCAAAGGCTCACTATCCCGTACCATATGTCATCCTCTCTCTGACCCCTCCATTTATAGGCAGCTGGTTGGCATTCTCCAATACTTAACTCTCACTCGTCCCGACATTGCCTACGCGGTTCAATTTGTGTCTTAGTTCATGGCCTCTCCCACTGATCTTCACATGAAATCTGTCAAACGCATTCTTCGATACCTTAAGGGCATTCTTGGTCATGGTTTACCTTTCCATCGGTCCCCCAATTCCACCATTCTTGTTGCCTATTCGAATGCAAACTGGGCAGTTTGCCCCGATACACGTCGCTCGACAACTGGCTATTGCGTGTTCTTAGGGTCAAATTTAATTTCATGGAGTGCTAAGAAGCAACGTACGGTTTCACGCTCTAGTGCCGAGGCAGAATACCATGCCCTCGTTTATGCATGTGCTGACACCATTTGGATACAGGGTCTCCTTCAAGAATTACAATTCCCTCTCCACCAGCCATTTCTCCTCAATTGTGACAACCTCTCTGCGACATACATGGCTGCAAACCCTGTTTTCCATGCCCGCACGAAACATGTTGATCTTGATTATCACTTTGTTCGAGAACGTGTTGCCTCCGGCAACCACAAAGTTTCCTTCATCCCCTTTGATGCTCAACTCGCTGATGTCTTTACCAAAGACCTTCCTACAGACCGCTTTGCCCGCCTGGTATCCAAACTTGTCTCTCCTCCACCGCCAAGTTTGCGGGGGAGTGTTAGAGACTCTTCATATTCATGACAGTTATACAAAATTAAGGAGATTTCCGTTACAATTGTTAATACTCATAATTGCCTAGTTGTCTGTTACAGTTCGAGTATAACTCCCAGACCTTTGCAACTTGTATAAAATCCATGTAATAGTGTTTATTCAGAAATGAAAAGAATTTGTTTCTACAACAAGAAACCTAGATATTATGCAGAAGAGTTGGTTAATCTAAATTTGAACCCAATTTTTTTTTTCTCTTCCTTAGTCTCTCTCTCTTGTCCGATGCCTTGCCTTTTTTTGTCACAACCCACAACCTAGAGCCGCCTAACACTGCCCAACATCGCCCAAAACCGCCCAGCACCTTCTAGGCGCCCGCGTAATTCTCATCCGATTTTCTTCACCGCCTACACCATAGTCGGGGCGGGGACACTCTGCCTAGCGTCGAGGCGCCGCCTAGCCACACACTTGATTCCAAATGAATTTCGACTTCTTAGATGTATAGTCGTTAGTTTTTTTTTTTTTTTTAATACAATGATATTGGGAAAGGGGGATTACAATATATACATTGAGTATCGATCTCGCATACGAGAATTGATCTCGCCTACGAGAATCGACCCCGAAACCTCCCACATAATTTGGACTCTTAGATATATATACGTTGCATTAAATGCATAGCGCACCATTTTTCATTAAATCTTACCCAAATTTAATGATATTGTGGTCCATAATAAAATTATTTTTTACAAATTCCAGCGAAATATAAAATTTACCTCTTACTTTCACACACATGATATTCGTGTGACCGTATCCATGCTAATATGGCCATCCTTATTGATAAGAAAGCAAGAGCTATGTTTATGTCATAAAACAATACAATAGGTTGCTTACTTGCTTAAATTTATTTTGAGGTTGTGTTTTGATTTAACCAATGTTAGTCACATCCTTCCCTACACAGTGCTCGACTGGTGATTGTGTTACTCACATTGCAATCTTTGGACAGCGCATACACCAAAATAGCTAAATTACACACAAATTAAAATACATACGATGACCAAAAGGTATATAATTTTTTTTTCCATGGAGGATAGACACGCGAGAGGTGCATCAAACTTTATTTATGATGCATGTGGTTTGAACAAGCTGATGTTCCATGTTGGCTCCGCATCAAGCAACTACTGCTTCACGCGCATTATGAGTGGATACTTCCTTTAGGTGTCCATTGGAGTTACTAGCTGCGTTTTCATGAGCAGATTTAGCAATAGAATCACAACTCTTGAAAAAGCTTCCACATCCACCACCACAACCGCCACCGCAACCTCCACTACCACCACAGCCACCGCACCCACCACTCTTCATCATGCTTCCGCATTCACCACCACAACCCCCACTACCACCACAGCCACCACTCTTCATCATGCTTCCGCATCCACTACCACCACATCCACCACCACAACCCCCACTACCACCACAGCCACCACTCTTCAGCATGCTTCCGCATCCACTACCATCACAACCCCCACTACCACCACAGCCAACACTCTTCAGCATGCTTCCACACCCACCACCACCACCGCAACCACTGCCACATCCAGCAGAGCTGCTGCTCCTTATTGCATTTCCACACCCGCTGCCGCATCCTGTACCACAGCCTCCACCTTTTACTGGAATCACTACACCTCCTTCAGTCACCTCATTCTTCTGCTCAATTTGAATTGCTCCTGAAGAGGTCAAGTTGGTTCCTTTGCCTTCCTGATGATTCTCATTGATGTCTTCAGCTAAACTACCCATCTCCATGGCATTAACAGCAAAGCCATCATATCCTTCCTTCTTTAGCATATCAGAAAGTATAAAACCCAACGTGATCCCAGGAACAAGCATCCATTCCTCCTTCACCTGTTAATTTTTTTAAGTAAAATTAAGTAATTTTTTAAGGAGCTGTCACAAATCAAGGTAAGTGATCACTTATTCTTGCAGTACCTGGACAAATCCAGATTTTAAGTCGAGCAATGCCACTGCTTTGCCATAAGGATCTTCAGCAGAGAATTCAACCAAAGTCATGAAATCTTGTTCACTTTTATGTTTGTCACAATGTTTAGGTTCGTAGTCCAGCTTTCTGCCACTAAATAATTTGACCTGTACCAAGAGATAAATTTAGTAGACATAATCTAGTCCTCTGTATAAGCAACCATCTTTACGCCCTCGTTCAGGAGGCAATCCGCATATATTATGCAAGGGGGAATAACTAAAAAGCTCTATACAATTTGTTCTGGTCAATAAAACCCTATAATTAGATCATACCATCTTTTTTCCCTGGAGAACAAACAAGTGCCCATCCTTAGAATTGTTTTTAGGGTAAAGGGACCAGCAAGAATCCATCAAGGACCACCCGCTTCCTACAGACTCCGCAAGAGTACATATTTTTCCAGACTTGGAAATTCCAATCACCTCTTTCCTAAAAATGGTATTTGCCCTTGTCTTTGCCTTCTCAGGATTCCTGTAAATACAATCCAGCCGAGTAAGAGATATTTTATTATATATGTAGAAAGTTGCAATTATTCCGCAAAGTTGTATTAATCAGGAAGCACTAGGAAGCAACATCCTTCAGGAAAAGAGGATAGATTACCAAGTTCTTTTAGCAAGTGCTTATGCATTTGACATAACCTACATCTTTGCTTTCTACCGATAGAATTATCACATCAAATTGAATTCTTAGGAAATTATATATAACCTGGAGACACAAATAAGCTTCATAGCTAGAAACGTTATAATGTCTAGTGGAAAGGTATTCAATCAATGTTTATCATCTTAGGTGTAACTTGACTCATGCCATTGTAAATATAACTTCTCAGTTTCGCACATTGGGGAAGCACATCAGGTGGATATTGAACTTCCACTTAAGCCTGCATCCACATGAATCTAAAATGCATATGGATGTCCATAGTATTGGTTTTAGGAATTCATTTACTTAACCACATTACAGACATACATATAAACAATTTCTTAAGAAGAAAAATTCTGAGTCTTAGTAAAAGAGAGAGGGAATCGCATGCGTGTATTCATCAGTCTTGCATGCACACAAGAAAATGCATACCTCATTTTCAGGCTGATAAGCTTTGTGCCAGTTTCATCTATCACATGCGCAAAATTCTTGGCATCTAGAGGCTTCCCAGGAAGGGGGAAAAAGCAAGAACTTTTTGACAATGGTCGAGACCGAACCATGTGCAGTTTGCGCTGTGCTAAGGTTGGAACAGTAAAAGAAACAGCAATTCTAACCCATATTGGTTTTGAATTCACATTTCCAGAACTTGGCACTACCTCCAACCATTTTTCTGCATCTAATTTAGAGAGTGGAACCAGAAAGTCCTGAAGAGAGAAGGAAGTAGAACCTAATGTCTTATAGGTCCTTGTCAATGGTAAGTGAGAAGGCGAATGTGATATCAGTTCAAAAAGCAGCTCTCCAGTAGGTTCACACTGGAAACCAGCAACCTGTTTCTCTCCAGACTCGGAAAAAATACTCATACTCCGCTTGGCGTCAAAGAATATATCATTTTGGGTCTTACTAAATGACACAAAGAGACTTCCTTTGTGCCCTTCAGGTAAGTTCTTAACTTCCACAAACTCCAAAAGAACCTGGAAAACGGATAGGAAAAGATTTTAGGAAAAATAATTGCAGCATAATCGGCTCAGGCAGGAGACATATCATATGTCCCTTTTAAAAATCCAAAAAAAAAAACATTCATTTACATGAAAAGTGATTTGGTGTTCAGATATTTATCAATAGTCTTAAATCAAAAGCATGGTGAATTTGCTCAAAGTACTATGGTTCTAAATTTTCAGTGGAGGGATTCTGTTGAATCTTTACACACGAATTACGGTTCAGACTAATTATAGATGAAACATTCCTGAAGATTTCTAAGCCCATATATCCTTAAGGGTATGTTTGGATGAGGAACTTCAAAGTACCAAGGGATTTAAGCTATATTAGTAATATATGCATTACAAACGATTGAATAGAGTGCTTGTAAGTAACTAATTGAGTTACTAGCAAGGGAGCACATATACCACATGAGCATAACAAAACCACCAAACAAGGGATTTCCAAAGTAACACCTTGATAGGTGTTACTTACAAATCCCTCTAAATGCATTGCATCTAATCATTTGCAAATTCCGTGGTACGTTTTAGTTCCTCATTTTTTAACTAATTTTTCCTAAATTCTTGGTAGTTTGAAGTTCCTTGTCCAAACATACTTAGTTAGCAGTTCCGTATCCAAACATAGGCTAAGAGTATGTTTGGATGTAAAACTTCAAAGTACCAAGGGATTTACGCTATAAAACTAAGAAATGCACAATACAAACAATTAAACAAAGTAATTTGTAAGTAACTAGTTGAGCAACTACCAAGGGAGCACAAGCACCACATGAGCATAAACTAACAAAACCACTATAAAACGGATTTTGAATCCCTCTAAATGCATTCCATCTAGTTATTTGAAATGCCTCCATCCAATGTTAAGTTTCTCTTTTCAAATAATTTAGCCTAAATCCCTTGACACTTTGAAGTTCCTCATCCTAACATAGCCTAAAGGAACATTCTTCAAAGGGCACTTCAAAAAGTGTCTTTTATGAAATCAACTTGTAGAGTGAGGCCTCACGAATAAGATGGACCTGTGGACTAGAGCCTAATGTTTAAAAGGGGGAAAAAGCATGTAACTCAAAGAGATCTACCTCCACAAATTTAACCTCTGGAAGCTGAATTGCTTTCTGATGCTCAGTGGATGTAACAACATCCTTGCTCATCATGCTAGATTTGTAAGGAATGGTTGTGACAGCAGATGGAGCATTTCCTCTATACATTGCCCCTGCCTTCCAATACCTGGTGCCAAAGGCCTCTTCCCATTGCTGGGTAGTTCCAGAAAAACCAACATCAAGTTTCTTCCCTTTAGTTCTGTCAGCGTCCATGTCATCATGCTCCAATACCTTTCCAAGTAGTTCATTCAGGTCTTTACAATAAGATACAGGATGCAACTGGTGAGTATGCCAGATAAGGTCAATGTCGTATGTGGGAACACAAAACCGTTTGAGAGACTTCTCTCTGTTTTTATTTATTAGATGAAGAAAGCCTTTATATCTAGCCACAGCCCCTTCAAGAAATACACCATGGTTCATATGGGGTCTGGATACCTGTCAAAACAAAGAAAAGAAGATAAGCCAGAAGAAACAAATGATTGTCTCTATGGAAAGATGGAGGAGACGAATCATTCTGGCAGGTCTTGGTGTTCATTTCTGGGGGTAGGGGGAATGTCTATACAATATATTATGCAACTGAAACTTTAAATATGTGACGATTGTACACTGTTTCTCTTGACCACTGAACTTGCAATGCAAGCAGGTAAAGGCATACATATGTATTATACTTGGGATTCGCTTACCTAAAAAAAGAAGAAGAGATTTTTGGGGCCTCGAAACACAAACAATTAAGACTTTGAGAAAGTGTTCCAATTTAAGCGTTTAGTTCATACTCTACCACATTATGGAAAATATAAGAACTCATTCCAAGACACATTATTGTCAATACTGGAAGATCCTAGAGATATATAACAACATGAGGAAACATTCAGAACCCAAAAACTCAAGTAATAGCATACAAAGTGGCACCTTAACAACTAAGCATAAGTATTCTACCCAATGTATTAGCTGCAATCTCAAGTTACCTGGTAAAAGAAAGGACTCTGTCTTTTAACAGCTGAAACCAGATCATATTTTGTGCACTTTTCAAGTCCAGAAGTTCTTTCAGAAAAATCCTCTGGTAATGCCTTACTTAAGTCTAAGTCGTAGGGCTCTTCCGGATATAGACTATTCCAGATTTCTTCAGTTTTCGTTTTACAGCAGCCTTGAACAGAGGATAAAACATTAGAATTGTCAAGGATCTTTCCATAAAGTTTCACACAGTCAGTCTTGTACTGAACCTGAATAAGAAACCAAAAACACTAAGCTTAGCAATTCAATTCCTCTAACAAAGACAATCAGAACTACAACATTGCACGGAAGCCTACTGGATTTAGTCTGTGACAATGCCAGATCCATTCACAATCAAGAGGTACAACCAAAGGGCCATCAAAAATCAGGGACTCGATATGTTTGGCAAGCATCGGAATCCAACAAGCATTGTACCTGAAAATAAAATTTTCATAACTTGAAATATAAGATCAAATCCCCACAATGAAAATTCAATTGCAAATACAAACAGATCAGCAATTTTTGAGAATACAAAGCACACCAAACTAGCCAAAAATAAACATGCACCTAGCTCAATCATAATCGAACAACCCGAATTGGAATTATCACACAAGAATTGAACCAAAGTTACAAAACCAACAATCAGCAGGGTGTGTACCTATAAATTGCCCTTTCCAGAGCAGGCCGTTCATAGAGATACCGATTCCTATCAACAGCAGCAAGAAACAAAAGCTGCTTTTGGGCTGCAGCCACAAGGTCTACGCTTATCCCAATGTTCTGAGCTTTGATCCACTCAATCTCTTGTTCCTTCTCCATCTTTCACCTTCTCTAACAAAATACAACATCGAACTTTAGAATTTTCATAATTTTAATTTTTCATGATCATCAATTTGATAGTCCAATAAAGCTTCAAAATTCTTGATAATCAACGGCTGACAACACAGAGTCAACGCAGAACCATGGTCAAAATGAAGCATACAATTCATACACACGAGTTTCATATTACTCTAATATCCATTTTCGTTTTTCACATAGTAATTAATACCAAAATCAGCAGCTAGGGCCAATAAGAAACATCAAAGGAACAAAAGGGCTCGAAGGTAAACTTGAGAAATTTACCAGATCGCCGGAAAGTTGACTTCGGCACCTGAAGTTGTTCCGACCAACAGTAAACGCGAAATTTGAAAACTATTTGTTTGAAGCTTCAGATTATATTTTCTTTTCTTATTACAAGCTTTAGACATTTTCGATGAGATATTTATAGGTAGGTGCTAGGAGCTTGGAGCAGTACAAGTATGAGTTCAACGGGAAGGACGATCTCATTTGACAGTACAAGTTCTTAATTTGACAGAAATGCCCATGCTAATGAAAAAAAGACAATTCTTAATATCCTGGTATAAAAAGAAATCATTTTACAAAAAATGGCATTGTTAAAATGGCCCTAAAAAATTGCCCCATGTGGCTAATAGGGACCTTTTTAGCATACATTTAAATGAAAATCATGGAAAACTAACCATAGGTGCCAAAGTGGCTAATTTCAAAAGTTAGAGAGCTTAAATTAATTTGACATAGTGATAAAATTTTGAGGATTAAAATGAGAGTTTTAACTTCAAAAGAAATTTTTTTCATTTTAGGGTCAGAAAGGAATGTCATGACATTGACATTGAAAGTAATGCACCAGAAGTATTAGAGTCTTAAAAAAAAAAAAGACAAACTAGTGGCGAATTATGGCAGTCCATTCTTTCAGAGGCCGAAAAGACCCACAAACGTATTACAACACACTATTGATCACAATTAGAAGATTCATCACTGCGGAAATGACATTTCTCTTCATTGGTAAGTAAAAGTCACAAATGACTTACATATATAAATAGGATATTTTATATTTGTATTAGGTTTTTTTTTATCAAAAATGATATAATTGTATATTATAAAGAACGGGTATAACCTTACCATCAAAATCAAGCTATGATAGCAAAACTCACAAGCTAATACGACAATAATAACGCGGATAAAGCCGCACTAACAACTAACAAACTCACATCACTAAAATTATGCAAAATTACAAAGCAAAACAGTCACCGTCGTCAAACCCTTCACATCTGGTCTTGAAGGACATGTAGAGTATGGCGGATCTAAGGAAGACTTGATCTCCAACGATCCAATTGTGCATAAAAACAAATAAAGGACCAAAATTCCTAATATAACTACTGTGGCCAAAACCAATGGAAGATATTCCGGCAAGCTCTTACAACAGCAAGGTATAACAAAATTTAGGGAAAATGAAGAAATTTTAAAGGAAGATTTTGTGTAAGGGGATGAATTGAAAAAATATCAAAATAACATGATGAGAAACTCACATCTGACAAGACCATTCCCAAATTTCCCCTCGGAAACCGGGAAAAGCTCTGCTCCCATCTGACAACTTAATAAAATTCCCAGAATACCCTTAAACCCTTGCAATTAGTTATGATAATTCTGACAAAAATCTGACAGAATCTCCCCTTAAAGACTGGTTAACCGTCTTCCACCTGTCAGACGAATGACCAAATAACACTCCAAATCCCAACATCATCAATGATAAGAGCATATTTATGCAACGTTTTATCTTGTTTTCTTATGCTTTTCTTAGCGTGTTTCCTATGTTTTCTTAATACTTAGCTTGTTTTCATGTTTTGTAGGATTTTTGGAAGCAAAGTTACAAAAGGAGTTAATGAGTGCTGTTTGGGAAATCTAAAGAGGAAACTTTGAAACAGACTTTAGCAGATGTGTCAACGTCTAGAAAATAACTGCACCTGCTCAAGAAGAACTAACTGATGGGCCATATATCGTTGGAAAGATACGGAAGTCTAGTTTCTAAATGAATTTACGGTTCGTGAATTGGAATTGTCTAGAAGGAGTTATGGCTGTTTTAGTACAGCAAGTTCAGGCTGAGCGGGAATTCAACATTCCTTCTAGCATTGTGCATGTCGTTTGCTTAAGGAAGAAGATTAGCGGTGAACATCGAATCCCTAACTAGTTTTCTCATTATTTTAACCTCGATCCAATTCTGTTTTTAATCAAACGCTGTTTTTAATATTTTTTTTCGAAATTTTCAATTTTCAAAATCATCTTAAAATCAATTTTAAACACATATTAATTCAATCCTCGTGAGAATGATCTCGTATTTGCTTTTTATACAATTTGTCTGATCTTGTGCACTTGCGAGTTAAAACGTGCATATAGTTGCGTAATTTTTATGTTGCTATTTGTACAACAAGTTTTTGGCGCTGCTGTCGGGGATTGTGTATTAGTTTGTGCTGAAATGGATTTTTGGTTTTCTTTTACATGTTGAATTTTGTTTATGCAAGGTCATCGATCTCAAAAGTTAGCGGTCGATGTTTACAATCCTAAGATTGAACGAAATATTAGACGTCTTCGAAAGCAGGCTGAGAGGGCAAAACTTAACACACAAAGAGAAGATTTTGAAGAAGGAGAAATATCAGAATCTTTCAACTAAATGGGGGATGAAAAGGTTCGAAGGCCAATGAAGGACTCCTTTGTCCCTCAAAACCTTAATCAACCATCATGCATTGCCTACCAAACAACTGCGCAAGGCAGCTTCAATTTATCACCTCAATTGCTTAACATGGTGCCGCACTACAGAGGCACACCTTCTGAGGATCCATACTTGCACATTAGGGATTTCTTCGATCTCTACAAGACTCAGAACATCCGGGGTTTAACTCCAGAAGGAATCAGGTTAATTCTATTTCCTTTCTCCTTAAAAGATAATGCTAAGTTGTGGTTGAATTCTCTGGCTGCAGGTTCCATTACTACTTGGGAACAATTGGCCACTAAATTTTTGAAGAAGTTTTTCCCAGCCCAAAAGACAAGACAACTTAAAAGGGAGACTCAAACCTTCCAACAAAAGGATGGAGATATTTTCTTTTAGGGATGAGAGCATTTCAAGGAGTTGCTTCTCAAGTGTCCACACCACAATCTATCTCAAGACGATCAGGTACAAGCTTTTTATGAAGGTTTAAATGATATTAACAAAAGTCTTGTTGATTCAGCTTGTGGGTGTGTGCTTATGGAAAAGAGCAGTGATGAAGCCATCGAGCTATTTGAGACCCTAAGTGAAAATTCTCAGCAATTCTCATCAAGAGGGAGACAAGGAGTAAAAAGTAAAGGTGTTTATGAAGTTAGCACAAATGGTGGAGTCCAGAGTCAAATGGCAACAATGGAGAAGAAGTTAGATATGCTGGTGAAAGCAATGTCAGCTCAGAACATCTCTTAATTCAACAAGTTGCTAAAGTCGAGGTATGTCCTATATGTTCTCATTTTAATCATACTAATGAGACTTTTCCTATGTCTTGTTTTACAGATCATGAGCAAGCTAATCATGTAGGGAAAAACAACTATCATCCGAAGAACAACCCATATTCGAACACTTATAATCCAGGATGGAAAGACCACCCAAATTTCTCTTGGAGCAACAATCAGAATGTGCTTAATCCACAAGGGCAGCAGAAGAACTTCCAGCAGGGATGTAATTATCATGCTTTATCACAGGTGGCACAACCAAATACTGACCAGAAGAAGAATAATCTTGAAGGTGCCATACTCCAGTTCTTGACTGCACAACAACAAACAAATGCTCTAACTAGTCAGAACATTCAGAAACTAGAAGCAACAACTAGCCAAGCTATTCAGAGATTGGAGGTACAAGTAGGGCAAATGGGAAATGAGTTAAGTGAGAGAAAGAAATGAGAGTTTCCATCACAAACCATACCTAATCCGGGAGGCCAGGAGCCACTCAAGGCTGTGACAATCCTTAGAAGTGGCAAGGTAGTTGACAACAAGGTGGGGACAGATGAGAATGAACCAGAAAATGTTGAACCAGAAAATGTTGAACCACCTCCATCCACAAAGGTAGGTGAGAAGGAGAATGTGATATTGCCACCCTTCCCTCAAAGGTTAGTTAAGCAAAAGAAAGAAAAACATCTTCTTGATATTTTTGAAACTTTGAGAAAAGTAGAAATCAACATTCCTTTACTTGATGCAATTAAACAGATTCCATCTTATGCTAAGTTTTTAAAGGATTGTTGTACACACAAAAGACAGTTTCAGGAACATGAGAAAGTTGCATTGACTGAGGAGGTAAGCGCGGTTTTATTGAGAAAGCTACCACCTAAACTAAGAGATCCATGTAGTTTTACTATTCCTTGCAGTGTTGGTGACTGTTTGTTTGAACGTGCTTTGCTTGATTTAGGAGCAAACATTAACTTGATGCCTTATACCGTTTATGAGGAGTTGAGGTTGGGGGAGCTCAAACCAACCTCAATTATATTGCAATTGGCAGATAGAAGCATAAGAAGACCTAGAGGTATATTAGAGGATGTTTTGGTTAAGGTAAATGAATTTATTTTGCTTGCTGATTTTGTTGTTCTGGATATGGAAGATTCCCCTATGCCATCTTCATTACCTATTATTCTTGGTAGACCCTTTATGGTAACTGCTGATACAAAGATAAATGTGAAAAAGGGTACTATACGCATGAAAGTTAATGGTAAGAAGATAGAATTCATGTTGTCAGATACTATCAAATTGCCACATGATAACCACGATTGTTTCAAGATTGATGTGGTAGGAAGTGTTTTTGAGCAAGTGTTTCAGGTAAATAACATTGACCCTTTGGAGGCATGCATAACCCACAACCTCACGAGGCTGAATTATGAACGTGGATGTGATGTTACAGAGATAGACCTCCATGAAGATGTGCATTCTCTTGAGGCTTCTAAGCCTTATCCAAGTAAGTATGTACCTCCCTTTGAAACTCTTGTGTCTACTAATACTACCTTGTCCCTTCCATTGTTAGGACACCAGATATAGAATTGAAGCAACTACCTGAACAATTGAAGTATGCTTACTTGGGAGAGAACCAGACATTACCAGTGATAGTTGCTGCAAACTTGAGTTTGGTGGAGCAAGAGAAGTTGTTGAGAGTTCTTAGGGAGCACAAGACTACATTAGGGTGGACCATTGCCGACATCAAAGGCATAAGTCCATCCAAGTGCATGCACATAATCCTCCTTGAAGATATGCAACAAGCATGTGACAAGAGGAAGTTACAGCTGAATGAGCTTGAAGAGTTGAGGTATGATGCATATGAGAATGCTAAGTTGTATAAGGAACAGACCAAGGCGTATCATGATAAGCAGCTAGTTAGGAAGGAGTTTCATGTGGGACAGAAGGTGTTGATCTACAATTCAAAATTGAGACTTTTCCATGGTAAGCTCAAGTCTAGGTGGTACGGTCCTTATGTTGTTACAAAAGTGTTCCCTCATGGAGCTTTGAAGGTTCATAGCAAAGAGAAGAATCATACATTCATGGTGAATGGGCACATAGCAAAGCCCTATATTGAGATGAGCTTTGAGCCTAGAGAGGAGGATGTGACTCTCCAACCTGTTCAGTACATTGCATGAGAGTCCAACAGTCTGGCTGAAGACTATAAACTTAGCACTACTTGGGAGGTAACCCAAAGGGATGTTGGGAGGCAATCCATGTGAAGAGGATGATGACAGTTTTTGCAATCTACAACCACTGACAATCAGATTTGCTTTCTCTCACCCTTTCCTTCTTTATCGTTAACTTTGCCTTTATTTGTTTTATTTTTATTTTTATTTTCTTTGTAGATGTCGTCGTTTGTTTCTCCTTCCTTAAATGCTTCATTGTTTATACTTTAACTTTCAAACTTTGAGGACAATGTTGGATTTAGATGTAAGGGGGAAACACTTGTGTTTTTCGTTGATTTTGCATTGGTTAAAAAAAAATTAAATAAAAAAAAAATTAACTTGTGTTTTCCGTTGATTTTGCATTGGTTAAAAAAAAAAATTTTTTAAAAATTAAATAAATAAATAAATTTTACAGCTTTGTTTTTAGCCTTAGTTTGTGTCGATTTTAGTAGTGTTCTTTGGGTAGTTTTTGTGTTTGTTTATGTCTTAAGTTTCTTTCCAACACAATGATGAGATTTGGTTTTTAATTGCATGACTTTAAGATGATTTCTAAGCATGATTCAAGGGCTGAAATTATTCTTTGGTTAATACTCAATTATTCATGGTTATCATATGCAAAATCACATGTAATCACCCGAGGAAGTGGTACCCATAACATGCTTAATTGAATGAAGCTCAATACAACCCTTTTGTGAGCTTTTGAGCCTTTATCCTTTGTTTGAGAGAGTTGTATTTGTTTAATCTATCACTTTCTTGTCAATTAAGTTGTTGCATGAGCTCATCTTTCGGGTTGCTATTTGAATTGTTTATCATCATTGGAACTAAATGCTAGAACTGTCACTAATTTCTTTTCGAGGCATTGAATTGATTTGCATGACATACTTGAGATGATGAAGGCACCTAGATTACCACCATTGCCGAAATGACCTTTGACCCATGATACACTTTCCTCTAGGTAAACCCCTGTTGAGCCTTTTTTTAAGCCGTTTTGTTTCGTAACCCTCATTTTCCTCACCTAGCCTAAACACTTTCATCCTTACCCTTTTTCTTAAAGATTAGTGAAGCATAATTTGTAGAGACTTAATTGTGAATCAAGGGGTGTTTAAAGAGCAAGTTTGGGGGACTGTTCAAAAAAAAAAAAAAAAAAAAGATAAAAAAAATCGGCATTGTGTTTGAATTGTTATGCCCTGACTGTTCATGTATTGATTGTTGAAGTATGGTCCATAATGTTCAAATGGGCCATATATTGTTGGAAAGATACGGAAGTCTGGTTTCTAAAGGAATTTACGGTTCGTGAATTGGAATTTTCTAGAAGGAGTTATGGCCGTTTTAGTACAGCAAGTTCAGGCTGCGTGGGAATTCAGCATTCTATATATTTAAAGTTTACTAATCTTTATTAGGCTTGGACGACTACATCCCAGTTTGTTTGGGTTATGGGAGGAGCTATTTTAATCAGAGAAAAGAAGAAAATTAAAAAGAATAAAAAAAGAAACTCTTGCTCTCCCTCATTTAGTGAATTAACATGCACATAAATTCTTGGCAAGCCGAAGGGGAAAAGACACTCATTCAAGAGAGAAGCAAAGAGTCTCCCCCTCATGAGATACTTTGAAACAAATTTTTTTCTCCAAAAAAACTGCAGAAAACGTATGGCCTCTCACACAAGGACTCAGCCACACCATCCCATTCTGCTCCATCCTTCAAGGTTCCAAGGTCTAAAAGGCTTAGGAAGCAAGGAGGAACGTCAAGGCGTCATCCAATCACTCTGGTTGACCAACACATCATCAAAGAGCTATCTTCTTCCTCTTTTTATTCTCTGTTTTGTATGTTCTTGCTGTCTATTTAAATTATGGGTAACTAAGTACTTTAGTTAGGGCTCGATTGAAGCCCTAATCATGTTTCTTTAAGGATGTCGATATGCCTTTGCTACAAACTATTTTTGTGATGTTTAATTGGTTAATTTCAGATTATATTTTACTCTTTACATACGTTATGTTATGCTTGATTACCATATGCATGCTGTGTATTGAGTTTGTTACATAGGTAAATTTAGATGAACGAATCTTGTGCCTATGAGAGTAACAAAAGAACTAGTTATAAGTTCTTGAAATTAATCATCATAAACAACTATAATAGATACCATGTTCTAGGAGTTGTGTGTTTGTCGATTTCCATTGTGTTATGCGTTCTTAAAGTGCAACTTAGTAGACACCATGCTAAATACTTTAAGAATGAAAAGAGTTAGCATAGATACCCATGCCTAACTTGTTACTTAGGGAAATCAATAATTTAAAGAGTAGATATCATGCCTTTAGGTTGACAAACATGAGCATCTAAAATCTGTTTGTAGCATTGTGCATGCCGTTTGCTTAAGGAAGAAGATTAGCGGTGAACATCGAATCCCTAACTGGTTTTCTCATTGTTTTAACCTTGATCCAATTCTGTTTTTAATCAAACGCTGTTTTTAATATTTTGTTTCGAAATTTTCAGTTTTCAAAATCATCTTAAAATCATCATTTTGAACACATATTAATCCAATCCTCATGGGAATGATCTCGTATTTGCTTTTTATACTATTTGTTTGATTTTGTGCACTTGCGAATTAAAACGTGCATATAGTTGCATAATTTTTATGTTGCTATTTGTACAAGAACCAAACAACCAACGAAGTAGTCATAATTTACAGTTTGTCCAAAAAGGCTTATCAGAGCATCTAGGTAAGTACAAAAAATTATAATTCCTACTCTATAGTCTAGGTAAATGCGCAGCTGAAATTTAATGCCTCCGCCTCTGGATGTGCCATCGTCAACTCAACGGCCTAGAGGGGATTTAAAACATAGAAAAGTGTGAGTGGACAAAATAATCTTTTAAAACAATTTCCGAGGAAAACATACTTTTTCCCCCTCCACGAGTAAAACAATGCATGAATAATATAAAATTCCTTTTCAAACAAATCCATAAAGATAAGCCGAAAACTTACCGGAAAATCCATTGTTTTTGGTAAAACACCGGTGGGACCCATAAAACCCCGAATAATGAAAACATCTCCTAGTCCACAACCCTGCTTTGAAAACCCTCCTCAAAGGAGTTTAAAAAATCATGTGAACAGACCTGGACACAAAAATATCACAACATATCCCACTGCTCCCCGAATGGAATCCCGTGCCGTAGCTCGATATCCGAGCAAACTGATCCAGGTCCAACCTTCCACACACCCGATATACCTCGAGTTGTGCAGAATTATGTACTACTCGTACACAGCCTCAACGACCTGGTGGAGAAATACTCTATGACATCAGCATCGGAGAAACCTCAACGATTTGGCGGAGAAATACCCTTCGACGCCAGTAAGAGAAAACCTTGATCCTCGGGGACAGTATTTCAGTGAAAACCAAAATCCATGGTTTGAAATCCTTGTTTCTTGGCCTAAGCCATATTCATTGAAAAATGGGGTTTATGCCCAAATCCAATAAAATCACAAATCCGGGTCTAAACCCAAAATCATGGACTCAACCGAAACCCAAAATCTAAGGTCAAAACGACATAAAAATAGAGTCCAAAAACCAGGCCATAACCCAAAACATCATTCTCGTGTCCTGTAATAATTTAATAGAATAATTTCTAAATTCCAGAAATATGCCAAAAACAATATGTAACTAGAATTTATTTCAAATATGCCTTTGTGCATGCATTATAATTTACAAAACCAAAGTCCACTCACCGAACGTCCAATTAGCTTAATCCCGGGTGGTATGCTCCTCTGGAGTTCCCGGAGCGGTATTGCCTGTCAAAAGTAACAATCAAGGTTACAAATGATATTTAAAAACCCTACATTCATACTCCCTAAACCCCGGGAGGTCCGCACGCGTCTCACTAAAAACGTAGCCACTTCAGACGTCTCAAACTCCCCCTAAATGATGTCCAATTTACCCGAAACTAGCGCCAAAAGGTCTGGAACGTCGAAAACATGCTGACATGCGTCGCTGTGACCTAAGAATCGGTCCCATGTGCCGGCACGCAACGGTGGAAAGCCGGCGGCTCGGCCACATGCCTGCTACGGTACCTCACGCGCCTGCACGCGCGCTGACTCGGTGCTGACTCAGCCGCCAAGTGGCACCACGCTCTACATGGCTGCCAGGTGGCCTCCACGTGGCTCCAAGTGGTTGCCAAGTGGCATGTCACGTCAGCCCCTTTGACCGAACTAGTCAACGGAGAAGACAACCGCTCCGCCGTGCGTCGCTGTCCATCGTCGCCAAAAATCGCCATTGCCGGTCGACCTTGGAATTTTCCTAACTTCGTCAAATCTCTACTTTTTTTCACGAATTAATAGTCTAAATCCATCTACTCAAGCCTAGGAACTCGAAACTGAAGTCTAAACACGAAACCCATACCTGTGTTGGTCGAAAAATCGATCGGAAGGTTCACCTTTCTTTTCCTCAGTTCGGTGTCTCCCGTGGTTGTTTCCTTCGACGGCCGGTACGTCCTTGATCGCTGGGAGGAGGAGATTCCGATGGGTGGAATCAAATCAGACGAGGTTGCCTCAAATCAAAGTTCAAAATCATGGGTTTTTTAGGTTTGGTCATACGGAATGGATGAGGAACGGGAAGAGAGAGAGAAATGAGGAGAATCTGAACTGTCTGGGGTTAAAAATATCTATCCAGGTCAAATTACTAAAATGCCCTTGAATAATCTAGACCCACGAACTCTGTTTTCCTAGTGCCGCCTGTCTACGAACTTGTGAGTTCGAGACCTACGTAACGATCCCCTAATAAATCCACGGGTAAACTCGTCTTTTCCCAAATTAATTTACGAAAATTTATGAATTAAATTTCCGGGTTGTTACAACTCACCCCCCTTAAAGAAATTTCGTCCTCGAAATTCATACCTGTCATTGAAACAAATGTGGATGCTGCACCCGATCAGTGCCTCGGTTTCCCACGTGGCCTCGTCCACGTTTTGATTCCACCACATCACTTTAACCAAAGGAATAGTCTTTTGGCGCAATACTTTTTCCTTCCAATCTAGAAGTTGCACTGGTTGCTCCTCAAAGCTCAAATCATCTATCAGCTTAATTGCTTGTGCCTCCAATACGTGAGATTCATTCAATAGATACTTCCGGAGCATGGACACATGGAATACATCGTGAACCTTTGACAATTCTGGAGGTAAAGCAAGTCTGTAAGCCACTGACCCTATCCTCTCATTAATCTCATAAAGCCCAATATAGCGAGGACTTAGCTTTCCTCATCTACCAAAACATACAACTCCTTTCCAGGGGGACAATTTCAAGAAAACCCAGTCTCCGACCTCAAACTCAAGATCTCTGATCTGTCGGTCCGCATAGCTTTTCTGACGATCCTGAGCTGCCTTCAACCTCTCCCTGATTATTCTAATCTTTTCCTCTGTCATTTCGACTATCTCTGGTGTCACCAGTCTTCTCTCACCTACCTCAGTCCAGCATATTTGTGTCTTGCACTATCTCCCATACAATGCCTCGAAAGAAGACATCCCAATACTAGACTGATAGTTGTTGTTGTATGCAAATTCCATCAAGGCCAGGTGTGAGTCCCAGTTCCCTTTAAACTGCAGTACACAAGCTCTCATCATATCTTGCAGAATCTGAATTGTCCTCTTAGACTGACCATCAGTCTGAGGATGAAAGGTTGTACTGAAATCCAATGTAGTTCCAAAGGCTTTCTGCGAACTCCGCCAAAACCTCGAGGTAAACCTAGGATCCATGTCTGACACAAACAATTTGGCATACTGGTCCATCCTGTAATCTTCCAGTACTGGCAAGAAATGTGCTGACTTGGTGAGTCTATCAACAATTACCCCGATTCCATCATGTCTTTTTTGAGTCCTAGCAAGTTTATAAACAAAATCCATAGTAATGTGATCCCATTTCCATTCCATAATAGGTAATGGTTGTAGTGCCCCATATGGTTTATGCCTCTCTGCTTTTACTTGTTGACACGTCAGGCATCTACTCACAAACTCTGTTATTTCCCTTTTCATCCCAGTCCACCAATAGTGATCCTTAAGAGTACGATACATCTTGGTGCCTCCTGGATGCATAGCATAGGCAGAACTTTGAGCTTCCACAAGAATTTCTTTTTTCAACTCTAGATCATTAGGTACGCACAACCGGCCATCCTTAACCAAGGCCGCATCATCCTTAATCACATAATCCTGCCTATTCCCAGCCTCCAACTCCATCCTAATAACACTCAATGAAGGATCCTGGAGCTGAGCTTCAATAATTCGGTCAATCAAGACAAGTCTCACATAGAAGCTAGCCAACAGAGCCCCCTGACTATCCATGCCAAGTATAATTCTCATTCTTCGGAGTTCCACCAACAACGATAAGTAAACGGTGTGCAAATAGGCCAAGGAACCCATGGACTTCCTACTCAACGCATCCGCCACTACATTGGCTTTTCCTGGGTGATACTCTATGGTACAGTCATAATCCTTTATCAGCTCAAGCCACCTTCTCTGTCTCAAGTTCAGATCTTTCTAGGTGAAGAAGTATTTCAGACTCTGATAGTCTGTAAAAATTTGGCACGTTTACACGTACAAATAGTGTCTCTAAATCTTTAGTGCATGCACTACTCCAGATAACTCTAAATCATGTGTGGGGTAGTTAAACTCATGAGGTTTAAGTTGCCTGGAAACATAAGCTATCACCTTCCCATGCTGCATCAGCACGCAACCTATACCCCGTAATGATGCATCACTGTACACCTTTAATCGCCCGTTATCATCTGGAAGGGTTAACACTGGGGCAAAAGTCAACCTCCTCTTAAGATCATGAAAGAACTGTTCACACTCATCATCCCAGTCAAACATGACTCCTTTACTTGTCAGCCGAGTTAACGGGGTGGTTATCGTAGAGGATCCTTCTACGAATCGCCTATAATATCCTGCTAAACCCAAAAAACTCCTCACCTCTGACATTGTCCTTGGTTTCTCCCAATTTACCACTGCCTCAACTTTTTGGGGATCCACACTAATACTTTCAGCAGAAATCACATGACCTAAGAATCCCACATTGGTCAACCAAAACTGACCTTTACTGAACTTGGCGAATATTTACTTTTTCCTCAGCATATTCAGCACCAACCTCAAGTGCTTCTCATGTGCCTTAGCACTCTTCAAATATACTAGGATATCATCAATGAACACAATTACGAACCAATCCAAGTACCGTTGGAACACCCTATTCATCAAATCCATAAATGTCGCCGTTGCATTCGTCAGACCAAATGGCATCACCATGAACTCATAATAGCGTGTCCTGAAAGCCGTTTTGGGAACGTCCTCTTCCCTAATCCTTAACTGATGGTACCCGGATTGAAGGTCAATTTTAGAGAAATACCTTGTCCCTTTTAATTGGTCAAACAAATCATCAATTTGTGGCAAAGGATACTTATTCCGCACCGTAACCCTGTTTAACTGCTGGTCGTCGATACATAGCCTCAAACCACCATCTTTCTTCCTTACAAATAACACCGGCGCACCCCAAGGTGATACACTCGGTTGAATAAATCTCATATCCACCAAGTCCTGCAATTGAGTTTTCAACTCCCTCAATTCCGCCGGTGCCATTCTGTATGGTGCATGTGATATAAGTTGAGTACCCAGAAGAAGCTCTATGGTGAACTCAATCGCCCGGTGAGGTGGTAACCCAAAAGATCCTCTGGAAATACATCTACAAACCCATTCACTATAGGAATATCCTCTACTCTCACTGGAGTATCCCGAGAATCGATCACATGTGCTAAATAGCCCTCACAACCTTTCCTCAATAATTTCTCAGCCGTCAAGATCAATATTACTCCCGAGGGAAGCACCCTACGATCACCCCAAAATGTAAGTTCCAAGAAGCCTGGACTCCGGAAGACCATCCTCTTGTCGAAGCATGATGCATGGTTAGCCAATCCATCCCCAGAATCACATCAAAAACATAAATGTCCAAGGGGATTAGATCTGCCTCTAACTCATAACCTCCCATTACCACCGGACAACTGCGTATCACTAGGTTCGCCACTAACATATCTCCGGTATGGGTGCTAATGCCCATGTCCCAACTAATCGGGGACAATTCTCTATTAGCAAAAAGTGTAAAACCCCGAGAAATAAAAGAATGTGTAGCCACGGGATCTATCAAAACTCGAGTATCATGATTAAAAATAGACAACGTACCAGTAACCACCTCTGGTGCCGCTCGAGCCTCCTACTGGGTCATAGCAAAAACTTGGGTCTGTGTACCAGAAGATCGACCACGTCCCCCCTGTCTCCCTCTGGCCCTACTAGTCCCACTAGACTGGGTCTGGCTCCCTGATGTAGTACCAGATGTCTGCGCTGCTCTCTGACTTAGTTCAGCAGCATCTTGGCCCAAGGAACTACTGCCTGGACGACTATGTGGATAATCTCTCTTAAACTGACCCGTTTCCCCACAGAAGTAACAACCGGTGTCACCCATCCGTGCGGATCTGCCACTCTGTCTCCCAGTCGACGGCACTGAAGCCCCACTAGACTGAGCGGATGACTGCTGTCCCTGACCAGCTCTGCCACTGTCTGATACGAATCTTGAACCCCCAGAAGATCCAAAACTAAAACTGCCTCTCTTAGATGGTCGTTAACTAGAAGCCCCGAAACTCAGGCGATCCTGACATCGCCTAGAACCACTAAAATGGTGCTGAGCTGGCAAACTCATCTCTACTCTAGCAGCAGCGTCTGACAAAGGCCTCAAAGAAGTATGTGCCACCACAGTTACTACTACTCGAACCTCATTCTTCAATCCATACTCAAACCTTCGGCATTTATCCATCTCAATCGCCACGAGAGCTGGTACAAAGCGTGACAACTCAAGAAAAATCTGCTTATATTTTGCCACCGTCATGTCCCCTACTGTAGCTGTAAGAACTCAGCCTTTCTGGCGTCTCGATAAGAGCGAGGATAAAATGCTCGAGGAATCACTCCCGGAAAGCTTCCCAAGTAAGGGTACGGACATCCCAGCCCATCAGCTGCAAAGCATCCCATCAACGGTACGCATAGCCACACAGAAGAAATGTGGCTAGTCGCACCCTATCCTCTGGAGGGCACCTCATAACGGCAAACACTCGTTCCAAACGAGTAATCCACTCATCAGCATCATCTGGGACTAACTCGCCCGTAAACACTGTCGCCCCCACCTCTGGGCTCACTCAATGTCAGAAACTTCAAAAGTAGCCCTACCTTGAAGTACAGTCGCCAAAGCCCGACCCAATTGATCTAGGGTCTTCCTCAAATCATGCTCTACTACGTGATCCTGTGTCGTATCAGCTTCCTCACCGTTTCTAGGCCGCTGACGGGGCTCGCGTCTCGAAGGCATTACGCTGAAAAGAACCATAATTCATCAATACCACAATCAAATGTACACTAGGTGTATGGCCTACAGGAATTTAAACCTAGTGCTCTGATACCAAATTGACAAGACCCATCCCGAATTCCCCCTCGGAAACTGGGAAAAGTCCTGCTCCCGTCTGACAACTTAATAAAATTTCCAGAATACCCTTAAGCCCTTGCAATTAGTTATGAGAATTCTGCCAGAAATCTGGCAGATTCTCCCCTTAAAGACTGGTTAACCGTCTTCCACCTGTCAGACGAAGGATCAAATAACACTCCAAATCCCAACATCACCAAACAACCAATGATGTAGTCATGATTTACAGTAAGTCCAAAAAGGCTTATCAGAGCATCTAGGTAAGTACAAAAAATTATAATTCCTACTCGATAGTCTAGGTAAATGCGTAGCTGAAATTTAATGCCTCCACCTCCGGATGTGCCATCGTCAACTCAACGACATGGAGGGGATTTAAAACACAGAAAAGTGTGAGTGGACAAAATAATCTTTTAAAATATTTTTCGAGAAAAACATACATTTTCCCTCTCCACGAGTAAAACAATGCATGCATAATGTAAAATTCCTTTTCAAACAAATCCATAATGATAAGCCGAAAACTTAACACAAAATCCATTATTTTTGGTAAAATACCGGTGGGACCCACGAAAATCCGAATAATGAAAACAACCCGCGGTCCACAACCCTGCTTTGAAAACCCTCCTCAAAGGAGTTTAAAAATTCATGTGAACAGACCTGGACACAAAAATATCACAACATATCTCACTGCTCCCCGAATGGAATCCCATGCCGTACCTCGATATCCAAGTTGCCTGACCCGGGTCCAACCCTCCACACACCTGATATACCTCAAGTTGTGTAGAACCCTGTACTACGCATAGACAGCCTCAACGACCTGGTGGAGAAATACCCTTAGACACTAGTGTCGGAGAAACCTCAACGATCTGGCAGAGAAATACCCTTCGACGCTAGTCGGAGAAAACTTTCACCCTCAGGGACAATAATTCAGTGAAAACCAAAATCCATGGTTTGAAATCCTTGTTTCTTAGCCTAAGCCAAATTCATTGAAAAACTGGGTTTATGCCCAAATCCAATATAAACACAAATCCGGGTCTAAACCCAAAATCATGGACTCAACCGAAACCCAAAATCTAAGGTCAAACCGACATAAAAACTTAGTCCAAAAGCCAGGCCATAGCCCAAAACATCATTCCCGTGTCCAATAATAATTTAATAGAATAATTTCTAAATTTCATAAATATTCCAAAAACAATACGTAACCAGAATTTATTTCAAATATACCTTTATTCATGCATTATAATTTATAAAACCAAAGTCCACTCACCGAACGTCCAATTAGCTCAATCCCGAGTCGTATGCTCCTCTGGAGTTCTCGTAGCAGTATCGCCTGTCAAAAGTAACAATCGATGTTACTAACGACATTTAAAAACCCTACATTTAAGCTCCCTAAACCCCGGGAGGTCCGCACGTGTCTCACTAAAAATGCAACTACTTCGGATGCCCCAAACTACCCCTAAATGATGTTCGATTTACCCGAAACTAGCGCCAAAAGGTCCAGAACGTCGAAAACATGTCGACACGCGTCGTCGCGACCCAAGAATCGGTCCCACGCGCCGGAAGAAGGCCGGCAGCTCTGCCACGCGTATGCTACAGTACCTCATGCGCCTGGTACATTACCTCACATGCTGCTATAGTACCTCATGCGCCTGCACGCTAACTGACTCGGCGCTAACTCAGTCGCCATGTGGCACCACATGGCAGCTAGGCAACCTCCACGTGGCTGCTCGGTGGCATCCACATAGCTCCACGTGGTTGCTAGGTGCCATCCACATGGCTCCACGTGGCTGCCAGGTGGCATCCACGTGGCTGCCAGGTGGCATCCACGTGGCTGCCAGGTGGCATCCACGTGGCTGCCAGGTCGCTTGCCACTTCAGCCCCTCTGACCGAACCAGTCACCGGAGAAGACGACCACTCCGCCGTGCATTGCCGTCCACCGTCACCGAAAATCGCCATTGCTGGTCGACCTTGGAATTTTCCTAACTTCCTCAAATCTCAATCATTTTTTCACGAATTAATAGTCTAAATTCATCTACTCAAGCCCAGGAACTCGAAACTGTAGTCTAAACACGAAACCCATACCTGTGTTGGCCGAAAAATCGATCGAAAGGTTCGACTTTTCCTTTCCTCGGTTCGGTGTCTCCCGCGGCTGTTTCCTTCGACGGCCAGTACGTCCTTGATCGCGCGGAGAATGAGATTCTAATGGGTGGAACCAAATCGGACAAGGTTGCCTCGAATCAAAGTTCAAAATCTTGGGTTTTTTGGGTTTGGTCGCACATAATGGATGACGATCGGGAATAGGGAGAGAAATGAGGAGAATCTGAACTGTCTAGGGTTAAAAATATCTACCTAGGTCAAAGTACTAAAATGCCCCTGAACAATCTAGACCCACAACTCTCTCCCACGAACTCCATTTTCCGCGTGCCTCCTATCTACGAACTCGTGAGTTCGAGACCTACGTAACGGTTCCTGAAAACTGCTAAATGTGTCTCCACACAAAAAGTAATTTCCAATCCCCCCTATAAAACCAAGGGTAAACTCATCCTTTCCCAAATTAATTTACGAATTAAATTTCCGTGTCGTTACACATCTGAGCATAGCTCAGACCATACAGTAATAACAAAGGGACTCTTATGGAGGAGGGAAGAAGATGATCTTTTTCCCCCTCCCCTTCCTATATATCAAACCTAAATGATCTTTTCTCATTTGACAGTACAAGTTTTTTTGATAAGATAAAATAAACTAATTTATAAAATAAACTAGTTACTATTTTATAAATTAGTTTATTTTATCATATCAAAAAAATAAACTATTTTATTGTATGACCCATCTTACCCACAATCCAAGCTCTACTAAACCAAGTTATTCAAAAAAATTGATGTTCTTCCATATAACTAGCTGTGCTAACCAGGGTCGGCGGTGAGATATTAGAAATTCAAGACGAACCTTCAAATTGGGACCCCACAATTCTTCAAATTTTCCAATGGAATTGGTGAAGGTCCAGACTTTCTTCACAAGTATAGATTTCTCAAGCATCAATTTTAGAGGAGAGATTCCAAATGCTATTGGTAAGCTTTAATCCCTAAAAGGGCTTAACTTTTCTCATAATGAACTTACTGCAGCTACAATTTCATCCTCCTTTGAAAATTTGATCAACCTTGAATGGCTAATTCTCTCTTGGAATAGGCTTGTTGGTGGCATTCCCATGCAATTGGTGAATTTGACATCTCTTGAAAAACTAAACCTCTAGGAAAACCAGCTTGTCAGGGCCATACCACGGGGTAAGCAATTCAGTACATTTGACAATGATTCGTATATTGGAAATGTTGGATTGTGTGGTTTACCACATTCCAAATTATGTGTTGCTGAGGAATCCCTGCATTCATCATCCCAAGAAGAAGAAGAAGAAAATGAATTTGATTGGAAAATTGTGATGATGGGGTATTCAAGCGGAGTGGTGATTGGCTTTTACAAAACAGATGCCAGCAACTCTTTAGACTTATCTTGAATGTTCACAAGTACTTTAAGCAATAGAAAGTCAGATTTAGCAATCAAAAACGGAAAAAAAAAACACCTAACTCCTATATAGCACCTAATGGACATGTGAAAGCCTACCTAACCACACATGCTCCATGTAACATATCCCTCCAACTTTTACAGAAGCATACAAATTAATTAGGCAACTTTTATATCATGCTTTCAGTTTCAAACCTCCAAGGAATTGAGGCCCTCTTGTTTTTAGCAGACACTTTTGCTCATTACAGGTGAGGACCATGGGCTTGGACTTTGTCTTGGGCTTCGGATGCCCAGGCCCAATTTTTTCACTTTTTACTTTTAAATTTCTGTGTATATGGGTTTGTGCCAGTTTGTCATGTTTTTTCTTTGAACAGTCGCATAGTAAGCTTGGTCATGTTTTTTCTTTGAATACAATTTTGTTCGTTTACTTTTTAAAATTTTCTTGGTTGTGATCCTTTATATGCAAAACTGAAAGGAAAAGTGTAGAGCTCAAATAAGAATGAACTCGACTGTTAAAGGCAGACTTAAATCACGATTAAACCTAAAAATTTGATGAAATCTTGGATCAATGGAGTCTTGAGAACTTAATTAAGAAAGAAAAAAGAATTGTATGAACAAAAAGTTCAAATAAGAGTAGAATATCTTTATATCCATTCTAATCTATTACTTTCAGAAATATGAGGTGATCTATCCCATCTTAGTCGAAGAAAAAAATGCGTTTATTTTAACGAGTGCGGTTTTACGTACTTCTGTTAAGTTGTATAGAAAAATAGTATTTTCCTCGTCTAATTTTTTTTATTTTAGAATATATGAAATTTCATTGATTAAACAAAAATATAAAGTAAAGACAAGCTAAACTGCAATAGCTTAATGACAAACATGGGTAAATACTCCAGTGATCAAGTTCGATATAGGTCGAAACGATCTAGAGGCAATAACGCACAAAATAATATAACTTGAATCTCCAAAGCCATTACTGCTCGAATAACTAATCTTTGCAATCCCACAAAAGGGAAAACCTAACACAACCAATCCGAAATCAGAGCCGCTTGACTTATTTGTACAAAGCAAATTAAAAAAAACAAAATAATTATCCCATCAAAAGGTACAAATAGGTCACTTCCACCATTTTTTTTTGTTCCCCAGTTAAGTTCACCGACTAAGCTCCAATTAAACAAAGTCTCTAACTTGCTTAATGAGTAGATTTATGATTTTCATCTTCCAATAATACCCCTGTTAATCTATAACATGATATGAGGAGTATATATATATTTGGTTTCCTATTATATTTCCACCTTCCGAATTCAATTTTTTTTTTTGTTAAGATTGATTTCATGGAATTCTTGTTTTTTTTGTTGCCAAATTGGTTAGATTTTTTTTTTGAGTAAAAGATGTAATTCTCATTAAGAGAAGAAACAATTAATTATAGGGGGTGCATCATATAGCCTCGTTAAAATCTTGTCGAAGATTTCTACCTGGCGAAAGAAAAAGAGTGTCACGCACCAATAAGACATAGGTATTGTTCAGTCATTATTTATGCATCTTTTACATGTCATTCAATGCCATTTTACGTGTCTTTTGAGTGATTTCATGCCACCAATAGGAGAAAATGATCAATCTTGTGAGCAATGTGCAGATTTGGAAAAATAGGTGAATTATGAGAGGAATGCAAAAAGAATGGCTCCAATCGGAGTTGTGATGACGAAGATATCTCAAGTTCAGTATCGGGTCCTCTAGGTCAAAAGCTGGGACCTGACATATCCTAGGACATGTCTAAAGACCTCCTGGAGTGCAAAACTAAAGCACTGAGAAACAGCTTATCCGGGTCCAAGAAGTGTGTTTGAGGACTGGCGCATCCAAGTCCATGGCACGCCTCCTTGAGCCAAAGTGTTGGAGTCGAGGATCAAAGCCAATCCAGCCTATTTGGGTCCCTATCGAGCCCGTGACTAGTTTCTCAGACGCACAACTACCGAGTCCCGGGCATGTCTCGTGACATGCCCTTGGACGTGCCATCAGCAGAGCCCAGACGAGCACTGCTGAGTCCCTCATGCGCTAAAGAAGAAGCCCAGCCCGAGGCCTAGCCTGCGGTCCAGCCCGCAGCCTAGCCTGTGTTCCTGCCAAACTAGGAAACCTGTTTTAGAGTTTACTTAAGGGTATTTTTGGTCTTCTGTTGTCAGTTTTAATTCCTAATTTTTAAGGGAAGCCCTAGGCCTATTTAAGCTAAGTTTCAACGTGAAACTAGGGTTCCCAATTTTTACAAGCCACATAACTTTATTGTTTTGTTCGTGAGGAGTGTTGAACGCAGAGAGGCTATGAACATAGCTTGGACATGTGCCTTGGATCATCACCATTCTCAGTGTTCCCTCTTCTTCCCTTTACGTTTATTTTGTAATCATGAATACTTTTCAGTTTTTATCCAATAATATGCATAAGTAGTTCTTCGTAGAATTTGGGCTACTTGAAGCCCTAGCCATGTAGTCTGTTAATGTGATTTTGGCCCTTGGTTTACATGTTTTGAATACTGGATATTATTGTGATTACTGTGCGTAATGATCTTAGTTTGTGTTGACGAGTGTGATGTCACCTTTTATGCATGAACTATCGATGAATAATTGCTTGTTTGACTAATCATCTTCTTGTGCTTATTAGCATCAACGGTAGTGGCTTTACATCTTACTTGTAATCCAATTCATGACAACCTAGATTACTCAACCTTCTCTAGGGGTAGTGTGATGTCATTAAACTCCCTTTCTTGCTTAATGCGTCCTCTTGGACGGTTATTGCAGTGAGTCAAAAAAACCTGCAACATAGGAACTAAGAAGACAGTAATTTGTGTGAGGTGGGCCCTAACTCATACCCTTGCATGGGCATCATATTCAGTTAATTCAAAATAATGGAAACTTGAAAATCATGTTAATGACTTGAATTTTTAGGGTGGATAGTTGGTCTTAATTCGACTTCGACATGACTCGTCCCTAATTTCCCCTCGAAACCTGTGAAAAGCCCCGCTCCCGCCTGACAACTTAATAAACTTCCTAGAATACCCTTAAGTCTGAGTTAAAAATATCTATCAAGTGCAAATTACCAAACTGCCCCTGAACATTCTAGACCCACAAGTCTCTCATACGAACTCCGTTTCTCGGTTGCCGCCTGTCTACGAACTCGTGAGTTCAAGATCTACGCAATGGTCCACGAAAATTGCCAAAGGTGTCTCCAAACAAAAATTGACTTTTGAGCCCATTATAAAACCAAAGGTAAATTCGTCATTTCCCGAAATAATTTACGAAAATTCAGTACTTAAATTTACGTGTCGTTACAGACTTAGTTAATCAATCACTTTCATTGTCTTCAATTCTGTTTATTTCTTTCTTGCAATTTAATTACTTATCTTTAATTTCAGAATCAAAGCATCAAACCCCCCACCCCTCTTGCCGTAAATTCTTAAGTAAGCATATAGGTCTGTTTTAGGTGTCTAACTCGTGTCTTATTGTCTAGCATATCTACTTAGTGTTGAGTCTTGGTCTAGGTCTAGGTATTTTAGTTTTTGTCTTTCATTGTTTCTTGGAGTTATAAATTGAGTTGTTTGAATCTGAATTTTAAGTGGACATAACGTGGATACAAGTCTTCGTGGGATCGACCCTTACTGTTCTGCTATAATATCTTAGTTGACTTGTGCACTTGCAAGGTTTTAACTGATAAAGATAGAGTTCATAATCTTGTGCTTTATTTTTACCAACAAGTTTTTGGCGCCATTGCCAAGGACTTGTCCCTCAACGGTGTCCATTGCTTTAGGTTGCTAATTCACGTTTGACTCTTTTCATGTTTATGTCCAACTCGTTATCTGCTTAATAGTTTGCCTACATCAAACGGAAATTGGAGCTGCACTCTCACTAACCTTCCTCTTCCTGCAAAGCTCAGAGGATCACCTTCCATTCCCTACCAACTTCACCAAAATTCCCATCTCCACATCCTAGCCCACCACAATCTCCATCGAGGATGGTAGGCCGTGACATCTTACCACCACCTCCACCAGAACCTCCAGCTCCAAAGTTTCTGAAGGAGTATGCCACTCCGCAAGTCTCTGAGGATCAATTTCCTATTGTTTTCCCACCATCAACTGTGGAAAACTTCGAGCTTAAGTCAGGGACCATACACATGCTCCCTAAGTTCCATGGACTTGCGGGAGAGGATCCTCACCTACATATTAAGGAGTTTGTGGAGGTCTGCTTTACATTGAGGATAAACGGCATAACTGAGGCCGAAATCAGATTGAGACTTTTTCACTTCAGTCTCAAGGAAAGAGCCAAGGCCTAGTTCCATTCCTTGGCCCCTGCGTCTATCTCGTCTTGGAGAGACTTGTCCTCCAAGTTCCTCACTCAGTATTATCCAGTGTCGAAGACTAATCAGCTTAAGAGTGAGATCATGGCCCCATGGCAGGCTGCATATGAGTCATTCTATCAATTCTTGGAACGATTTAATCAGTTGATTCAGTCATGTCCCCACCACAACATTGATGATTGTCATATGATGTTGTATTTCTATGGAGGTTTGAAGACCAGTGATAGGGTCATGGTGAACTCCCAATCTAAGGGAGTTTTAGATAGCACAGTCGAGGAGGCTAGATCAGCCTTTGAGAATATTGCTCAACGGGAGAAGCAATTCAGATCGGGTTCACTCAACTCAAACTCTAGGAGGAGTGTCTAGGGACAAGGATGACACCATTGCCCAACTCACATCAATGGTGAAGCAATTTTGCAATGAGAAAGCTAAGGGCGTGCAAGTGTGTGATGTATGCTCAAAGGGCTTGAGTCCCAAGATTGTCCAATGGTGGAAGAGGCCAACATTTTTGGTAGGTTTAGTGATGGATCACGGCCTCGGAATGATCCATATTCCAACACCTACAACCCTGGGTGGAGGAATCACTCCAACTTCAGGTGGAGCAATAACCAGAATACTCATAATCCTATGCCACCACCTAGGTTCCACCAACAAGCCGTGGCCGCTCAAGTGCCCCAGCAAGGAATTTCCTCCAATTCCAACTCTGGACCCAAGCCTTTGAAAGACCTAGTTTCTGGCTTAGCCCAGAGCATTGCTAACCTCAACCAAAGCCACCAATCCTTCATGAATGACACCAAGGGCCGCCTAGCAATCATAGAAAATCAACTAGGCCAAATTGCGAGTTAGTTGACCCAAAGAGAACCAGGAAAATTGCCTAGCCAGGTGGTGTTCAACCCCAGAGGACCCCAGCACCCCAATGTAAATGCTATTAATCTACGAAGTGGGAAAACAATTCATGGTCCTAAATTTGTTGCCTATAGAGATGAGAGTGAAGAACTCGAGGAGGAAGATGAAGACCTGGCTGTGACACCGCCTAAATCTGGAACTAGGCCCCGTGTTGAGTCCATGCCACAATCCAATATGCCCAAAACAGGCGCAGAACCTGCATAATTCTGGCCCCGAACCAGTTATGGAGTCCCTACCACAGATTAAGGCGCAAGACCTGCCCTAGAATCTTCCGAGAACAAGGACTCAGAACCGGGACCAGGACTTGCCATAGGACCCGGTCCCTCAACAGATCCTCAGACAAGCCCAAGGGCATGCCCATGACATGTCACAGTGGTAGAGGACCAAAACTTCATCCAGGACCTGACAAAGCCTAGTGATTAGCGCCAAGGCCAAGTTCCACTTCAAAAGACTAGATTTGAGTCCTAGGCTCTCCATAACCATCAAGACTCGGATTTGGACCAGAATAAGACCTCTAGCCTTAATTCTAACCTTTCTTAATCTGCAGCTCATAATTCAACTAAAAGAGTTCATGTTGACTTAACTGATTATGTGATTGTTCCCTTTCCTCGTAGGTTCCAAAACAAGAAGAAAAAGCAGTTTGAGGATGAGATCATCAGTATGTTGCAAAAGCTTCAGATTATGTTGCCGTTCCACAAATTGGTCATGCATATGCCAATTTTTACCAAGCTCATCAAGGACTTGGTTGTAGGCAAGAGAGGCTTCAACCCTAGTGACGTCATTGAATTGCCTAAGGCCTGCTCTGCTACCTTCTTACGAAGGCCCCTCAAGGCCGGTGATCCAGGAACCCTATCACTGCCTTGTGTCATCTAATCTAAAAGGTTTGATCACTGTTTGTGTGACACAGGTGCTTCAGTAAGTATCATGCCCTTCCATATATATATATATATATATATATATATATCAATCCCTCAATCTAGGATAGCTAAACCAACTCATTTGTGTGTGTGTTTAGCTAATGCGTCTGTCACTAACCTCATGGGTGTTTTGGAAGATGTACTAGTGTAGATTGGTGATACATGTATTCCATTATACTTCTATATTCTAAAGATGGATATGATTGATAAGAATGAAGAGCCACCACTGATTTTTGGCAAGCCTCTCTTGGCCACGGTTGAGTGGTTGATAGATGTTAAGAATTGCCATGTTTCCATCAAAGTGTTGAATCAATTGAGGACTTTCTCTATTCATGATGCAGTTCAATATCCTTCTGAACCTACTGTTGATTTTCCTCTAAACACGATGGATATTTTATTGTAGAAACCTATTGCTAACTCCTGCATTGCCGATCCTTTAGATAAGGCCATCACTAACACCTCAACACCTGAAGAGCAGCTGGATGAAGACGTCACAGAGGAGGTCATGTTCCTCAATGTCGTGTCCTCTCAACCATGGACCAGACATCAAAATGAAGAGTTCCAGATACTGATGGTAGGGAATGCACTTCTTGCCCCTCACGGCCCAAAAGAAGACCCTACCCTCAAACATTCAAGCTCCTGAGCTTGAATTGAAGCCACTTCCTGAGCACCTCAAATATGTCTATTTGAGAACGAATCAAACTCTTCCATTTATCATTGCTTCTAACTTAAGTGTTGTGGAAGATAATGCATTGGTATAGGTTTTAAAGGCCAATCAAACAGCTATCAGATGGACCATAATATACATCAAGGGCATCAGCCCTACAAAATGCATGCACATGATCTTGTTGGAGGAGGACGCCAAACCATCTTAAGAGGCACAAAGGAGGCTCAACCCGCCAATGAAGGAGGCGGTGAAAAAGGAGGTGCTCAATTAGCTAGATGTAGGAATCATCTATCCAATCTCTGATTCCAAATGGGTAAGTCCTGTGCAGGTGGTCCCAAAGAAGAGTGGGATCACGGTAGTGAAGAATGAGAAGAATGAGCTAGTGCCCCAACGAGTTCAAACTGGATGGAGAGTCTGTATAGACTATAGGAAGTTGAACTCTAATACTAGAAAATATCACTTTCCCTTGCCATTTATTGATCAATTGTTAGAGAGACTTGCAGGACATTCTCACTATTGTTTTCTAGATGGTTACTTAGGTTACAATCAGATTGCAATAGCACCAGAAGACTAGGAGAAGACCACCTTTACATGCCTCTATGGCACATTTGCTTATAGGAGAATGCCATTTGGTCTATGCAATGCCCCTGCCACCTTCCAATGTTGCATGATAAGTATCTTCTGAGACATGGTGGAGGACATTATCGAGGTTTTCATGGATGTTTTCTCTGTATTTCATCATTCTTTTGAGTTATGTTTATCTAATCTTCAACGAGTCTTGGAAAGATACAGGGAAAGCAATCTGGTCTTGAATTGGGAGAAGTTCCATTTCATGGTACAACAAGGGATTGTTCTTGGACATGTCATCTCCTCACGAGACATTGAAGTGGACATGGCCAAGCTTGACATCGTAGAGAGGTTGTCATACCCTACCACGGTTAAAGAAGTCAGATCGTTCTTGGGGCATTTAGGCTTCTACAGGAGATTCATCAAGGACTTCTCCAATATCACTAAGCCATTATGCAACCTCTTGGCCAAGGATGCCGTGTATGATTTTACCAAGGAATTCCGTGAGGCATTCAACACAATCAAGGCCAAGCTCACTGCATCACCCATCATCATGCCTCCGGATTGGAACCTGCCATTTGAGCTGATGTGTGATGCTTCAGATTATGCAGTCGGTGCTGTCCTAGGACAAAGAGTGAATAATCTATTATGCCAGCAGGAGACTTAATGATGCACAACTGAACTATTCCACAACAGAGAATGAGCTTTTAGCTGTTATTTTTGCTTTATAAAAATTTAGATCATATATGATTTAGACTACAGTGATTGTTTATACAGATCATGTGGCTTTGAAGTACCTCTTGTCCAAAAAGGATGCTAAGCCCAAACTATTACGTTGGATGCTCCTTCTCCAAGAGTTCGACCTTGAAATTCGAGAAAAGAAGGGCAGTGAAAACGTGGTGGCAGACCACTTAAGCAGGCTCATCCATAGGTCCATTGACGAAGCTGATCATCTCCCACTCTCTGAGACATTCCTGGATGAACAACTCTTCGCCTTACATGTTTTTGACCCCTGGTATGCAGATTTGATTAATTATTTGGTCCCTAACCGCTTACCTTGCTCCTTGAGCAGATTTCAGAAGGAAAGCTTGTGAAGCAATCTAGATACTACGTTTGGGAAAATCCTTATCACTGGAACACTGCCCAGATCAACTCATAAGATGTTGCATTCCAGAAGCTGAAATGGAATCGGTGCTGAACTTCTGCCACAACTTGGCATGTGAAGGGCACTTTGGTGCAAAGAAGACTGCCCTTAAGGTCTTAGAAAGTGGATTCTATTGGCATATATTGTTCAAAGACGCTCATGAGTTTGTCATGACCGGTGACAAATGTCAAAGGCAAGGTAACATAGGGCCTAAGAATCAAATGCCAATGAACCCTATACTTATTGTGGAAATATTTGACATGTGGGGCATTGACTTGATGGGCCCTTTCCCAAACTCTTATGGTCATTTGTATATCTTTCTTACTGTGGACTATGTCTCAAAGTGGGTGGAAGTTGTCCCCACTAAAACTAATGATTCTACTGTTGTTGTGAGCTTTCTACAGAGTAACATCCTAGCCAGGTTTGGAGCGTCTAGGGCAATCATTAGTGATGGGGGAGCACATTTCTGCAATCATTCTTTTGAAGCACTCATGAGGAAGTACGGTGTCACTCATCGAATCTCTACATCGTACCATCCTCAGACAAATGGGCAAGCTGAAATCTCAAATCGAGAAGTGAAAGCTATCTTAGAGAAGACCGTGTGCCCTACAAGGAAGGACTGGTCCCCACGGCTCAATGATGCTTTTTGGGCCTATAGGACAGTCTACAAAACTCCCATTGGTATGTCCCCCTTTCAACTTGTCTTTGGCAAGGGGTGTCACCTATCGGTGGAGCTGGAACATAAGGCTTACTAGGCCATCAAACGGGTGCATATGGATTTAGAGGCCGCTGGCACTCATAGGAGGCTCCAACTCAATGAATTAGACGAGCTTCGAAATGAAGCGTATGAGAGTGCCAAGATCTACAAGGAAAAGACAATGACATTTCATGATCAACACATCTTGAGGAAGACCTTCCAGATTAGCCAGAAAGTTCTTCTGTTCAATTCAAGGCTCAAACTATTTCCAAGTAAGCTTCGATCTCGTTGGACTGGCCCTTATTTGGTAACCCAAGTTTTTCCTCATGGTGTAGTCGAAGTCAATCACCTAGTCAGGACGGACACCTTCAAAGTGAATGGTCACCGCCTAAAACCCTACTTTGAGGCATTCATTGAGCCACTCGTGAGCTCCCATGACCTTGGTTCTCCGCCAAGTGCATAGCTGCCAGCCACGTCTTGCCCAAACGTTAAATAAAGCGCTCCTAGGAGGCAACCTAGCCATGGTTTGTACTTCTCTCATTCTAATGTTTCTGCCCTATTGCATTCTTCAAACGTTCAATTCTGTCCTTTTTCATGCTTATTCTTCTCACATTGAGGACAATGTTCAGTTTAGGTTTGGGGGTGTGGATCAAAAACTTTGCATATAGAAGCAAATAGGTTTCGGGGTGTACACGGCCAGATTTTCAGGCTTTTTTTTCAGTTTCTGTTTTAAAGTTGTTTAGTTAGTTAAAGTTGTTAGTTTAAGCAGTGCTAGTGATTAGTGATTTAGCTTGTTAATAAGGATGTATATGCTAAGTTAACTTTCTTTGTTTTACTAAGAGTCATGCCATATTCAGTTTGTAGCATAATTTTGCACTTCGCAATGCCATGTCTTGGATAATTAAGTGAACAAAATGACTAAAGTTGAGTGAACTTCAGAAATAGTGGAGACTACCATGTGAGAACTTGAGCCTCAATGCCATTCTTTTTTGAGTGATATACATTGTTTTTACTCTTTAAACACTCTTCACTTTTGTTCATAATTGTTGATCTTGTTACATCATATTTGCATTGACTTTTAAAAGAACTAACATCATATAGATGCTCTTGGTTTGAAGTGTGGTTTGCCATAAGAAGTGATGTAGGCTATGTGTGCTTAACCTCCTAAAGGCCGTATCTTACCATATTGTGTGCTCCCTAAGCCATTTTAAAGCCAAACACTCAGCCATTTCTTTCATCACCCAATGTATAACCTACCCAAAACACTGAACCACTCATTCTGCCATGCCCTATAACCTCACTTTGTGCTAGGGTTGCCTTAAATGAGATTCATGGTGAGAATGAGGAATGAAAGAAGTTGCTACACAGTTCTAAGGGCCATTGCCGCAAGCACCGAGTGTGACAAGGTCCAAAAGTTTGAATGTGAGTAAAGAGCGCTACAAGTGGAAAGCATCATAAGGAATGAGGAAGCTATTGCATGATCTTGGGTTGATTCAATTCAAAAGAAAAATAAAAAAATAAAAAAAAATAAAAAAAAAAGGAAAAAAAGAAAAAAGTGAATTGATCCAAGTGAGCCAAAGAACCTCAAGAAGAGCAATCAAGAAGTGCAATGACGTGGGCCTTAAGCAAGGATTCAGATTAGAAAGCACAAATTCAAGCCATGACTTCTCATGCCTTGGCACAACTCAGGTTCTTTGAATCCTATCCATTCCTTCTTAAACCATTAAGTTTAGCCCCATTGCAACCTAATGTCAAAGACCTAACTGATCTTGTGGTCAGCCATACTAAGGATTGAGGTAAGTATCTATGTTCTTAAAGTTCAATTCCATTCATGAGTTCTTAAATTCAGAAAGTGCTTTCATTGAATGTTCATATGTGATTAAACTTGAATGTCTTTACATAAATTCTATCACATATGCTTGTTATGAGTGTAAAGCCTAGGATTCTAGAGTGAATTGAGAGACATCCAGTGATGATTAGAGTTGAGGCGAAATCTTTCTGAAGCACTTGAATGAAGTTGTTAGTAAGCATGATTATTTGAGATTTTGGCATTCACACATTACACATGACTACTACTGGTGTGGCATGATCTTTTAGTTTTGCAAAGCATGTTCCCTTACTTTGAGTCTTATTAACTTGTATAAATCACTGTCTCTAGCACCTTTATGTCCAAGTAAAACGTTTCTGAGTATCGTGCCACCATAACCCTCAGGAGACACAACTCCTCCTACTAGGAAAGCCTAGGGGTTTAAATGATATATCCTTAACTAAGCTTGAGTCTTTTTATTGTGTATAGTTTTGTTTTCCTTTGTTTTTCTCAGGGACTAGCAAAAGATAGGTTTGGGGGTATTTTTTTAGTCATTATTTATGCATCTGTTAGATGTCATTCAATGCCCTTTTACGTGTCTTTTGAGTGATTTCATGCCACCAATAGGAGAAAATGATCAATCTTGTGAGCAATGTGCAGATTTGGAAAGATAGGTGAATTCTGAGAGGAATACAAAAAGAATGGCTCCAATCGGAGTTGTGATGACGAAGATAACTCAAGTTCAGTATCGGGTCCTCTATGTCAAGAACCGGGACCTGACATGTCGGACATGTCTAAGGACCTCATGGAGTGCCAAACTGAAGTACCGAGAAACAGCCTATTCGGGTCCAAGAAGTGTGTTTGAAGACTGGCGCAGCCAAGTCCATGGCTCGCCTCTTTGAGCCCAAGTGTCAAAGTTGAGGATCTAAGCCAAACCAGCCCTTCTGGGTCCATATCGAGCCCGTGACTAGTCTCTCAAACGCCCAAGTACCGAGTCCAGGGCATGTCTCGTGACATTCCCCTGGAAGTACCATGAACAAAGCCCAGACGAGCCCTGCCGAGTCCTTCCTGCGCCAAAGAAGAAGCCCAGCTTGAGGCCTAGCCCGCGGTCCAGCCCGTAGCCAAGTCCATGTCCCTGCCAAACTAGGAAACATGTTTTAGCATTTAATTAAGGGTCTTTTTGGTCTTTTGTTGTCAGTTTTAATTCCTAGTTTTTAGGGGAAGCCCTAGGCCTATTTAAGCTAAGTTTCAACATGAAACTAGGGTTCCCAATTTTTACAAGCCGCATAACTTTATTGTTATGTTCGTGAGGAGTGTTGAACGCAGAGAGGCTGTGAACATAGCTTGGACACGTGCCTTGGATCATCACCATTCTCAGTGTTCCATCTTCTTCCCTTTACGTTTTATTTTGTAATCATGAATACTTTTCAGTTTTTATCCAATAATATACGTGAGTAGTTCTTCTTAGAATTAGGGCTTCTTGAAGCTCTAGCCATGCGTTAATGTGATTTTGGCCCTTGGTTTACATGTTTTGAATACTGGATATAATTGTGATTATTGTGCGTAATGATCTTAGTTTGTGTTGACGTGTGTGATGTCACCTTTTATGCATGAACTATCGATGAATAATTGCTTGTTTGACTGATCATCTTCTTGTGGCTATTAGCATCAACGGTAGTGGCTTTACATCTTACTTATAATCCAATTCATGAAAACCTAGATTACTCAACCTTCTCTAGGGGTAGTGTGATGTCATTAAACTCCCTTTCTGGCTTAATGCATCCTCTTGAACAGTTGTTGTAGTGAGTCGAAAAAACCTGCAACATATGAACTAAGAAGAGAGTAATTTGTGTGAGGTAGGCCACAACTCAGACCCTTGCATGGGAATCAGATTCAGTTAATTCAGAATAATGGAACCTTGGAAATGATGTTAATGACTTGAATGGTTAGTGTGGATGGTTGGTCTTAATTCAACTTAATTAATCAATCGCTTTCATTGTCTTCAATTCTGTTTATTTCTTTCTTGCATTTTAATTACTTATCTTTAATTTCAGAATCCAAAGCATCAAACTCCCCCTTGCCGTAAATACTTAGGTAAGCGTTTAGGTCTGTTTTAGGTGTCTAACTATAGCGGGGAAACTAAATCAGCATCCAAAAGATTTGAAAGCCACCTAGGTCCCTTCTCCATCCAGATGGTGGTCACAAATTGGTTAGATTTTTTTTTTTAAAATAGTACAATATTCTTTGAATTGGTAGAAAATTCGTATAAGATACAATTGGGGGTAAGGCTCATTATGTCCCCCTCACTAGGTGTATGTTTTTATGTTTATGAAATCACTCGTACCCCCAATTGCATCTATATACATAAAATAAAAAGGGAAGCTTGGTAGAAAGAAGAAGAAAAATTACAGCAAAAATCATAATTAAACATGCAATGCAAATATAAATTATTATTATCTAATTTTAAATTGTAACCTTCGAGTCTTAAGAACGTCAAAATCCTCTATTATCTCTTCATTACTGATAATATAAGTAAACTCTCTTTCAATGTGGAGGGTCATACAATCAGCAAGAAATTCATTACCTATTTTATTTCGAAGACAATTTTTTATAATTCATTACCTCATATTTATAAGAAAATGATAAAGTAGAGATTTGAGAATGAAAAAACTTAATAATTATTGAAATTTGAAGAAGAAAGAAAAATAAGAAAATGGTGAGCTGCATTTTACCTTGCAAGTCTGTAGAGTTCTCTCTCTGGCTCTCTGCCTATTCAGCTGTGGATGTGCTATTTGTGAGTTTATTTGTTTTTTGTTTTTTTGTTTTGGTTGGCCTATGGAACTGAGTTAATTAGTAACTAGTCTCACCGTAGGCGCAGCCAAGAGGTATTTTGGAGTGTTACACGTGATTACACAATTGAATAATAAATAAGCATATGCGTACGTAAAATATTTTCATATATTACGCCACAGAAAATTACGGCTGCTTATTTGTTACAACTATATTGTTTCAATAATTCTTTTTTTTGCGTCTATGGTTGTCATTTACTTCTTTTTCATTTTTCCAATCTTAATTACATCTAAGAAAAAGTATTTTGATTTGCTTTAAACAAAGGCGATGCTCAATGATTTGCCTGTAGATTGCGACAGGGCAGGTTGCTAGCTTTGGAGTACTCGCAATGGGTTGTGTTCAGAAAAGATACTCATATTTCTAATGAAAACTCGATGAAATTATGTAAAAATTAAAGTTCTCCGATTACATTACATTACATTCGAACGGAAAAAGGAAATGATATCGATATCGGGAATACTGATCCATTTATGAAGTACAAAAAATGAAAGAATGATAGGTTCCTTCTTCTCATCAACCGTGTCCCTTCAAAGGCTAAAAAAAAGGCTTAGTTTGTTAGCTTTAAAAGAATGTCCTGAGGGCTTCCAAATATCCCCATCTTCCGCATAATACTTGAATCATGCTCGTACTCTATTTTTAAATCACATACTACAACATTGCACGTACCCAATTCAAATCCACTACAAACTAAAATGATCCAACTCTAATACCAGAAAAAGATTGTACATATGCCTATTACTGACTTTTAAACCATTCAAATAAAACTCTTGTGCAAATCTTGATTTTTCCTGCAATAAGAAGAAGCAAAATATTGTATGAGAAGAAAAAGAAAATGAAAAATAGGGCCAAAAGAGAGAGAAGTAAATGAGAACAGTGACCCATAACCAATACCAGTTTTAGCTTAGTTTCCTACAACCAGAAATTTCATAACCTCCACGCCCAAACATAGAATGGGTGAAGAAGAAAAAGAATTGTCATTGCGAATGGTCCTAAGAATAGTAAAAATCTCAAAAGAATGATTGTATGATCCTATTTAAACGAATCAATGGCAAAGTAATTGTCTTTATTATAAAATCGCAAGCTGTTAGAAGAAAAATAAGACAACTTATGGGGGATACAAAAGTGACTTGAAACATTCAATTTACAAACAAAACAAAATAAAAGAGAGAAATCAAACCCATTTTCTAAAAGCTCTAAATTTTGTATGTTCTCCCTGCAAGAAATAAATCGAATCAATAGCTAGAAGAAGTTTGGGTGAAAAATGAAGAGAGACATGGTAACTGATTGTCTTCTACTTTGATTTTCAATTGGTGTTATATCTATTGTTAATAATCGAAAAGCCCAATATACATTTGATTGGAATTGAATGAAACCTCACCGAAAAACATCAGAACAAATATAAAAACAACTCGAAATAAAAGAAACAGAGAAATTGAATGAATAAATGGACGAATTCTAGTTAGGATTAAGGAAAAAGAAATTAACCTGTTGAGGCCTCAAGCACAGGGCGTTGCAGAGGACGATAACGGACACAATTTTGTGAAGCTATTTGGCAAACCCAAGACCAATTCCGTGTCCGAACAACCTTCCTGGCAAATCCGGAGTCAGAAAAACACAAAATGTTATGGGATTCTTAAAAAAAATTATCATTTCATCTTCTTGTTTTCATTCCAAATATTGGAAATAAATAAAAGAAAGTGAGGAACTTGTTTCGGAAGTTGAAGAAACAACTGGTTCGAAGTTTTCTGGGATCACTTCCACCACTTGATGTGAATAAAGCAACAAATTTGGCCATCATTAGCCCGTTTGCTCAAGATTTTAAAAGAAATTAAACAAAAAGCAAGAAATCATGAGACAATGATAGAACACTACCCTCGACGGCTTGGAGATTTGCAGCAACGATGAGATTGGCGGCTCCCAGGCGAGATGACGGCAGTGGTTCTCTCTCGCGATCGATGAAGCTCTCTTTCTCTGGAGATGACGGCAGGAGATAATGAAGCACGCGATCAATCTGTCGATGGGTGCAGGACAACTTGTTTCAAAATGAACCGTTCTACCGTCGTCATATTAGAACTCTGTCATTCAATATTTTCTGTTAAGCATGGGCATTCTCGGAATTATCAGAAACTTAACCAAATAAGCCTTCCGGCTTTATAGATATAGAAGATAGATGATGAAAGCTTGGAAGGGCCAGCCCACTATGAGGCCCCGCTAGTGGTGTTAGGGCTTGGAGGAGCTGTTCATGGACAATTTATAGAGTATTTATTTTATTTTATTTCCATTTGTATTATTTTTATTTAAAAACAATTTAGGGTTTGAATATATTAATTCTAATATTCAGGTTAAATTTGTTATTTTGAGATATTTATTTTGTGACATCATCAATTTTTACAACAAAACTTTGAAGGGTGTAAATGTAAATTTTGAAAAAGCTTCGAGGTTGTTGGAGTAAATAACTAAAAAAAAACTCCAACAACATAGAAAGTATCGAGTACATAGGCACGATTAAATTGTATATAATTTTATAATTGTAATATATGTTTTGAATTTAAGAAAGTAAATGATATTGTATGCGAATACATAGTATATCGAGTAATGCTAGGTATACTAATTTGCCTACAACCTCGTAGTACAATAGTTTTGATGGGGTCTGAGTGTGAGCAAACAAACTAGTCTGAAAACGATGAAATTTTTTTTTATAAGGGAGATAGGGTTAGGAAGTAGGTAGGGGTGCTGGAAAGGCTAAGGTGCTCTTCTACTATGTCTTTGGTGTGAGATTATTATTTTTTGAACAAATTACGTAAAACCCGCTAAATTATATGAGTAATTCAAAGTCCATACCTAAACTATAAAATATTTCAATTGGATACGTAACATATGTGAAACGCATCACCTCAATACTTTCCGTTAGTCAATCGGTTAGTAAACCGTTAAGTAAATACATTATATGAATTTATTTTCGACTCTCACCCATCACCTCTATTTTCTTCTCCGGTTCTATTTGAGTAAAATGCTTTCTATTTTTTTAGAAACGAATTTACTAAACACATGGAGATGGAGGTACTTCAGACTGATCGTTGAGTTTTCGATTTTATTAGAATTTAAAAAGACAAGTGAGCAATTCTATTTATATCCAATTTAGATGACTGAATGATCTAGAACTAGAACAAGGCTTTGTAATCATCAAATTAGTGGAGAAATACTAATCACTTGGACGTGGACTTGGACTTGTTGACGAACCAAAGAAGACTTGGACTTGGAATTGGTAACCAAACAAAGAAGAATTGGACTTCGACTTGGGGACCAAACATAGAAGACTTGGACTTGGACTTAATGACCATGTCAGAAATACCCCATGGTAAGTAAATACTGTATATGAATTTATGCTTTTGGAATCTTGAAAATTAAAACAACAATTAAAAGTGCAATAAATTAAAATGCAAGGATGATATATTGATTGAATTTAATAACTAAGGCGAATTAAAGCTTACTATCCATCTTAACCAATTCAAGTTCTTAATTAGATTTTCTTGACCTAATTACTATGAATTCTCTTAATTAAGTGCCTGAGCAAATGTCCGACTAAGGCCCACTCCACATATATTATTCTCCCTTACTTTACATGTCCTACGCATGATGTGTACCTAGAACGTCTATCATCTAAAGTTTAAGATGATGCATGAAATACGAAGAGAATTTAATGGCACTACACTACCCGTAAAAAAGTGATGTGCAATTCTAAGTTGTCATGAGTTTAGATTACGAATAGGTGTCCCTCCACCTACCCTTGATACTACAAATCACAAGATGATATGATGGTCTGTCAAGCAATTACATCAATAATTATATGCAAACAAGGTAGCTAAGCTTATAGGCATAAATTAAGTTCATTAAGCATAGTAATCCAACTTATTCAGCATTCATAGCAATTAAAATCAATAGCCAAAATCTGATTTTCGAACTAAAACTCACGGAAATAATAGATAATGAACCTAGATGCAAGGACTTAGAGACACATATGTTTTAAGAATCAGTGAAGGGTTTTGACTTGAAAAGATGTTTTGAAAAGAAAGCTTGTAATGCAAGAAAACAATAAAAACAATTAAAAGGTGTTAACAATTTAAAAGGCAAGTTAAGGCAGTCTCTATCCACTCCTAACCACAACGTTTTGTAACTTGGTTTGCAAGGTTGAATTATTATGTTTGTTACTTGGTCTAGTGCCCATGCAAGAGGTCTCTTAAGCTCACTCTCACACATTTTATTTCTTTCTTCCTTAGTATGTTATAAGCCTCTCCGGTACCTACGACGTCTATCCAATTATGTTTAACTTAGCCTCACCGGTAGCAAATTAATCACAAAGAGAAACATTAAGTACTAAAGGAAATCTAAGTCACTACACTAACCTCAGATTGTGATATGCAATTCTAGGAATGTCATGAATTTAGATATGGATTATTTCTTAACGTAATCTTTTCATGCAAATCATCTATAGCCTATGTAATTAAAGTGATCAAGTTTAATAACACAAGAAAATATCAGTTAATTTAGTATACAAATTTACCAAGACAAACATAATAGTCAAACCAAGTACCAAAACCAAATTAAGAAGTTTTCATGGGTAGGGCTTCAAGATCAGCCCTAACATAAAAGTACTACTTACTAAGCATAATGGAATTCATAAATTGCTTTAAATGTAAGTAAAAAGTGAAGAGAATAAACTTAAAAACTGCCCACGGATGGTACTCAAGCACGGCTGAAGTAGTCCTCCAAACATTAAGTCTTGGACTGGACCTCTTTACAAATTCTGCTCTCTAAACTAGCACTCTCGGCTATCTCTTTCTCTCTGAATTTCGGTAGTAATTCTGTCCTCCTTACAATGGACAAGGCCCCTCTATTTATAATGCCAAGCCTTCTTCAAATAGGTGCCAAGCCTTCTCCAAATAGGAGTGCACCTACTAATCGAAGAGGAACTTGGATTCCTAATTCTAAGAGGAGGCCAAAAAGGGTTTCCTTGTCCCTCAAGGATATGAATTACATTTAAAACATTTAATTAATTAAAATAAATCCTAAAAATATGAAAAAGTAGTGTGAATGCAAGCTAGCCTTGGTGTGAACGCTAGCTGTCAAAGGGCATCCTGGCTAGCCCGCGAGATTCGCGTGGTCTTGAAGTAATCTTGGAGTGTTCTTGAAATTTTCTTGGAATGAATTCTAACCGCGGGATAGACCGGGGGGATGACCTTGGGATGAATTTTGAAGTTAGCTTGCAGTTGAGCGCTAGCCCACGAGATTTGCATATGTCTGCAGCGAGGTTCTTGGCGCGTTCTTGGTGTGTATGTGACAAGTCCCTGGGTGTGTTCTCAGGCACCTCAGGGACATGTTCTTGACGAGTCCCTTGCCGTGATTTCAAGTACCTCAGAGACATGACTTTGGCGAGTTCTCAGGCACCTCAGGGACATGTTTTTGGCAACAAGGGCCCCGTCTTGGCACCTTTGAGACCCAAATTTGATTCTTCCATAAGTTCTTCATTATAATTTCGAATTGAGTGATTCTTTTTCCATTATTTTCAGAATTCAGTTATCTTTCTAAATCTGCACATGTCTCACAAAATAGATTACTTTCTACTATGGTTGACACAAAATTAAACAAAAGACAAGTAAAGGGGCCTAAAATGACATCACATAGATGTATGAAAAACTGCTTAATAAATAACCCCAAAGCTAGTTTTTGCCAGCCCTCGAGAAAAATAAAGTAACACTCAACTAATAAACCAAAAAGACTCAATCCTAATTAAGGATAGAACATTTAAACCCCTAGGTGTCCCTAGTAGGAGGATTTTTGTCTCCTAATGGTTATGCCAGTTACAATACCCACAAACGTTTTACTTAACAACTAAAAACACAAAAAACAAAACTCTTAAGAAAATTAATAAGAACCAATGTAAGTCTATCATGCATTGCTAAATTAAAGAAATGCCATAAACGAGAATTTATCATGTGTTAAGTGTGAATGCCAAAACTTCAAGTAATCAAGCTTAAAGACAACCACATCCAAATGCCTTTGAAAGATTTCTCCTCGATTCTAATCCTTACTTGGTAACTCTCAATTTTCACTCGAATCCTAGGCTTACACTATTATCAAGCATATGTGATGCAAATTATGTAAAGGAAATAAAATATAATCACACATGAATAATCAATGAAAGAACGATAACTTCTTAAAATAGATCGCATGAAAGAAATTGAAATTTAAGAACGTAGATACATACATCAACTCCAAGCATGATTGCCCATAAGATCCGTTAGGTCTTCAATTAAGGGTTGTAATGGGGTTAAGCTTAGGGTTAAAGAACAAAGGATAAGGATTGCAAAGTACTCAGGTTGTACCATGGCATGAAGTGTCATGACTTGAACTTGCATCTTAAACTTTGAACACTTCTAAGTCTCTCACATGTTTTGCACATTTGTGACTATACTTATAATTTTTGAATTTGAATCGAATCACACTTAGCTCAATTCCATCATTATATATTTTTTTTTTTGGAATTGAACTAATCACAATTACATTGCCTTAACTACTTGAGATGTCACCATTACTACATGACAAGACTTAGCATATTTTGCTTAAATTTCTTTCTTTCACGAACTTCAATTGAAGCAACCTTAGCACAAACCTAAGTTATAGGGTATGACCAAAACGTAGGTTAAGTGTTTAGGGTAGGTTATGATTTAGGTGATGCAAGAAAAGGCTTAAGTGTTTGGCTTCAAATTTGGCTTATGGAACACACACAAAAGGTAGGATTAAGACTTAATGAGGTTAAAACATGCATAGCCTACATCATCTCTTATGGTAAATCAAACTTAGAATCAAGAGCCCCTACATAAGAGGTTAGTTCTTTAATAATCAATGCAAATAATGTTAATGAGATCAACAATTTAAGAACAAAAATCGAAGAGTGTTTAAGAGTAAAAACAAAATAAATCCCTCTCAAAGAAAGGTAAGAGGCTCAAAACTCACAAAGATAGTCTCCACTAATTTTCCAAAGTTCACTGAATCATAATCATCTTGTCTACTTAATCAAATAAAGCATGGCATTGTGAAGTGAATAGTTAAGATACAAAACAAAACATGGCATAACGTTAGTAAAGTATTAACGATTAACTTAACATATTCATCCTTATTAACAAGTAAAGAGTGATTAACTTAAGAAAAACAAAATTTTAAATTATTTTTTTTCAAATTAATTTTTTAAAAATTAAATTATTATCGAAATCACAAGAAAATTCCGAATTTAAAATTATTATTATTATTTTTTATTTTTTTAAAATTCTCATTCCCAAGAAGTTTTTCAATTTTTATATGAAAGTCCACACCCCCAAACTTGAACATTGTTCTCAATGTGATAAAGCAAGGATTAAATGAAAATAGCAAAGTTGAAGCATGGCATCAAACAAAAATACGAAAAAGCAAAAAGGAAAGGAAAGATCGAACTGGGTTGGGTTGCCTCCTAATAAGCTTGTACCAAAAAAGAATAACAAAATGAGTAAATTAAACAATCTAAGATAAATGAACACCGTCAAGGGACAAAGTCCCTTACAATGGTGCAAAAAACTTGTTGGAAGATTATACAACAAATAAATACAATATAATCTTTATCAATTAAACCTAGCAAGTGTACTAATCAAGAGATAATATAGTAGTAAGGGTCGATCCCACGAAGACTTGACTCAACGGTTAATGTTCAATTGATTAAGGCTATGGATGCTCAAGTTAATCACAGATTAAAGGTACTTAAACTTCTTAAAACATAAAATAAAGGACACAAACTAATTAGATATGCTTGACACTCGAAAATTAATAAGAAAACAACGAAAGGACTCGAAACAAGATAAACAAGACAACCTAATATGCAAACCTAAAACTCACGGCAATATAGAAAAGGAACCTAGATGCAAGGACTTAAACACGCTGATGCAAGGATTGAAGCACAATAATGTTTAAGACTCCAAAATGTGACACTAGGAGGGATTTTGACATGAAAATATGTTTTGAAAAGAAAACTTCTAATGCAAGAGAACAATAAAAACAATAAAAAGGTGTTAACAATTTAAAAGGCAAGTTAAGGCGTCCCTATCCATTCGTAACCACAACGTTTTCTAACTTGGTTTGCAAGATTCAATTATTATGTTTGCCTTATGTTTGTTACTTGGTCTAGTGCTCAAGCAAGAGGTCTCTTAATCTCACTCTCACACATTTTATTTACTTCTTACTTAGTTTGTCATAAGCCTCACGGGTACCTACAACGTCTATCCAATTATGTTTAACTTAGCCTCACGGGTACCAAATTAAACACAAAGTGAAGCATTAAGCACTAAAGGAAATCTAAATCACTACACTAACCCTAGAAAGTGGTATGTAAAGCTAGGAATGTCATGAATTTAGATATAGATTACTTCTTAACGTAATCCTTTGATGCAAGTCATCTATAACCTATGTCATTAAAGTGATCAAGTTTAATAACACAAGAAAATATCAGTTAATTTCGTATCTAAATTTACCAAGACAAACATAATAGTCAAACCAAGCGCCAAAACCAAATTAAGAAGTTGTCATGGGTAGGGCATCAAGATCCGCCCTAACTTAAAAGTACTACTCACTAAGCATAATGGAATACATAAACTGCATTAAATGTAAGTAAAAAGTGAAGAGAATAAACCCAGAAAACTGCACACGGATGGTACTCAAGCACGGCTGAAGTAGTCCTCCAAACGGCAAGTCTTGGACTTGAACTTTTCACAAATTCTGCTCTCTAAACTAGCGCTCTCGGCTCTCTCTCTCTCTGAATTTCTGTTTTAATTCTGTCTCCCTTACGATCGACAAGGCCCCTTTATTTATAGATGAATGCCAAGCCTTCTCCAAATAGGAGTGCACGGGGAACTTGGATTCCAAATTCTAAGAGGAGGCCAAAAAGGGGTTCTTTGTCCCTCAAGGACATAAATTACATTTAATACATTTAATTAATTAAACTAAATCCTAAAAACATGAAAAAGTAGTGTGAATGCAAGCTGGGGTTGGTGTGAACGCAAGGTGTTAAGGTGCATCCAGACTAGCCCGCGGGATTCGCGTGGTCTTGAAGTAATCTTGGAGTGTTCTTGAAATGATCTTGGAATGAATTATAACCTGCAAGATAGACCGGAGGATGACTTTGAGATGGTTTTGGGATGATTTTGAAGTTACCTTTAAGTTGACCGCTAGCACGCAGGTTTCCCGCGGGATTCGCTTATGTCGGCAGCGAGGTTCTTGGTGTGTCTGTGACAAGGTCTTGACGACTCCCTAGGCGTGATTTCAGGTACCTCAGAGACATGACTTTGGCTAGTTCTTGGACATGTCAGGGGCCTACTCTTGGCGCATCGGGGAAACAATTTTGGCGAGTTCTCAGGCACCACAGGGACATGTTTTTGGCGACAAGGGGCCTGTCTTGACACATTTGAGACTCGTATTTGAGTCTGCCATAACTTCTTCATTCTAACTTCGAATTGATTGATTATTTTTCCATTATTTACAGAATTCACTTATCTTTCTAAAACTGCACATGTCTCACAAAATAAATTACTTACTACTTTGGTTGACATGAAATTAAACAAAAGACAAAATAAAAGGGCCTAAAATAACATCAAATAGATGTATGAAAAACCGCTTAACAAGATGTCAGTAATTCTGTCTATAGCTATACACTAATTTTTACAATTTAGATGACTCAATTATCCAAATCTAGAACAAGGCTTTGTAATCATCAAATTTGTAGAGAAATATTAATCACTTGGACTTGTTGACGAAACATTGAAGACTTGGACTTCGAATTAGTGACCAAACACAGAAGAGTTGGACTTGTTGACCATACCGGAAATACCCCATGGTAAGTAAATACTGTATATGAATTTATTTGCGACTCTGATCCACCACCCCTATTTTATTCTCTGGTTCTATTTAAGTAAAATGCTTTTTATTTTTTCAGAAACGAATGCACTAAACACATGGAGATGGACGTACTGAAGACTGATTGGTGAGTCTTCGATTTTAATACAATTGAAAAAGACAAGTCAACAATTCTATATATAGCCATACACTACTTTCTCCAATTTAGATGAATGAATGATCCAAGATCTAGAACAAGGCTTTTAATCATCAAATTAGTGGAGAAATATTAAATCACTTGGACTCGAACTTGTTGACAAAACAAAGAATACTTGAACTTAAAGACTTGCTGACCAAACAAAGAAGACTTGGGACTTGGACTTGGAGAAACCAGAAATTCCCCATGGTAAGTAAATACTGTAAATGAATTTATTTGCGAACCTATTTCTTCTCCGATTCTATTTAAGTACAATTCTTTCTATTTTTTCAGAAACAAATGTACTAAACACATGGAGATGGAGGTACTGAAGACTTATCGGCGAGTCTTCCATTTTCATAAATTGAAAAAGATAAGTCAGCAGTTCTATATAAAGCTATACACTGCTTTTTCCAATTTAGATGACTGAATTATCCAGATCTAGAACAAGGCTTTGTACGCATCAAATTAGTGGAGAAATATTAATCACTTGGACTTGTTGACGAAACAAAGAAGACTTGGACTTGAAATTAGTGACCAAACAAAGGAGACTTGGTGACCAAATAAAAAAGACTTGGACTTGTTGACCACACCAAGAATACCCCATGGTAAGTATATACTGTATATGAATTTATTTGCGACTCTGACTCACCACCCCTATTTTCTTCTTTCGTGCTATTTAAGTAAAATGATTTTTATTTTTCAAGATCGAATAATGTAAAAATATGGAGATTGAGGTACTGAAAACTAATCGGTGAGTCTTCAATTTTAATAGAATTGAAAATGACAAGATAGAAATCTATATATAGCTACACTAATTTTTCATATTTAGAGGATTGAATTAGATGACTAAATTTTATTTTGCCAAAAATTTAGATGACTGAATTGACTGAGACCCAGAGCATGAAAGTGTGGTTGGGGTTAGACTAGAGTTGTCATGTTAAAAGTGGTGCAATAGCTATATCTCCAAGTAGCCTATATATATTAACGATAAGAAACCAAAGGTATAATAAGTATATCTTAACCATAAAAAACAATAGGTATATCTTTAAATAAGATGGGTTGGTTCCTCATTCTTCTCCTTTCTCAATTTCATATACTCTTTCATCATCATCCCACTCTTCCACTTCATCTTCCGCTTCTTCTTCACGGCAATTGTTATGACATCCTGAAGAAAGCCTTGCTTTGCTTCAATTCAGAAATTCTTTTTACATTGATCCCTATTGTTGGGAATACAAAAGCTCTTGGAAGAAAGGAAAGGACTAATGCACATGGAGCGGAGTCACTTGTGAAAACGTGACTTGGTCACATGATTGTCCTTGACCATTTATCATGTGGGCTTATTGGAAAGATTCATTCCAACAGCGCCATCTTCAATCTTCGCCATCTTCACACGCTGGACCTCTCTTTCAATGATTTCAACGGTTCTCTAATTTCACCCAAGTTTGATGGATTTTCAAGCCTCACTCACCTTCTCCTCCCTGGCTCCAGCTTTAGTGACCCAATCCCCTTTGAAATCTCTCACCTTTCCCACTCACTTCATCTCGCATCACTATCTATTCCGACTTTGACGCTAGATACACTTACCTTGAATAGAATTGCTCAAAAGATAACAAATCTTAGGGAGCTTGCTCTAGACTTTGTTGACATGTCTTCAGTTGTAGAACATTCCTCCTTCATGAATTTTTCTTCTTCTTTCACATCTCTTGCACTCGTTTCTTCCAACTTGAAAAACAAATTACCGAAAAACATTTTCCGCCTATCCAACCTTCACATTATATATTTATCTGAAACGGAAACCTCACAGGTTCTCTTCCAATGTCTAATTGGAGCAGTCTACTCCAGTGGTTGGACCTTTCTAACACTAAAAAGCCATAGATTGGTATTATTTGACAAGAAGCCTCAAGTCTGAAAGTTTTGAGATTGGAAAATTGCATTTTTGTGGGATCAAATCCTGCATTGATTGGTAACCTCACTCAAATCCATGTATTAGACCTCTCAAGTAACCGTTTTGGTGGCCAAATCCCATAGTCCCTTTAAAATCTTGGGCATCTTGTTAAGTTGCCTCTTGGTGGGGCCAATTTCCACAAGTTCATTCTAATGATTCTACCCAAATCTCTTATTTATATTCTTCTTCACAAAAACAGCTTATGGCTCATATTCCTCGACTTCTGAAACTCCTCTATTTAGAAGATAACTCAATCAATGGAACGATACCATCTTGGTTATTTACTTCTACATCTTTGGAGTGGTTAATTCTCTCTAGAAATCTGGTATGATTCCAGGATCAATCTCTCAACTGGTGAGCCTTGCACGTCTTGATCTATCCTGAAATAACTTGAGTGGCACTGTGGAGTTTGAAAAGCTCTCAACACTCTGTAGTCTTGATTCACTGTATCTTTCCTTAAACGATTAGAGTAAGTTTGGTGTGGTTCTTGGAGAGAATGGGACCTCACTTATGTTGCAAGATGACAAACATAGAGCTGTCAATCAAGGAATTGAAATGTTACTGGGATTTTTGAAACTCAAGGATAGATGGTTAAAGGAAAGATCCTGTGAATCAAGACTAAGGAGTGTTGAGAGCTTTTCAAACTCCGCAGTACCACTCAAGTTATTTGAGGATAGATCAAGATGTACAAGGCTCACCAGTTGAAAGATTGATCTTGGAATCATACCACTTAATTGATTTCCAGAGAGCATTAACCACTCCAAAGATGTTGAGGTAAATAACCAGGATGATATCGTTCCATTGAGTGAGTTCCTCTAAATAGAGGAGTTTCAAATTTCGAGGAATAGGAGCCACAAGTTGTTTTTGTGAAGAATCATATAAATAAGAGATTTGGGGGGAATCATTAGAATGAACACGTCGAAATTGGGCCACAAAATTGTTGCCACCAAGAGCCAACTTAACAAGATGCCCAAGGTTTAAAAGGGACCGTGGGATTTGGCCACCAAAACCGTTACTTGAGAGGTCTAATACATGGATTTGAGTGAGGTTACCAAGTAATGCAGGATTTGATCCCACAAAAATGCAATTTTCCAAGCACAAAATTTTCAGAGACATGAGGCTTCTGGTAAAATAATATCAATCTATGGAGATATTAGTGTCAGAGAGGTCCAACCACTAGAGTGGAATGCTCCAATTAAACCTTGGAAGAGAACCTATGAGGTTTCCGTTCTCAGATAAATATAGAATGTGAAGGTTGGGTAGGAGGAAAATGCTTCCTGGGAATTCGGCTTGAAAATTGGAAGAAACGAGTGCAAGAAATGTGAAAGAAGAAGATAAACTCATCAAAGAGGAATGAGCTACAACTGAAGATAGGTCAACAAAGTTTAGAACAAGTTCCCTAAGGAAAGGACTGTTGCAGATGGAGTGGAGTCACTTGTGAAAACGTAACTGGTCACTTGATTGGCCTTGACCTTCGATCATGAGGGCTTACTGGTAAGATTAATTCCACCAACGCCATCTTCTTTCTTCGACATCTTCACACGCTGGACCTCTCTTTCAATGATTTCAACGGTTCTCTAATTTCATCTAATTTTGGTTGATTTTCAAGCCTCACTTACCTTCGCGTCTCCGGCTTCGGCATTATTGGCCCAATTCCCTCTGAAATATTTGACCTTTCCGACGTGGTTTTACTTGATCTTTCATCACTATCTATTCCAACTTTGACACTAGATACACTTACGTTGAGAAGAATTATTCAAAATCAAACAAATCTTAGTGAACTTGCTCTAAACTTTGTTGACATGTCTTCAGTTGTAGTCCATTCATCCTTCAGGAATTTATCTTCTTCTTTCACATCTCTTACACTTGTTTCTTTCAACTTGCAAGGCAAATTACCAGGAAGCATTTTCCGCCTATCCCAACCTTCACATTCTATATTTATCTAAGAACGGAAACCTCACAGGTTCTCTTCCAAGGTCTAATTGGAGTAGTCCACTCCAATGGTTGGACCACTATGACACAAAAATCTCTATAGATTGGTATTATTTGACTAGAAGTCTCAAGTCTTTTCAAAATTTTGAGTATAAAAATTGCATTTTTTGTGGAATCAAATCTTGCATTGATTGGTAACTTCACTCAATTCCAAGTATTAGACCTCTCAAGTAACAGTTTCCGTGGCCAAATCCCATGGTCCCTTTTAAACTTTCGGCATCTTGTTAAGCTTGCTCTTGGTGGCAACAATTTTTGGGGCCAATTTCCACCAATTCATTCTAATGATTCCACCCAAATCTCCTATTTATATGATTCTTCACAAAAACAGCTTATGGCTCCTATTCCACGACTTCTTAAACTCCCCTATTTAGAGGATAATTCACTCAATGGAAAGATATTTCCTGGTTATTTACCTCTACATCTTTTGAGTGGTTAATTCTCTCCGGAAATCAATTAAGTGGTATGATTCCATGATTAATCTTTCAACAGGTGAGCGTTGTATCTCTTGATCTATCCTCAAATAACTTGAGTGGCACTGTGGAGTTTGGAAAGCTCTCAACACTCCATAGTCTTGATTCACTGGATCTTTCCTTTAACCATCTATCCCTGAGTTTCAAAAATCCCAGAAACATTTCAATTCCTATGTTAAAAACTCTACGTTTGTCACCTCCTTGAAACGTATGTGAGGTCCCATTATCTCCAAGAAGCACACCAAACTTACTCACATTAGACCTTTCCTATAACCAATTCCATGGCAACATTCCTAAAAGGTTGGATTTTAGGAAACATTCATTGGGGATTTTGAATCTTTGCCACAACTTGTTCACTTGAATCAAACGGTATCTTCCTTGAAAGGTTTACGAGTTCTTGACCTTCGGTTCAATTATCTCCAAGGACAGCTTCCCATTTCACAGCCTTCAAAAATTGTGTTTTTTATATCACAAAGTCAATTGAGTGGAGAGATCCCTTTGAGCATCTGCAACCTGAGGTCCATTGTAGTTCTTGACTTGTCTAATAATAATTTTAGTGGACCAGTTCCACACTGTATGGGAAACTTCAGTCACTCACTTTAAGTTCTTTCAAAGATTCAGAACTGAAAGCGAGTGACTGAAGTTTTTCATACATGGGGGATTTGGTCCACTCAAACTATTATTAGACAAGTCGAGAACTTCAAGGGACCTCAGGTTGAAGATGCTCAAAGGGATCTCTCCACTCAATTGAGTTTTTGATATGAAAAACACAGTTGTTGAAGGCAGGAGAGTAGGAAGTTGTCCTTGGAGATAATTAGACCGAAGGTCAAGAACTTGTAAACGTTTTCAAGGAAAATGATGTTGGATTCCAGTCAACAAGTTGTGAGAAAGATTTGAAACCCCCAATGAATATTTCCCTAAATCCAACCTTTCCGAAATGTTGCCTTGGAATTGGTTATAGCTAGGAAACGTCTAAAGTGAGTAAGTTTGGTGTGGTTCTTGGAGAGAAAGGGAGCTCACTTATGTTGCAAGATGACAAACGTAGAGCTGTTCATCTAGGAAATGAAATGTTACTAGAATTTTTGAAACTCAAGGGTAGATGGTTAAAGGAAAGATACAGTGAATCAAGACTACAGAGTGTTGAGAACTTTTCAAACTCCACAGTACCAATCAAGTTATTTCAGGATAGATCAAGACGTACAAGGGTCACCAGTTCAAAGATTGATCTTGGAATTAGACCACTTAATTGATTTCTGGAGAGAATTGACCTCTCCAAAAATATAGAGGTAAATAACCAGGATGGTATCGTTCCATTGAGTGAGTTATCCTCTAAATAGATGAGTTTTAGAAGTCGAGGAATAAGAGCCATAAGCTGTTTTTGTGAAGAATCATATAAATTATAGATATGGGTGAATCATTAGAATGAACTTGTGGAAATTGGCCCAAACAATTGTTGCCACCATGAGCCAACTTAACAAGATGCCCATGGTTTAAAAGGGACTATGGGATTTGGCCACCGAAACCGTTACTTGAGAAGTCTAATACATGGATTTGAGTGAGGTTTCCAATCAATGCAGGATTTGATCCCACAAAAATGCAATTTTCCAAGCTCAAAATTTTCAAAGACTTGTGGCCTCTGGTTAAATAATACCAATCTATGGAGAATTTAGTGTCAAAGAGGTCCAACCACTAGAATGGACTGCTGCAATTAAACCTTGGAAGAGAACCTGTGACGTTTCCGTTCTCAGATAACTATAGAATGTGAAGGTTGGGTAGGCTGAAAATCTTTCTGGTAATTTACCTTGCAAGTTGAAAGAAACGAGTGTAAGAGATGTGAAAGAAGAGGAGAAGTTCATGAAGGATGAATGGGCTACAACAGAAGAAATGACAACAAAGTTTAGAGCAAGTTCCCTAAGATTTGTCATATTTTGAACAATTCAATTCAAGGTAGGTGTATCTAGATTCAAAGTTTGAATAGATAGTGAGAAAAGATCAAGTGAAACCAAGTGGGAAAGGTGAGATATTTCAGAGGGAATTGGGCCACTAAAGCAGGAGCCAGAGACGCGATGGTGAGTGAGACTTGAAAATCCACCAAACTTGGATGAAATTAGAGAACCGTTGAAATCATTGAAAGAGAGGTCCAGCGTGTGAAGATGGGGAAGAGAGAAGATGGCGTTGTTGGAATGAATCTTACCAATAAGCCCCCATGATCGAAGGTCAAGGACAATCACGTGACTAGTTATGCTTTCACAAGTAGCTCCACTCCATCTGCAACAGTCCTTTCCTTAGGGAATTTGCTCTAAAATTTGTTGACATGTCTTCAGTTGTAGCCCATTGCTCTTTGATGAATTTATCTTCTTCTTTCACATTTCTTGCACTCGTTTCTTCCAATTTGCAAGGAAAATTCCCAGGAAGCATTCTCCGCCTACCTAACCTTCACATTCTATATTTATTTGAGAACGAAAACCTCTCATGTTCTCTTCCAAGGTCAAATTGGTGCAGTCCATTCTAGTGGTTGGACCTCTCTGACACTCAAATCTCCATAGATTCGTATTATATGACTAGAAGCTTCAAGGCTGAAAATTTTGACCTTGGAAAATTGCATTTTTGTGGGATGAAATCCTGCATTGCTTGGTAACCTCACTCAAATTCTTTTATTAGACCACTCAAGTAACGGTTTTGGTGGCCAAATCCCGTGGTCCCCTTTAAACCTTGGGCATCTTGTTAAGTTGTCACTTGGTGGCAACAATTTTGTGGGCCAATTTCAACAAGTTCATTCCCATGATTCCTCCCAAATCTCTTATCTATATGATTCTTCACAAAAACAACTTGTGGCTCCTATTCCTCGAATTTTAAAACTCCTCGATTTAGAGGATAATTCACTCAATGGAACGATATCATCATGGTTATTTACCTCTACATCTTTCGAGTGGTTAATTCTCTTCGGAAATCAATTAAGTGGTAAGATTCCATGACCAATCTTTCAACTGGTGAGCCTTGAACGTCTTGGTCTATCCTGAAATAACTTGCTTGGCACTGTGGAGTTTGAAAAGCTCTCAACACTCCGTAGTCTTGATTCACTGTATCTTTCCTTAAACCATCTACCCTTGTGTTTCAAAAAATTTAGTAACATTTCTTTGCCTAGATTAACAGCTCTACGTTTGTCATCTTGCAACATAAGTGAGCTCCCTTTCTCTCCAAGAACCGCACCAAACTTACTCACTTTACACCTTTCTTATAACTAATTCCAAGGCAACATTTCTAAATGGTTGGATTTTGTGAAATATTCATTGGGGGTTTCAAATCTTTCTCAGAACTTGTTGACTGGAATCCAACATCATCTTCCTTGGAAACGTTTACGAGTTCTTGACCTTCGGTCCAATTATCTCCAAGGAAGGATTCCCATTCCATTTCAACAACTGTTTTTTTCATATCAAACTGTCAATTGAGTGGAGAGATCCCTATGACCATCTGCAACCTGAGGTCCCTTGAAGTTCTCGACTTGTCTAATATTAGTTTGAGTGGACCAATTCCACCTTGTATTGGAAACTTCAGTCACTCGCTTTAAGTTCTTCCCTAAATTCAGAACCGAAAGTAAGTGACTGCAGTTTCCCACATGGTGGATTTGGTCCACTCAAACTATTATTTGACAAGTCGAGAACTTCAAGGGACCTTAGGTTGCATATGCTCAAAGGGATCTCTCCACTCAATTGATTTTTTGATATGAATAACACCGTTGTTGAATGTTGTAGAATAGGAAGTTGTCATTGGAGATAATTGGATCAAAGGTCAAGTAGATCAAGTTATTTGAGGAAAGATCAAGACGTACAAGGCTTACCAGTTGAAAGATTGATCATGGAATCATACCACTTAATTGATTTTCGGAGAGAATTGACCACCCGAAAGATGTAGAGGTAAATAACCAGGATGATATCGTTCCATTGAGTGAATTATCCTCTAAATAGAGGAGTTTCAAAATTCGAGGAAAAGGAGCCACAAGTTGTTTTTGTGAAGAATCAGATAAATTAGAGATTTGGGAGGAATCATTAGAATGAACTTGTGGAAATTGGCCAACAAAATTGTTGCCACTAAGAGACAACTTCACAAGATGCCCAAGCTTTAAAAGGGACCATGGGATTTGGCCACCAAAACCGTTACTTGAGAGGTCTAATACACGGATTTGAGTGAGGTTACCAAGCAATGCAAGATTTGATCCCACAAAAATTCAATTTTCCAAGCTCGAAATTTTCAAAGATTTGAGGCTTCGGGTCATAAAATACTAATCTATGGAGATTTTAGTGGCAGAGATTTCCAACCACTTGAGTGGGCTGTTCCAATTAGACGTTGGAAGAGAAGATGTGAGGTTTTCGTTCTTAGATAAATATAGAATGTGAAGGTTGGGTAGGCGGAAAATACTTCCAGGGAATTTCCCTTGCAAATTAGAAGAAACGAGTGCAAGAAAAACATAAATTCATCAAAGAGAAATGGGCTGCAACTAAAGATATGTCAACAAAGTTTAGAGAAAGTTCCCTAAGGAAAGGACTATTGCAGATGGAGTGGAATCACTTGTGAAAACGTAACTGGTCACGTGATTTTCCTTCGATCATGAGGGCTTATTTGTAAGATTCATTCCAATAGAGCCATATTCTCTCTTCGCCATCTTCACACTAGACCTCTCTTTCAATGAATTCAACGGTTCTCTAATTTCATCCAAGTTTGGTGGATTTTCAAGTCTCACTCACCTTTGCGTCTCTGTCTCCTGCTTTAGTGGCCCAATCTCCTCTGAAATCTTTCCCCATTCCCACTTGATATCTCGTCACTCTCTAGTCCGACTTTGACACTAGATACACTTACCTTGAATAGATTTGTTCAAAATACAACCAATCTTAGGCAACTTTCTCAAAACTTTGTTGACATGTCTTCAGTTGTAGCCCATTCATCCTTCATGAATTTATCTTCTTCTTTCACATCTCTTACACTCGTTTCTTCGAACTTGCAAGGAAAATTACCATAAAGCATTTTCTGCCTACCCAAACTTCACATTCTATATTTATCTGAGAACGGAAACCTCACAGGGTCTCTTCCAAGGTCTAATTGAAGTAGTCCACTCTAGTGGTTGGACCTATATGACACTAAAATTTCCATAGATTGGTATTATAGGAACAGAGGCCTCAAGTCTTTGAAAATTTTGAACTTGGAAAATTGCACTTTTGTGGGATCAAATCCTGCATTGATTGGTAACCTCACTCAAATCCAAGTATTTGACCTCTTAAGTAACGGTTTCGGTGGCCAAATCCCATAGTCCCTTTTGAACCTTTGGCATCTTGTTAAGTTGGCTTTTGGTGGCAACAATTTTTTGGGCCAATTTCCACAAGTTCATTCTAATGATTCCACCTAAATCTCTTATTTCTATGATTCCCCTAAATCTCGCATTTCTATGATTCCCCCTAAATCTCTTATTTCTATGATTCTTCACAAAAACAGCTTATGGATCCTATTCCTCGATTTTTGAAACTCCTCTATTTAGAGCATAACTCATTCAATGGAATGATACCATCCTTGTTATTTACCTCTACATCTTTGGAGTTGTTAATTCTCTCTGAAACTCAATTAAGTGGTCTGATTCCAAGTTCAATCTTTCAACTAGTGAGCCTTGTACGTCCTGATCTATCCTGAAATAATTTGAGTGACATTGTGGAGTTTGAAATGCTCTCAACACTCTGTAGTCTTGATTCACTATATCTTTCCTTTAGCCATCTATCCTTGAGTTTCAAAAATTCCAGTAACATTTCATTGCCTAGGTTAATAACTCTACGTTTGTCATCTTGTAACATAAGTGAGTTCCCATTCTCTCCAAGAACCATACCAAACTTACTCACATTAGACATGTCGTAAAACCAATTCCAAGGCAACATTTCTGAAAGGTTGGATTTGGGAAAACATTCATTGGGGGTTTTGAATCTTTCTCACAACTTGTTGACTGGAATCCAACAACATCTTCTTTGGAACCGTTTACGAGTTCTTCACCTTCGGCCCAATTATCTGCATGGACAGCTTCCTACTCCACAGCCTTCAACAAATGTGTTTTTCACATCAAACAATCAATTGAGTGGAGAGTTTCCTTTGAGCATCTGCAACCTGAGGTCCCATGAAATTCTCGAACTATTATTAGACAAGTTGAGAACTTCAAGGGACCTCAAGTTGCAGATGCTCAAAGGGATCTATCCACTCAATTGATTTTTTTATATGAAAAACATAGTTGTTGAAGGTTGTGGAGTGGGAAGTTATCCTTGGAGATAATTGGACCGAAGGTCAAGAACACTTAAACATTTCCAAGGCAGATGATGTTAGATTCCAGTCAACTAGTTGTGAGAAACATTCAAAACCCCCAATGTCCTAAAATCTAACCTTTTAGGAATGTTGACTTGGAATTGGTTATAGGAAAGGTCTGATTGGAGTAAGTTTGGTGTGGTTCTTTGAGAGAATGGGAACTCGCTTATGTTACAAGATGACAAACGTAGAGCTGTTAATCTAGGCAATGAAATGTTACTGGGATTTTTGAAACTCAAGAATCGATGGTTAAAGGAAAGATCCAGTGAATCCAGACTAGGGAGTGTTGAGAACTTTTCAAACTCCACAGTGCCACTCAAGTTATTTGAGGATAGATCAAGATGTACAAGGATGACCATTTGAAAGATTGATCTTGCAATTAGACCACTTAATTGATTACCAGAGAGAATTAACCACTCCAAAGATGTAAAGGTAAATAATCAAGATGATATCATTCCATTGAGTGAGTAATCCTCGAAATAGAGGCGTTTCAAAAGTCGAGGAATAAGAGCCACAAGTTGTTTTGGTGAAGAATCATATAAACAAGAAATCTTGGTGGAATCATTACATTGAACTTGTGGAAATTGGCCCAGAAAATTGTTGCTACCAATAGCAAACTTAACAAGAGGCCCAAGGTTTAAAAGGGACCATGGGATTTGGCCACCAAAACCATTACTTGAGAGGTCTAACACATGGATTTGAGTGAGTTTACCAAGCAATGTAGGATTTGATCCCACAAAAATGATATTTTCCAAGCTCAAAACTTTCAAAGACTTGAGGGTTCTGGTCAGATAATACCAACATATGGAGATTTTAGTGTCAGAGAGGTCCAACCACTAGAGTGGACTGCTCCAATTAGACCTTGGAAGAGAACGTGTGAGGTTTCCATTCTCAGATAAATATAGAATGTGAAGGTTAGGTAAGCCGAAAATGCTTTATGGGAATTTTCCTTGCAAGTTGGAAGAAACGATTGCAAGAGATGTGAAAGAGGAAGATAAATTCATGGAGGAGGAATGGGCTACAACTGAAGACATGTCAACAAAGTTTAGACCAAGTTCCCTAAGATTTGTTAGATTTTGAAATATTCTTGGTAAGTGCATATAGTGTCAAAGTCGGAATAGATATTGATGAGAGATGAAGTGAAACCAAGTGGGAAAGGTGAGAGATTTCAGAGGGGATTGGGCCACTTAAGCCGGAGCAAGGGAGGTGAAGGTGAGTGAGACTTGAAAATCCACCAAACTTGGATGAAATTAGAGAACAATTGAAATCTTTGAAAGAGAGACCCAGCGTGTGAAGATGGCGAAGAGAGAACAGTCCTACATGATCCAAGATCAAGGTCAATCACGTGACCAGTCACGTTTTCACGAGTGAGTCCATTCCATCAACAACAGTCCTTTCCGCTTTTCTTCCAAGAGCTGGTGCATTCCCAACAATAGCGATCAATGTAAAAAGAACTCTTGAATTGAAGTAAAGTAAGGCTTTCTTCAGGATGCCATAAACTTTATCGTGAAGAAGAAATGGAAGATGAGGAGGAAGAGTGGGGTGATGATGACGCAAAAGTATAATGAAATTGAGAAGGAAAGAGAATGATGAGGAACTAACCCATCTTATTTAAAGATATACCTATGGTTTTTTATGGTTAAGATATACCTACTATACCTTTAGTTTCTTATCGTTAATATATATAGGCTACTTGAAGATATAGATATTGCACCACTGTTACCACACTTTCATGCTCTAGATCTCAGTCAATTCAGTCATCTAAATTTTTGGCAAAAGAAAAATTTAGTCATCTAAATAGGAAAAATTGGTGTGTAGCTATAGATAGATTTGCTAACTTGACCTTTTCAATTCTATTAAAATTTGAAGACTTACCGGTTGTCCGTGTGAGCATGATGATGCGCATGATGTTGAATGATGTGATTCGTGTATAGTAAAGTGTGCCGAGAGGCAATGATACTCACGTGTTGTGATGATCGTCACCTAGTGAGAATGTGATTGTCATGAGGCGACTAAAGGAGTGACATGTGTTGCTCGGTAAGAAAGGTGATTGTCACTGGGCGAGTCACCCTGAGCCGAATAATTGTTGTGGACATGCAAGTGGAAGTTGTTAAAGAGCATCATGAAACGTGTGACCAAAGGGCAAAGGTGGTCGATTGATCCTGGAGATTGATAATTGGCCCATTCGGTAATTCTTCATAATCAGAAATGAATTTACCAATCAATATACCCGCAATATTTAATCAATAAGAGATTGTGTACATAAAATCCAATGTGGGCTCATATGATACACATGCTCAATGTATTGTTCCATTGAGTGTATCGGTCGGTAATGAGACCACTCGGTACTTCATAATTACAAGTAGGTGAGTATGTACTTACCGAGTCATAAGTTGGTGACATATCTGATAGCAAGATCAATATGTCATATAGCAATTAGCAAGATGTACATGTGATTTGAAATATTGTGCACTTTCAAATAATTTGCATTTAAATATGTATAATCAACATTATGTATGATCATAATATAATATGTCGTTTTAATATAATGTCCAATAAATAATGGAGGCCTAAATAATGGGTATGGCCCATGAAATTAATAGAGGCCTACATATGGGCATTGCCTATAACATAATAGTTGTGCCCTAAATGATGGGCATGGCCCATGAGAATAATAGAGGTTTATGATTAACAAGGCACTAAATATTGGATAGAGCCCTTGACCTAATTATTCGATCCAGTTATCAAAAAAATAATTATTTCTATTATTATAAAACCAAGAGATTTGAGAGGCTTCATCAAATTTTTCTGGTAAAAATACCTATCGATTAATAATCTTTATATTTAATACATAAGGATGTCATTTCAAAAAAAATATACATAAGGATATAATAGTAAAATTAAATATTTATATTTATAAAAATTAAAAAATAAACATTTTAATGGAGGAGTTGGTAATTACTCCAACACTCATTCTTTTTTATTTATTATATTTTTTGAATTTATTTATACTAAATTCATGTACCCGCGTATATGTATGTATGTTAATTATTTTTATTTTGAATTTATTATTTATAAGTTCTTAGAAATAAAGAGAAATGAAAATATTTAAAAAAAAATAAAAACGAATGAATGTTGAAATAATTACCCATACCTCCACTAAAATGTTTATTTTTAATTTTTTTTAATTTAAATAATAAATTTTATTATTATATCCTGTATTAAAATAGAAACATTATTAATTAAAGGGTATTTTTACCAAAAAACTTAATGAAGCCTTTTACTCTCATCACCTTATAATAATAGGGATTTGTTTTATTTGACTAATAGTTATAAAAGCCCAATTAGTTCTTAATCTATTAATGGGATAGATATAAAGTCTAATAGGTATGGTCCAAGGCAGAGCATGGTTGCGGGTGGAGCCAGGAGCTACCGGCGCGGCGGCTGAGTAATGAAGGCGCGTTCCATCGACCGGCGGCGGAGATGGTCCGAGGAAACGGGGGTTGGTAGATCGGAGTCCCCCAATTCCAATGGTGATGGCGGTGTCGCACAGAGACAAGTGGGGCGGTGTCGCACAGAGACAAGTGGGTCGTCGTTGACGCAGCATGGTAGTCTCTGCACTTTTCCCGGCGAAGCGCCGGTGAGTTCCTGAGCCGGATGTTGGCGATCTGCTACTGGGTTTTGAGTATCAGAGGTCGCTGAGTGCGTTTCCATCGTCGGTTTGACGATATGACGGTCCGAGGCCGTCGTTTTGGGATGTGGCAGCAGTGATTCAACTCGGTGGTGGCGCGTCGCAGTCCCCGGTGATAATGGTGTTGCTTGTGTATCTTGTTGCTCTGAGTTCGGTGGGAGTGGTGGTGACATCCTTGGACAGTCGGTCGCCGGAATCCATGGAGTTGCAGAACTCCTCTTTCTTCGTTCTTCTTTTTGTCTGTTTGTAGGCTTGGCAAATCCAGATTTGTAACGAAATCTAACTTTGTTTTTTGTTAATTGTAGATGAAAAATATAGAAGAAAACAGAGAGAGAATGAGGCTTCTGGTTCACAAGATAATAGCCACCGGTATGCCAATCGATACCAGGCTTCTGGGTCACAAGGTAATCGCCTCAACCAACATGTCGAGGAAGACATGTTGGGAAATGGGGTGTGTCTAAATGGGGTCACAAGGTAATCGCCTCACCGAGATACCAAACTTTGAGGTAAACATGCTTATGATGAAGAGGACGAAAAATGGGGTGTGTCTAAAGCTTTAAGAACCCACCTTTTTTTCCTTCGCGAATTTTTTTTGTGTTTTCTCTTCATGACTGGTGAGAGACATCTCATCCAGCCCAGAAATGTAAAAGCTAGTTTCTGTTTTCAGAGCGGAAAACAAGAGAAGCCCACTTCATCCTCTGGAACAAAAACCAAATTTTTAATCAAAGTATGTGAAAAATGGATGCAAAAATCTGTTGTAATCAAACCGCCAACAAGGCCTTGTGTTTTTCAATGAAAAGGTGCAAGCTTTGAAGATAAAAGAGGTAATATTTTCTTGTTTGTCTCTGCAGTGAGAGATTGAATGAGAGGTAACCTGAGAGATTTTTTCTCTTTTTGTTTTGTTTTTCTCTTCTTTCTGTAGCTGAAGAGGGTGAGTGGGATTTTGAATCTTTTGTTGGTCTGTTTTTTCATGAGGAAGAGAGGTTTGAGGCCATGGCGCGAGAGGTTGGATTTTTTGCAGGTTTTCAGGCCATGACCCAGAGAGAAAATGAGAAATTTTCTGGGTTTTCTTTTTGTTGGTCTGTTTTTTTCTCCACGAGGAAGAGAGATGTGAGGTCAAAGAATTTGTGAGTGAGAGACTGAGTTGGTCTTATCAGGTGGCTTGAGAAAATGTTGGTAGAGAGGGGAGACTGAGCTGGTCTTATCATTGGATTTGAAAAAAACAAAAACATCTTCCTCAAAATATTTTTCGGTCTCCCACCCCCACCCGACCTCTAGTACCACTCCACTATCAGTTCACCTCCATCATCAAATGCATCCACCGAGATACCAGCAGAAGCTCGAAGGAAATTTCCCAGCAAGAGCTCGAAGGAAATTTCCCAGCAAGAGCTCGTAGACTTCACCATCTGCTGATTAACTCTGCTGGGAGACTTGGAATCATCCAAGAAACTGCATCTCCAGCTCCAGGAAGCTTTCATGGGAAAAAAAATGAATCCACCTATCATATTGTGTTTTTTTTAATGAATGGCGAGGGAAAGTGAGAAAGGCAAAAGGACAAACGAAAATTAGGATACTTTCGTGAAAACATTAAAATTTCAGGGCGTCCGCATATTAAGCTTTGTATATATATATATATATACATATATATAGAGCGAGAGAGAGAGAATTGCAAGTATTCAATGCTAAAAAAGAAAATAACAGAAGACGAAAAGAATATAAACATATTGGTAAAAATATTGATAATTGATATATTTAAAGAAATATAAAAATAAAATAAATTTTATATTCAAATTGAATTATAAAAGAAAAATAAAGTAAAAGATATTTTAGTGATCGAATTTAGAATTTAGTTTTATTTTCTTAAGATGAAATTGCATTCTCATCCGTGCTCAAGGATTTTTGCTTTTGCAAACGTCTCTCAGGATATAACTATCGTTTTCTTGCGGAAACAACACTTCAATCTACAAAAATAGCGACCTCAAATTGTATTTAAAACTCTCTTTTGAAATATTTTAAAAATATATTCTTTCTAGAATTAATATTCAATCTCCATAAATATATTGGATAATTGAATGTTTTTTGAAATGAATTGTGAATATCCCTATTCATTGATGTATTAACAGCTCTTTATAAGAGTGACATCTCTTAAAACAAAAGTCTAAGAGATACATCTATTCATAAGTGTTTAACTCGAAAACACAACCCTTAATTTCCGTCTAGAACCAATGGTTACTGCATTTAACCCGTACACACATTCTGACCCGTTGGGTATGGCACCGTTTCATCCCAGGCCTTGGGCCATTTTCCAATAAAAGGCATTCGCCTTTTTTATTAAATGCATGCACCAGTTTCATGCCTTTTCGAAACATGGCAATTGGCAGCGACCAATCCAACGAATTAAAAGCCATGACCTTTGATCAAAAGGTCTGATCAATTCAATTGTCAAACGTACTACTTGGACTTCTTTGAATTATATTCTCCAATTTTCTATTTAAATATTAACTTTATACAAATTAATATTTATCCAAAAATTATAAATTAACTCATACATACAAACCCTAATTCTAAAGGTCATATCTTAAACTAAATGGGCATAAGGGTCCAACGAAAATTTCCTTTTAATTTCCATTCACATTATTAATTAACTTTTTAATTTTCTAATAATTCCCCACATGAATGGAAATTAGGTTGATAATGCAAATATACAATAATGCAGAAGCTTAAGAGAGTTTAATCGAAAAGGTACCACTTCAAGATAGGTATAAGAGAGTTTAATCGAAAAGGTACCACTTCAAGATAGGTAGCTTTTGGCCTTGAACTTACCCTATTGAAATAAGATCAGATTTACTAGCTAACCAGTGAACGTTGTCTTGAACTGTTCAACCGTTTATGTAAACCAAGACAATCTTACTCACATAATACCTTTTCTAACACGTTTGGTTCTCAGTTGTGTCCTTTCGGCCCTGAACACTCTCGGTGTTCGTCAGTGTTTTAGAGAATTCAGCCTTGCAATTCTCATATAAACGACCTCATTTCACACTGATATAGGTGCATTCCTCTTAAGAGTATCTTGCTATACTCCACTTGGATTTCCAAGTAATAGGAATCATTAAAAGCTGAGCTTATCCTCACATGATGCAGGCAGCATTGTCTCATCATAGGAATGGGCAAAGGGAATATCCACACAATGCTCGTGCTTTAGTTATACATAATTTAGTTGTCTGTTTTGAACCTAGATCTTGGGATCTCCAGTCAACTAGGTTGGTTGTCCATCATGTAAACTATTAAGAAATAGGCTTTAGCCCGATTCCCCTCAATGATTTATAAACTTGCTCTCTTGTCAAAGCTTTTGTAAACGGATCCGCTAAATTCTCTTTCGACTTTATATAGTCAATGGTAATGATACCACTTAAGAGCAGTTGCCTAATGGTATTATATCTCGACATCGAGACTTACCATTATACATAATATTCTATGCCCTTCTGATCGCCGATTGACTATCATAATGTACACATATAGCCGACACAGGCTTGGGCAAATTCAAAATATCTTCTAAGAAATTACAAAGCCACTCTGCTTCTTCTGCAACTTTATGTAAAGCAATAAATTCAGATTCCATAGTGGATTTGAATATGCATGTTTGCTTAGTTTATTTCCAAGAGATCGCTGCACCACCTAACGTAAGACATATCCATTTGTGGAGTTTGATTCTTTCTCATTTGATATCCAATTAGCATATGTGTAACCTTCTAACACGTATAGATATCTTGTGTAGTGCAATCCATAATTCTTGGTATAGTTCAAATACCCAAGAACCCTAACTATGGCTTTCCAATGATCTCTTCCAGGATTATTTGTAAATCTACTCAATTTATTAACTGAGTGAGCCAAATCAGGACGAGTGCAGTTTGTGACATACATCAAACTGCCAATTATACGTGCATATTCAACTTGTGATATGCCTTGACCAGTATTTTTCATTATTTGAAAATTACCTTCATATGGAGTTTTTACTGGATTATTATCATACTTTCCAAACTTGGTAAGTATTTTCTCAATATAATGTGATTGAGACAATATTAATCCATTAGTAGTTCTAGAAATCTTAATTCCTAGAATAACATCTGCAACTCCCATGTATTTCATATCAAACTTACTGGTCAATATTCTCTTGGTAGATTTAATCATATCATTATTACTACCAATAATAAGCATGTCGTCTACATAAACACATACATTGACATAACCGTTTGGTGTGACCATTGTGTAGACACATTTATCACACTCATTAATTTTGAATCCATTTGACGTCATTGCATTGTCAAATTTCAAATGCCATTGCTTTGGTGCTTGCTTTAAGCCGTACAGAGACTTAACAAGCCTACATACTTTCTTCTCTTGTCCATTAATAATGAATCCTTCCGGTTGTTCCATATAAATCTCCTCTTCTAAATCCCCGTTTAGAAAAAGCAGTTTTAACATCCATTTGATGTATTTCAAGATTATGCAAAGCAGCGATTGCAATCAACATTCTAATGGATGTGATGCTCGTAACTGGTGAGTATGTATCAAAATAGTCAGCCTTCTTTTTGCTTATAACCTTTGACAACAAGCCTCGCCTTGTACTTATCTATTGGATCCATCGGCTTTCATCTTCCTTTTAAAAATCCATTTATTACCCAAAAGTTATTTCCAAGAGGAAGGATCCACTAATTCCCATGTATGGTTTAGTAGAATGGAATCCACTTCAGCATTAATAGCCTCTTTCCAAAAAGGAGCATCAGGGGATGCAATAGCTTCTTTGTAAGCTTGAGGTTCATTTTCCAACAAATAAGTACGAAAATCGGGACCAAATAACTTCAAAGTTTTTTTCCTTTTACTTTGTCTAGGTTCAACCTCATTTTCATGACTTTCAAGATTATTGCTATCATAAGTTCTTTTATGAGAACTTTGCTCATTTGCATCTTTCCAAGGAAACGCATTCTCAAAAAATGTTGCATTCCTTGATTCAATAGTCGTTTCACATGTACATCATTATTATCTAACTTATGTACAATGAATCGATATGCACTACTATTAGAAGCATAACCAATGAATACACAATCAATGGTTTTCGGTCCTAATTTAACCCTTTTAGGATCCGAGACAGCTACCTTAGCAAGACACCCCCAAACTTTGAGATATTTACAAGTAGGTCTTCGACCTTTCCATAACTCATATGGAGTCTTTCTAACTTCTTATGAAGTAATTTATTGAGAATATAATTTGCTGAAAGCAAAGCTTCTCCCCACAAATTCTAGGTTGCTCCAGAACTTATCAACATAGCATTCATCATCTCTTTCAATGTTCGGTTTTTGAGTTCAGCAATACCATTTTGTTAAGGTGAATAAGGAGCGGTAGCTTGGTGAATAATCCCATGTTGAGCACAAAACTTAGCTAAGGGTGTAATATATTCACCTCCCCTATCGCTTCTTAAACCTTAATCTTTCTGCTAAGTTGATTCTCAACTTCATTCTTATAATGTTGAAACATTACTAAGGCTTCATCTTTACTTCTAAGCAAATAAACATAGCAATATCTTGTGCAATCATCTATAAAAGTAATAAAATACTTTTTACCACCTCTAGTTTGCACATACTTTAAATCACAAATATCATTGTGAATTAAATCTAGAGGTTATGTACTTCTTTATATAGAATGGAAAGTATGTTCTGGTTTGTTTGGCTTCAACACAAATTTCACACTTGTGATTTGCATCAATATTAAACTTGGGTAGTAAATACATGTTAACTAATCTACGCATAGTGTCATAATTAACATGTCCTAATCTACCATGCCAAACATTTGGGGATTCAATAATATAAGCAGAACTAACTTTGTTCTTATTATTGATAGAAGGTACAATAGTCATTGCAGTCAACTTGAAAGGACCATTATCCAAGTACCCTTTCTCCACATACATCCCATTCTTAGTGAGTACACATTTATCGGCCTTAAAGACCAATCTGAGCCCATTCTTGCTTAACATATTGAAATCTAGAAACCAAGTTCTTTCGGATATCAAGCATATGAAGCACTTCGTTCAAGGTTAGTTCCTTGCCAGAAGTCATCTTGAGGACAACCTTTCCTTGACCTTCAACTTTGGAAGTCAAAGACTTCCCCATAAATATTTGCTCCACTTGGGTTGCTACATGATAGGTTGTGAACATCTTCCTATCCGAGCAGATGTGGCGTGTAGCTCCAGTGTCCACCCACCATTCCTTGGTATTACGTACTCACCAAGTTCACTTCAGAGTTCACAACCAAGAGGTTGAAATCAGATCAATCATATAATAGATTATCCTCCTCGGTCATGTGAACTTTTTTGGTATTGCCTTTAGTATTTTTAGAACGACAGTTTACCGCCCTATGTCCAAGCGTGTTACACTTAAAACACTTACCTTTGAACTCTCCAATTTTCTTTGAGTTCCATTGACTAGAGCCTTCTCCATACTTCCTCTTATTCTAGTTCTTTGGCTTATCTCCCACAATGGAGTTTCCATAAAACTTTATAGGTTTCTCTCCGTGAGAGAAGAAAGTAGGGATAACCACAGGTAGTGCATGAGCCACACAATTTCCCTTATCATTACTAGTACTTTCATTGTTAGTAACATGACCGCTAGTATTACTGTCATCATTTTTCTTTCAATAAAGAGGGAAAGCCACACAACTCAATATAATAAAATAATACTTTTAAGAATCAAAAAGAATTTTAAGATTCTTAAAAACCAAATATAGCAATTACCAAACAAAATAAAGATTTCGCATTAAGATTGTTGGTAAAATAGTGATAATTTCTATATTTGAAGAAATATGAAAATAAAACAAACTTTATATTCAAAATGAATTACAAAAGAAAAATAAATAAGAGACACATTACAGGTGATCGAGTCTAGAACTTGGTTCTATTTCTTTAAGACGAAATTGCCTCCTCACCGGTGCTCAAGGATTTTTGCTTTGGCAAACGTCTCCCAAGATATAACGATCGGCTTCTTGCGGAAGCAGCACTTCAATCCATAAGAATAGCGAACTCAAACTGTGTTTAAAACTCTCTCTTCAAATATTCTAAAACTATATGCTTTCTAGAACTAATATTCAATCTCCACAAATATATTGGATAATTGAATGTTTCTTGAAATGAATTGTGAGTATCCCTATTTATAGATGTATTAACATCTCTTTATAAGAGTTACATCTCTTAAAACAAAAGTATAAGAGAAAAATCTATTCATGCGTGTGTAACTTGAAAACATAACCCTTAATTTCCGTGTAGAACCAATGGTTACTGCATGTAACCCGTACACCCATTCTCACCCGTTGGGTATGGCACCGTTTCATCCAAAGCCTTGCTCCATTTTCCATTGAAACGGCTGAGGATGAAGGAGAGAAGAAGAAGGAACGAAGAGGAGAAGTGTGGTTAAGAGAATAAAAATAAATTGACTGATAAATATGGATAATTTTGACCCTTTGGATCTTTTTGAAGGGTCAAGATTAGAAGTTATATATAGTCAGCTAGATAAGCCAAACACTTCAAAATCCAATGAGGGCCAAAGAAGGTTGTTGGATCGTAAATTGTAATGAGTTTTAATTGTTTTCTCTTTAAAGTTCGGATTTAGACTAATGTATAGAGAGGGACTTTAAAGAGGGCCCAAAGAAGGTTGTTGGATCGTAAATTAAGTTGGATTTACGAAATTTACCGTTTTGTCTCTGAAATTTCCGAAGGACCGAAAGTCATTTTTTGATTGGTGAGGTTTTTTGGAGTTTTCTTCACACCATTATGTAGAGCTCGAGCCCACGAATGTGTAGACAGGTGGCAAGCTGAAATCGGAGTTCGAACAAGAAAGTTACGGGTCTAGAACGATTGGGACGTATCGATAATTTTGAAAAAGTTTAAATTAAAAAAGTGCACACCCTATCTCTTCTCCAGATTTTTCAGACTTGCTTCTCCCTCTTCTTTCTCTCTTCTTCCCGCGACTCCTCACGGAGAACACAAAAAACCCTCCCTCTCGACCTTCGCGATCCACGGCGACCCAGACCAACCCATGACCATCATCTTCTTCGTCTCTCTCATGCAAACCCAGCCATACCAACCATCGAGACCGTCGTCCACCATTCGCGGCGCAACATGCTGCGAAATAAATGGGTCACCGAGTATTTCGAGGCAATTTTTGGCCACCACAGGTGACGGATCTCGTTTTGGACCTTATATTTGGATTCCTGGGAGTGAGTAGATGGATTTAGACTATTGGTTCATGATTTTTGGTTGAGTATTGAAGATTTGGGAAAAAGGTTGGAATCGGCAATTAATGACGGATTCCGGCCATGACGCCGGCGAGGCAAGGTAGGGTCGAGTAAGTCCCTACAGTCGCACCCTATTGAAGGACAGAGGGAGTGACGGCGCGTAGGGGAGCGTGGGGCCCTCCCCGGCCTTCGGCGAGTCCTGTTTTATGCAATTCGACATTCTAGATCTTATGGCGAAGGTTTGGAGTCTATCGGAGTTCGTTTAGGGCTAGTTCCGGATGTCCTAAGTTACTTCAATTAACGTTAGAGAATGTAAATTTCCGAAGGTTAGGGTTTCGATTTTAATGGTTAAATAATGAATTATTAATATTAACTATCTTGTTTGCAAGGCATTATGATAATGGAAAGCTCGAAGAGCCGTATGGATCGAGACAGAATTCGTAGGGACTTCCAGGAACAAATGCCTCGAAATACGTTCAATAGCGGACCCGGTCGGGTGAGTTCTCCCCAACGTACTATCGGTGGACCTCATTCCCTAAACTTATATCTATGAAATTTAATACTATTGAATATGTGATGATTGGAATGCGAATTGGGTAGTTTTGAATGAATGGTGTTGAATGGTTTGAGTATGCTAACTTATACTTTGAATGCTTTGATTGACTAAGTTTTGCTTAGAGAATTGGGATGAGTTGTATTAAGTTTTATATGATTGAATGTGACATACCTTAGAATGATTAGAATAATTATGGATCGGATTGGTGACTTTTAGGCCCAACATTACATAACTATGTGAATTGAGGATTGTGAATCCTAGGAAATGTAAATACTCCGAAATGAGTATAAACTAATATTATAGTGGTAGATCTCGAAGATAGATTCTGAGATTTATATTAGAATATCGATGGAAGATAAATACTCCAAAATAAGTATAAACTAATAATATAGTGGTAGATCTTGAAGATAGATTCCGAGATTTATATTAGAATATCGATGGAAGGTAAATACTATGGAATGAGTATAAACTACCACTAGGTTACTCGACTATAGACTTCAAGATTTGCGATATGCCGATAAGAGTGAGTATGGTGAGTTATCGATACGAAACGACACATACGACGTTTACAATAATCGAGATGGATTGAGTTGGTGCTGTGTTGAGATGCTATTGCCGAGGATTCATGCTGGCATAACACATGAGTCATATGGTGATGCGATGATTACCGAGGATTCATGTCGAGGATTCATGCCGGCATAGCACATGAGTCATATGGTGATGCGAGGATTGCTGAGGATTCTTGGCGGCATAGCACATGAATCATATGGTGATGCGATGATTGTCGAGGAGTCATGCCGGCATAGCACATGAGCCTGTGTTAAGATGCTATGACCGGGAAGTCAGGTTGGCATTGCACGTGTGTCAGATATTGTATGCCCATATGGTGGTCGGTGGTGTCGTACCTGTTTGTAGGTCACAGACCAGTCCTCCACGTGATCGGTCACCTGCGCCCACTCTATACTAGTTAAATGGCACCAGTCCTGTCCCCGAGCACTTATGAGTCTGTGTTGTCCCAGTGCTACTAGGGGGACTGGTGGTGATGGTTCTTGCACCCAGTCCTTCACGTAGTCGTGGTATGAGCGAAGACACCCAGTCCTGTCACGTACGTGTGACTCATGCGACTACAGTACCATTAGGATGCCTGCAATGATGATTGAGTCATAATGCCAGCCAATGTTACATGCCGGCTGATGCAAGTCGATGATACATGCCGGCTGATGATGTGATATTCCATCCGATGATACATGCCGACTGATGCAAACTGAGGGTTATACCGGTTGATGATGTGATATGATAGTCAAGATGACATGCTGGCTTATTTGATATGCCAGCCAAGGGTCTTGCCAGCTGATGTTTGTTATCGCGGTCAGTCGGTATGGTGTGGGCGGTGACCCCGATTTTTGAGATTTCGATTTGTACCCACCAGTGCGACATTGTGACATTCGATACCGTCCCTGGAGAGACGACGAGGGTACGACGTTGAGTTGATCGCTATCGTTCGTGGAGAGATGAGAGCGAGATATTACTATTCTAGTTATCCACGAGTAGATGTAGCATCTTCAACGTGTGAAGATATACATTGAATGTTTGTTGTTAAATGTTTTATATGTTGGATGTGAGTGATTGCTAACCCTGCGGTGTTATCCGATTATTATATTATTACTTTAATGTTGTGCCTCGTCTACGTGGTTTATGTTGTTTCATAGTATTGTATTGATGTTCATGTTTTGGGTGCTGAGGGGTTAGTATTTGTATACTGACCTTCTAGATTACACCCCTCAGGTCTCAGAAAAAGGTTCGTTAGTACGCAGAGGGAGTCACGTGATGACAACTCTAACACCACCTGCGGAGGGTGTGACTAGGTATAAATCGGTTAAGTATTCGAAACTTGAATTATGATCATCATGTGGTTCGATTATACCCTGGGTTTATCGCTGGCGCGGTGAATGGTAATTTAGTGTTTACTATTTACCTTTCACTAAACTTCCTAAAATGCAACGTTTTAGATAGATTTTGTCATCTGGACAGAGTCTAGGTGTCGACCAGCACTGGTGACTCCGGTGTCTTGATGGATTTCCGGGGCGGGGTGTATCAATTGGTATCAGAGCTTGGTTTTAGGAAGTGGCGTTGGTTATGTACACTTGATGATCACAAATACCAATTTTTAAGCGTCAGAGCACCTTCTCGAACCAGTTTATGTGACTAAGTATTAACTAGTCATACCTACTATGTAGGGAACATAATTAGTAGTAGGTCAAGGGTGAGATGTTTGCGTTACCTTGACCTTTTGTTTGAGTAGTCTTGGGGATGGATTTGGATTGTTTATTTTGAGGAGATGTGACTTAATCTGGATTGTTTGGATATTAGTTAGTATGTGAATCCTTCGTCTAACAGATGGAAGATGGTTTTGACTCAATTAAAAGGGAGATTGCCGAAATTTCGTTAGAATTCTCGAAAAAAAATTTGTTGATGGTTTAGGAAGAGTATTTCAATAATGAGCATTGTCGGGATTGAAGTGGGTCAATATGACAGTTGCCTTCGGAAGTGCTTACTTAGCAGGCAACTTATCATTTTGAACTCAAGTTTTGAAATTCGTGGAAGGATGAATGGAGATGTATCGGCGACTTCAGAACTTTGTCATTGACTGGTCATAGTTGAGGTCAATGCGACCAAACTGGACAACATTATGACCTGGACCGTTTGGCTATTAAACCAGAATTTAAAATCTTTATCTGACCGGATCAAAGTTCATGAGTTGATGCAATATCTAGATGATCATTGCGCAATGGAGAAGGGGAAACATGAGGCGGTAACCGAGGAGGGAATAAGTCGGCCAATGACTTCTTGTATCTACAAGTAGATTTCGAAACTTCGTCCAACAAGGGATATACCCTTGTGAACTTCACCGACCCTACGACAACGTAGAAGTCTTACTTAGCTGCTAAAGGCAAGAAATAGGACTTCCACATACCTCAAAATATATGTGATATAGTCTATGCCAGAGTTCAGGGACAAGTGAATATGTTAAGTCATTTCAAGACCATGGATTTTACTGTCAGCGCATAACATAAGATACCGAAAAAGGTGTTGTCGGTGTGCTTCGAGCCGGCTTGAGACGGATCAAGGGGGAATGATGTTCAGTTCATGACCTTATGGATCTTTCACAAATACCCCTCATCGGAGCCATCAAGGAGGTTGAGGAGCCCATAATGTAGTGGTTAGTGGATCCTATGTGACACGACATTTAAGCAAGCAGAGCTTACCTTGGCTTGCTCGGTTGTCATATTAAAGAAATCAACGGTCGTGATTATATATGGTAAGAAAAAGTAGAATATAGGACCAGGCTTCAATGATGCACTTGGTAAGCGCCTATGTTCGCTACTCATTAGTGGCGTTGCTATGTGGTCATCAGAGATTTCATCGCGTCTACCCGGTACGATGATCCGGTTTTACTACGTGGATCGTTAAAATGGAAAATTGAACGTGAAAATAATGACTGCACTCGAGGATATACCGAGCCAGCTTGTGAGAAACTACTAACCATACCTCTGTAATGGATCTCGAAGAAAGATAGTGGTAATCATGATGAATATTCGGAACGGTGAAAACCGTCAGAAAGGATAGAGTATCTTTAATGAGTACACAACCAAAATGTAGATCTAGACCTAAATTAAATGGCTTCCAACTATGGAAGTGGAAAGATGAATTTCTATACTCGAAATGTGGAAACAATGATTAGTAAGTGGTGGAAATTGAGAAGTAGCTTGAGAGTGGGATATGTATGTGGCTGAGCGAATTTCGGGGACGAAATTCTATTAAGGGGGTAGATTGATACGACCCATCTTGGAAAATAAAAGTAAAAATTTAATTTAAATAAATAATTGGGAGTTACAGGTTAGATTAAAGTTTGGATTTGGACTAAAGTATGGAGATGGAATTAGAGAGGACCAAAGAAGGTTGTTGGGTCGTAAATTAAGTTGGATTTATGAAATTTACCATTTTGTCCCAGAAATTCCCGAAGGCTCGAAAATCCCTTTTTGATTGGTGAGGTTTTGGGGAGTTTTCTTCTCACCATTACGTAGAGCTCGAGCCCATGAGTGCGTAGATAGGTGGCACGCTGAAATCGGAGTTCGAACAAGAAAGTTACGGGTCTAGAACGATCGGGATGTATTAGTAATTTTGAAAAAGTTTAAATTAAAAAAGGGCTCACACTCTCTCTTCTCTGGATTGGTCAGACTCACTTCTCTCTCTTCTCCCTCTCTCTCTCCTTCCCACGACTCCTCACAGAGAACACACAAAACACTCCCTCTCTACCGTCACGATCCACGATGACCCATACCAACCCATGACCATCATCTTCTTCGTCCCTCTCGTGCAAACCCAGCCATACCAACCATCGAGGCCATCATCCACCGTACGCGACGCAGCAAGCAGTGAAAGAATGGGTCACTGCGCCTTTCGAGGCATTTTTCGGCCACCACATGTGATGGTTCTAGTTTTGGACCTTATATTTAGAATATTGGGAGTGAGGAGATGGATTTAGACTATTGGTTCATGGTTTTTGGTTGAGTATCGAAGATTTGGGAAAAACATGGAATCAGCCATAAATGGCGGATTTTGGCCATGATGCCGGCGAGGCGAGGTAGAGGGCAAGTATGCCACTTCAGTCGCTCCCTATTGAAGGGTAAAGGGAGTGACGACAAGTGGAGGCACGTGGGGCCTTCCCCAGGCCTCAAGCGAGTCGAGTTTTATGCAATTCGACCTTCTGGATCTGATGGCAAGGGTTTGGAGTCCATCGGAGTTCGTTTAGGGCTAGTTCCAGACGTTCTAAGTTACTTCAATTAACGTTAGAGAACGTAAATTTCTGGGGCGAGGGTTTCAGTTATAATGGTTAAATAATGAATTATTAATATTAATTATCTTGTTTGCGAGGCATTATGATAATGGAAAGTTTGAAGAGCCGTATAGATTGAGACGGAACTCGTGGGGACTTCCAGGAACAAACGCCTCAATTTACGTGCAATAGTGGACCCGGTCGGGCGAGTTCTCCCCGACGTATTGTGAATGGACCTCATTCCCTAAACTTATATTTATGAATTTAAATGCTATTGAATATATGATGATTGGAATGCGAATTGGGTATTTATGAATTGAATGGGGTTGAATGCTTTGAGTATGCTAACTTATGCTTTGAATGCTCTGATTGACTAAGTTTTGCTTAGAGAATTGGGATGAGTTGTATTAAGTTGTATATGATTGAATGTGCAATACCTTAGATTGATTAGAATAATTATGGATTGGATTTGTGACTTTTAGGCCCTACATTATATAACTATGTGAATTAAGGATTATGAATCCTAGGAAATGTAAATACTCCGAAATGAGTATAAACTAATATTATAGTGTTAGATCTCGACGAAAAATTCCGAGATTTATATTAGAATATTGATGGAAGGTAAATACTTCGAAATGAGTTTAAACTAATATTATAGTGGTAGATCTCGAAGATAGATTCCGAGATTTATATTAGAATATTGATGGAAGGTAAATACTCCGGAATGAGTATAAACTACCACTAGGTTTGGATGTCTCGAGGATAGAGTTCGAGATTTACGATACGCCGATAAGAGTGAGTATGGTGAGTTATCGATACGAAACTACAAATAAGACGTATATGATAATCGAGACGGATTGAGTCGGTATTGTGTTGAGATGCTATTGCCAAGGATTCATGTCGGCATAGCACATGAGTCGTATGGTGATGCGATGATTGTCGAGGATTCATGCCGGCATAGCACATGAGTCATATGGTGATGCAATGATTGACGAAGAGTCATGCCGACATAGCACATGAGATTATGTTGAGATGCTATGACCGAGGAATCATGCCGGCATAGCAAGTGTGTCAGATATGGTATGCCCATATGGTGGTAGCTGGTGTCATACCTGTCTGTAGGCCACCGAGCAGTCCTCCACGTGATCTTTTACCTGTGCCCGGTCTACACTAGTTAAATGGCACCAGTCCTATCCCCGAGCTCTTATGAGTATATATTGTCCCAGAATTTTTAGGGGGACTCGCGGTTATGGTGCTTGCACCTAGTCCTTCACGTGGTTGTGGTACGACAGAAGTCACCCAGTTCTGTCACGTGTACGTGAATCATGCAACTACAGTGCCATTAGGATACCTGCAATGATGATTGAGTCATGATGCCAGTCGATGTTACAAGCCGTCTGATGCCAGCTGATGATACATGCCGACTTTTGATGTGATATGCTAGTCGATTGTACATGTCGACTGATGCCAGTCGAGGGAAATGTCGACTGATGATGAGATATGATAGCCGAGATGACATGCCGGCTTATTTGATATGCCAGCCGAGGGTCATGCCAGCTAATGTCTGTTATCGCGGTCAGTGGGTATGGTTTGGTTGGTGACCCAAATTGTTGAGATTTGATTCGTACGCACGAGTGCGATGTTGTGACGTTCGATGTCGTCCATGTAGAGACGACTAGGGTACGACGTTGAGTTGACCTCTATCGTTAGTGGAGAGACGAGAGCGAGATATTACTATTCTAGTTAACCACGAGTGGATGTATCATCTTCAACGTGTGTAGATTTACACTGAATGTTTGTAGTTAAATATTTTATAAGTTGGATGTGAATGGTTTCTAACCCAGCAGTGTTATCCTATTATTATATTATTACTTTAATGTTGTGCCTCGTTTACGTGCTTTATGTTGTTTCATAGTATTGTATTGTTGTTCACGTTTTGGGTGCTGAGGGGTTAATATTTGTATACTCACCTTATGGATTACACGCCTCAGGTCTTAGAAGAAGGTTCGTGAGTACGAGGAGGGAGTCACGTGATGACAACTCTGACACCACTTGTGGAGGGTGTGACCAGGTATAAATCGGTTAAGTATTCGATACTTCAATTATGATCATCATGTGGTTCGATTATACCCTGGGTTTATCGCTAGCGAGGTGAATGGTAATTTAGTATTTACTATTTTTCTTTCGCTAAACTTCCTAAAACGCAACGTTTTAGCTGGCTTTCATCACCTGGATAGAGTCCAGGTGTCGGCCAGCACCAATGACTCTGGTGTCTTGATGGATTTCCGGGGCGGGGTGTATCACCAAATCTATAAGGATTTCAGACCCTAAAATTAGGGGATTTCAAATCCTTTTTAGAAGTAGTCATTATCAAATTCCTAGCCCCGGCTACTTCCGTCTTCTGTCTTTCGCGAACACACGTCCTTCGTGTTGCCTCCTTAGCGTTTGCCTTCTTCGTTCGCCTCTAGTTCCCCTCCATCGTTCGCCTCTTGTCGCTTCCATAGTTCGCGCCACCATTCTCTTCAACTCACCTTATTCTCTGTAAATGTCAATTGTTTTTCTTTTGTCATGTTTTTAATATTCATATTGCAGTGGGATGGCAGATTGAAAATTGTTAAGGTTTTAGTGTAAATTATCCCCACTAGCCATGCTTTTAATCTTTGAATTTGAAAAGAATAAAGTAAATTTCTTTTCAACTTTTGATATATACAAATGTAATGCATATATATATTTTTTTTAATGAGTAATTTTATCTGGACTTTTTACTCAAGATTCCTCCTGAATATGAACTTTGGTCTCAAAATGGTCTTTAAACTCGATTTTGTACCAGGATGCCCCCTAAACTCCCTTTTCGTCTCAAGTTATCCCTTTTCCGTCATCTTTGTTAACTGACCGTGAAATTCAAGGGCAAAACTTTCCAATCCAGTAAGTTATGGGTCAATAATATTACAAAATTGACCACTTACCCCTTCCCCAACCCACCCGACCACCTACTAGATATTAAGTTTCTAAAATCCTAGAAGCAATTCAATCTATAAATTTCTAAACTATTTCTCATATTCCAAAAGCCAAATCACATTCTTATACCCCATAAACATCGAGGAAGAATTTTGATAAAAGAAAGAACTTTTTTATACCTTCCATATAGCTAATTACGCATTCTTCCTCTTTCTCCTCAAAGAAAGCATTCTCACGAAATCAGTGACCACCTTGGCACCTCACCACCTTCACCGTTCTTGACGGCCAAATCTCCACCGTCGGTACCGTCATCCACGTCACCCAATGTGGGTTGTTTACTCGGCGGCTTGTGTCCGTGTTTGGGGTAGATCAGTTTCAACTGCTTCTTCAAGTCCTTGTAGGACAATAACTTGTCCCGTTATTCTGGTAATGATGATAATGATGAAAAGGATAAAACCCAGAAACCCAATTTCGATTTCCTCAAGCTCGTCCTTTCTCTGTTTGATTTTTTGTTCTTTTTCTTGAGAGATTGATTAGAGAGCGAGAAATTGTTGTTGACTGTTGTTTTTGGTTTGCAACAGAAACAAACTTGGGTGCCTCCCTCCCCCAAATCCCAACCACCATAGCCTCGATCTTCTCAATTCCTGCATTATCTTGCCAAAATCGACATCGGCATCGTCGTCGCTGCCATAGTAATCCAGACCATCATCTTCGATGTAAAAGCCCTCGTAGTTGTCTGTGGAATAGAGGTCGATGAGATCGAGAGAGACGGTTTTGGCAGATGAGGAGCGAGACAAGGCTGCATCGTTTTCTTCATCATCAACAAGGGGAAGGGGAAGTGGTCAATTTTGTAATATTACATCCCTGTAACTTACTGGATTGGACAATTTTGCCCTTGAATTTGACGGTCAGTTAACAAAGATGACCAAAAATGGGTAACTTGTGACCAAGGGAGTTTAGGGGGCATCCTGGTACAAAATCAAGTTTATGGACCATTTTGAAACAAAAGTTCATGTTCATGGGGCATCTTGAGTAAAAAACATTTTATCTTTTGCCAACTAAATCTTTGAAGAGAAAGGGGACTCTTTCTTGCTTAAGGTAACTTTCTATTTTTATTGCATAAGTTTTCTTATCGAAGAATCTTTTTTAGAACATCTTGTTAATATGATACATTAAGATAGATCATGAGGATGCCATTTCACTGTTTTTCATGTTTGCAGGAAACTCAAATAAAAAAATATGATAAAGAATCTATCTAGAAGAGAAACAGAGGATATGAAGAAGATAAAGAAGGGCATAAACATGATAATTTCTATATTTTCCTTTTTGTAGTTGTAAGAAAGAATTAGCCAATAACAATGTTGATATAATATGGTTTTAATGATGAAATTGACAGTTGGATGGTTTATAATAAATTTTTTTAATTTGTGTAGCAAAATTGCTTATTTGAAACCCTCAATTCAAATTCTTACAAATAATATTTTTCCTAACAATGAATTTCAAATAAAGGGATTTCAAATCCTCATATAAATAATTAGTTTTCCAAACAATGGGATTTGAAATGAAAGGATTTTAAATCCAAATCCAAATTCATGTTCCCAAACAGACCCTTCAAAACTTAAAACAAGGTCTTTTAGGTCAGCTCCCACAAAGAAGAAATGGTGGAGACCAAGCCACAAAGCAAGAAGAAACTCTACCCTTCTTTTAGGGTGTGTTTGGATGAGGGTAAAAAACATAGTATTTGTTAAAAAGTTAGAATTTCAAGTTTCCTATGCACCAATTCTCTTGTTTGGATGCATAAATATAGGAATTTAAAATTCTAAGAAAATAAAAAACTCGGAATTTGGATTCTACAAATCCTAAGTTTAAATTCCATATAAAAAAGTGTCATTTTCAAAATTCCAGCTTTATAACTACCATTTATATAGAACATTAAATTATATGTTTAAATTTCATTTTACTTTTATATTACCCAAACATGAAACTTCACAAATTCTAGAAAATTAATTTCCGTTAATTTAAATTCCGTCATTTGTTAAATTCTTAGTAATCTTAAAATTCTCCATCCAAACACACCTTAGTGGAGAAAGAAGAGTTCCAGTTGAACTCATCAACCTGCAAAGTGACAAACTCTGTTGGAGCATTTTGGGTTAGTCCATAACTCCTTAAGGTGTGAGGTAAATTAACGAAATAAAAGAAAAGGATGCATTGTATTCTAGCATTAGATTGGCCGTATTTTGCAACGAAGTGTTGCAGCATATTGAAGAATCACGAAGTTGTTGAGCTTCGAGGTGATTGATAGCCGCGTGAGTGCTGTGCGACATGGAGAAGACGAACCGAAAAGTCAATGCAGCTAAGAAGCCATGGTTGCTTTGGCTTGAAGACAAGACTGCCTTCACCAGTGGGTTTGTAAGTAGAGTCTATGTCTATCAAACATTGTAATTGATTGCTTTTAGTGAATTGATTTTTCTGACTGGAAAAGTGCCCATGGAGGGTTTACCACGTTAAAATTCTTGTGTGTTATTTACTTCCAGCTTTCATATTTTCTGATTATCTGAGAATGTAGTTAGCATGTTTAATGGGTTGCTATATGAATTGGGTATGACCCTCTCTTCTTGATAAAATTGACCGTGTTCCTTAATTTTCATTTGATTCTTAGTTAATTATCATGTTTGATTGATTCTTGTGCCTTAAAATCATTGCTAGTTAGTTTGGATAATAGACTTGTGTGTTAACTGGAATAAAAAGAATCTACTTGCTCTTTCTAAGTTTTGCATAGATCACCCATAAGGCGTTTTCAATTGGTATAAGAGTGGGTCACCAAACATAACTGGTGAGATCCGCATGGTAGCTTTAGGGATGGGTTATGCCACTAGATCCATTGCTCACCCACCATGCTTTGATGGTGAGAACTACAGTGCTTGGAAGGCCAAAATGAAGGCCTTCCTATGGTCCCTGGACGACCGTGTTTGGAACACAGTTGTCAATGGACAGTTGTAAATGGTTGGACTGAACCAACCAAGACTTCAAAAAGCAGAAGGGTCTAATGAAATTGTTCATAAACTTAGGGAAGAATGGTCTCAGTCTGAAGTCATGCACATCACTAACAATCAGAAAGGCTTGAATGCTCTATTCACAGCTCTCTCCTGATCAATTCAATTACTTCTTGACTTATGACACTTCCAAGAAAGCTTGGGACATCTTGCAAGTCACACATGAAGGCACTGAAAGTGTCGATGCCTTAGGGATGGGCAAAAATACTCATGGGCTTTGGTACCCATGGATATTTGCTATATGGGTAGAGATATTCCCTGGTAAAATTACCCATTACTAATCAGGGTAGGGCAAGGGTAAACCCGCTGGGTACCCTTACCCGTTACAAAAAACCCTCATCTCTTCGAGACTTCGACTCACCTTTTCTGCGTTCTCGCTCTCTCGACTCTCCTTCTCGCTCTCATCCTCCTCTTCCTTTTCGCCAAATCACGCCATCAAAGCAACGAACAACCAAAACCAAGTTACTCGAATCCAAACCAAGCCCACTGCCACTATCCTCCTGCCCAATCAACAACCCTGACTTGAAACCCGAAACCGTCTTTGAGAATGCTCCAGCAAGTGACGAGAACGCCTCACTTCTACTTTTGGTTTGTTCCACTCATCTTCTTTAATCCTCAATTTAATTTGATTTTTAGTGTGATTTTCTACATTGTATGTATTTCTCTATGTTGGGCTGTTGTTGATTTTGATTTTTAGTGTGATGCTCTGCTTGGTATGCATTCTCTATGTTGGGTTGTCGTTGATTTTTGTCTTGAGTGATTCTCTGCTTGATTTTGATTGTGATTCTTGTTGGTAAAAATAAAGAACAAGAAATATGAACTCTATCTTTAACCGTTAAAAGAAACAGCAGCCAAGATATTAGATTGATTTATTAACTAAAGGTGAACTAAAGCTAACTATCCACCACTAGCCATTCAAGTTCTCAACATGATTTCTAGGGTTACATTACTATGAATTAGCTGAACATGATGCCCATGCAAAGGTCCACTCAAGGCTCCCTCCACACATGTCATTTCCATCTTAGTTTATTTGCCGCATGTCTCTCAAACTCGCTACCACAACTATCTAATAAGATTCATGAAATACGAAAGGAAATTTAATGATATCACATTACCCCTAGAGAATGATCAATAATCTAGGTTGTCATGAGTTGGATTACAAATATAAGTGAAACCCTATACCGTTGATGCCAAATAACCACAAGAAGATGACTAGTCTACCAAGCAATTAATCATCGATAGATTATGCAAACAAGTTAGTCAAACTCTTATACAGAAAATAAGCTCATGACGCAAAATAATCCAAACTAAATTCAGCATTCAAAGCATGTAAACGAAGGGCCAAAATCACATTAAAGAACTACATGCCTAGGGCTTCTAGCAGCCCCAGTTCTATGAAAAACTACTCACGCATAGTATTGATGAAAGAATTCATAATTACCAAATAAAGCTTAAAGAGAAGAAGGGAAAACACTGAGAATGGTGATAATCCAACGTACACGCAAAAGCAATCTCCAAGAATTCTCTGCGTTCAACTCCTCTCCAAAATAGTAACAAAAACGTCTCAACTCTTCTCAAATAAAAATGTGCGGCTAAATCAAAGTTTGGAACCCCTAGTTTCACGTTGAAACTTAGTTAAATAGGTCCCTAGGATTCCCCTAAAAACTAGGAGTTTAAACTGAAAAAAAAAGACCAAAAAGTCCTTAATGAAACCCTAAAATCAGGCTAGGCCGCGGGCTTGTGATGCAAGAGAAGATCTTTCTTGTGCGGTAAGCAAGCTTAAGACCGCTTTGAGGTATCTTGAATGGAAAGAAAGTGTTTCTTGTAGTTCTTGAGCATTCTTCGACAACTGTCACCTTCTAGATACGGTATAGCAGAAAGTTCCTCATTTGGGCCTCCAAGTTCTTCCTTTCTAGGCTTGTCGAGAACTAAGCATGTCATTGACTAGTCCAACTGGGACAAACCACTTATTGAAATTCCATATGATGTATCTAACACGGTTCTGGGCTTTATCCTGCTCAAAAGCTTGTAGGAAGCTCAATGGCCCAATTTGGCTCAAATCAGGGCTCCTGGGAAGTCTTTTTAGGGCGCAACATGTCAGGGACATGTCATTGGCAGTTCTGGCAGCACCTTAGGGCCTCAGTAGCTTGCTATCACCATTTTAGGTCCCATTCTAGTTGGTGTCTCACTTGGTTCCACCGGGTTCTGAGTGATGACATACTTTGGCCTACCCGAACATGTCAAAGACATGTCACGGGCCCGAATTAGGGCGCTGGAAATCTTGTCGCTAAGGTTGTCTTTTGAGGAACTAGGGACATGTCACAGGACATGGCTTGGCATGACTTAGGGCGCGACTTATCGCCTTTGGCGTAGGAACTTAGGCAACGATAAGGGTCCATTTAGGGCGCATAAGGACATGTCAGGGACTCATTACAGGGCTCGATAGGGTGTCTTTGGGACATGTTCAGGAACACGATTTAGGGCGCATCTTGGCTTCAACCAAGGCCCTGTTTTGGTCTCCTTTGAAGACCCGTTATTCAACTCGAGACATCACCTTAATTCCAACTCCGATTTGAGTCATTTTTTTTTTGCACTGTTCTCATAATTAACATGTCTTTCCAAATATCCACATTGCTCACAAGATTGATCATTTTCTCCTATTGATGACACAAAATCACACAAAAGACAAGTAAAGGGGCCTTAAAGGACTTCTAAAAGATGTATTAAATAATGACTGAACAATTCTAATCCACCACCTGCGACTGTTGATGCTTTCCAATTTAACCTCTACAAATTTCCCATAACAAGGCTTCCGAGTGTTAGATATTTGAGAGATGGACAATGGATTTTGAGATTGTTCCTGTGGTTTTTGATGTTTATTCAGTAATCTGTCCACCATGTTGGGTTAATACCATTCATTTCTGAGTTACCATTTTCACATAATGAGGGACTCTCGAACAAACCATGCCACTCAAACTTGGCTCAATATTGGGTTACTCTATTTGGCCTGAAATTCTTTTACTTGAAAAACAAAAGAGGGATTTGTGAGATTGGCTAGATATCAAGCTTAGCAATGAATTAATTGATGAACAAACCCTGCTTATGCAACTCAACTCAGCCCAATTTAGCCTATTTATTTATGTATGCATATCAATCAGACTGAGAATTTTTGTTTTACCTTGTACTGATGTGTTTCTGGTGCGGGGTTGGTTCTAAAAAAAGGCTTTAAAGAATCATTTGCAGAGGCAGGATCTTCTGCTAAGGTATGAGAATTCCTATTTTTAATTGATAGCTTGAAAAATGGAAATCCGAGTGGAATTAGTTGGGTTTTTTTCTTAAATTTTATGTTAAGTGTACATTGTATGTTTCATTCAATACAGTTGCTTCCTTTTCTCATTGCCCTTGTTATTGTGCAGATTTTTAAATGTCTTCAAGTGTTACTCAATTTGATATACCAACTGCAAGCAGTTTGGTGGGACTAATCACTTGCGTACACAGAGAAAAAGTTGTCGGAAGCGGAAGGAGGATATGGCTGAAGGTAATCAATTTGATGATACTTTTGCAAGGAAGGAGCTTCCATCTATGATTATTTGGCATGAATGACCGCTGTCCATAGTTGATCATATTGGGTTTAGGAGATATTCGAATGCATTGCAACCATCTTTTAATGTCGTTTCTCGATCCACAATTAAGAGAGACATCATAAAGATTCTTGAGTTAGAAAAAGGGAACTCGAGAAAGTTATTGGATATAACTTTTTGGAATTTATGGCCATGTGGACTGCGAGCAACCAAAGAAAGGGATTTATGGCCATCATTGCGCACTTCATTGATGATTTTTGGAATTTTCAAAATCGACTTGAGAGGTAATAATCCATTTCATCCTTTTCTTTGTTGAGCTTCGTTTCTTTATTGATATCTGTCATGCATGAATCATGATATATATCAACCTCTTTGTGAGTTTTAAGTTTTTGAAAATGGAATCTGTAATGGAATGGGGATGAAGTTTATCTGTAGAGGATGATATATGTGTTTTTGTGTTGTGAATAATACGTATAAAGAGAGATGAGAGAGTTTTGGAGGCTGAGAGTAATTGTCTTTATTAATCAGAAAATCCATCATATATATATATATATATACATAGCTTTGATACCAAAAGGGGACAGAAGCAGCTAACTAAGTAAGGGAGCGAATTATCTCAAGAATTTGAGGAATAAGGTAATAATTTAAATATCATGAGAGAATGTAAATGATATGGAAAATAATTATAAATATGAATAAGAAAATTATTTGTAAATTGCTTTTGCTTAAAATCATAGATGGCTGAAATAATTTTGTTTTACTGATTAGAAATTTTAAAATCTTACATGAGAAATAACTAAGAAGAGCTTTACTGGAGGTCTTCTGAAAACTTAGAAATCTCAAAATTAGATATGAAAACTAAGAATAGAAAAGAGAATGAAGTTCTAGTCCCCTGTAATGGGGAATGAGCTCTTTTTATATAGGCAGAGGCATCATGACATGAATAGAAAAGAGAATGAAGTTCTAGTCCCCTATAATGGGGAATGAGCTCTTTTTATATAGGCAGAGGCATCATGACATGAATTATTGTAATTTACTATGACTGAAAGTAAATTCGTCGTTTACTGTGGCAGAAGGCCAATTTGTCAAAAGAGGACGCGACAACATTGTTCATGAATAGTACTTTGTCGGGATACTTTAGTAGCACGAGACATGAAGCTATTGGTGAATAGTGACTTGTTGACTGTAGCAACACGAGACTTGAACTGAAGTTTCAGAGCTCACTGAGATCATAAGGCTCAAAAGGATCTTAACTATCTTGGAAATCGGACCAAAGAATCTTCTTCTTTTCCTTGGAGGGAAAGGATTGTTTACTGGATGACGACTTTTTACTAGATGATGGTTGATCAGCAGCAGCTTGATTTCCCAAGGGGGAGGAAGAGGTTGACCGGTGACTGCTTGATGAGGATGGCTGTGTAGAGCTTTTATTATCTTCAGAATCTGCACTTTCTTCGCCTAACTGTGTAGCACGAATCATGAGCATTTGGGCCATTTCTTTTAACTCGGCAGGTGATTTGTCTTCCAGAGATAGTGTGGAGGAGGAAGAGGCGATGGACTTTGAAGGTTTTACTGTAGGCTCTTTCTTGACTGTTGACTTTGTGACTGAAAATTCTTGATGAACCTGGGAAATGATGCGATCATGGTTGAATTTATCCCACCATTTGACCGAGAAGTGGCATACTAGTATATCTTGGCAGATCTCATATCGCCACTTAAGAATCCACGGCACTTTGTATTTGGCCATGAAATGTAATAGAAGTGGGAATTCTCTATCTGCTTCACTGAATGGATGTCGTTCACTGAAAAATTTGACTGTGTCTTAGAGAGGAGGAGGCAGGAGCCTGAGCATGGGTCCAAAATCAGACCACCATTTCAAGAACCATTTGGGAAATGATCCTTTGAATTTACTGTCAAAGTTGATGAACCAGGAGTGATTGAAATTCTCTTTTTGATGGAGGAAAATTTTACTCCAAGCATCAATGTAATCGAAATAGGTGAATGGGGTGTCAGAATTTGGAAGTTCTTGTCTATCATATAGAGGACATTTCCATTGAGACAGGCTGACTACTTTCATAATGTAAATGGAATGATAAAGAACTGTACTGGGGTTATTTTTGTCATTGATTGGCTTAAGGTGGATAGAGGCAGTATGGAGGCGGTTCTCCATGTAAAACTTGATTGACTTTTTTGGGTGACTTGGGGCAAAGTGCCAGTTTGGGGGATAGATACTTTTGGCAATTGATTCAGGGGTTTTTAGTTGATTGAGGGATGGTTCAATGAAAAAAAGATTGTGACTAGGATTTTTGGGAATATATTAGGAAGATGGTGAAAAAGGGACTGGGCTTGACTGGGATTTTACTAGAGATTGAAAAGGATCATAACTGGAAACCAGGGCTGACTGATAATTAGGCCTGATTTGGCCCAAGGTGGATCCAAGGGCTGAGTACTGGTTCCTGATAGGAATGGATGAATGACTAGGGTAGGGGACCAAGGATGAAGGATTGAAAGACTCTTGTTTGACTGGTGCTAAAGAGGCAGGGAGCCTCCGGGTTGACTGCTTGTCTGGACTTGTATCAGACATGTTTACTCTGTAAGAATTCTCTAGTTAAGAAATCTGGAATACAATTATCACTTCCTCTCAAATATTCTATTTCAAAATAAAAAAATGTTTAAAATGGCTTGCCATCTTGCAAAAATTTGTTTAGATGCAACATTTTGAACATCTTTTTCAAGAACATGCTTTGCGCTTTCGCAATCGACTTTGACTAAAAAGTTTTGGTTTAATAAATCATCTTGAAATTTGGATATGCATAAAACTATGGAAAAAATTTCTTTTTTAATAGTACTATAATTTCTCTGGGATTGGTTCCAAATGCCTGAATGGAAGCGGACAATTTGTTCTGGTTGATTTTGGGTGACTCTTTGCTTGAGGATGCCTCCATAACCAATGTCAGAAGCATCAGTTTCAACAATTTTGAAAGAATTGGCAGAAGGAATACCAAGACAAGGAAGAGTCTTGACATGTTGTTTGATTTGTTGGACTATGTTGGTATGAGTAGCTGTCCAGGCAGGAGGATTGCTCTAGAGACGATCAAATAAAGGCTTACATTGCTTTCTTAGATCTTGATAAAAATCAGAAACATAATTTAGGGAACCTAGAAACCTCTGAAGTTGACTTTTATCGAGAATTTCATCTGGAAATTTATCAGCAAATTCAATGACACGATTTATTGGTTTAACTGTGAATTGGAATATATTGAAACCAAGGAACCTTATTTGGGTTTGAAATAACTTGACTTTTGATGCGGAGACAACCAAACCATTTTTCTGGACAATTTCTAGGAGTATACTGAGATGTTTCCAATGTTGTTCTATGGACTGGGAGAAAATAAGAACATCATCGATGTATACTATTGAAATTTCACTGTTTGGGTTGAATATTTCGTTCATGATGTTTTGGAATTCGCTAGGTGATTTCTGAAGGCCAAATGGCATTATATTCCATTCATAATGAACAAATGGGGTGACAAAGGCAGTTTTATACCTATCACTCTCATGAATCTGGATTTGCCAAAATCCACTTTTCATATCAAATTTTGAAAAGACGACGGCATTTCCTAAACGGTTGACTAGATCTCTTTTATTAGGGATCGGGCAACGAATCCACTCAAGAGCGGAATTAAGAGGCTTGTAATTGATGACTAATCTGGGGACTCCTCTCTCGAGTTCGGCTTGCTTTTGGACATAGAATGCATCGCATGACAATGGGGATTTACTTTTCCTGATGATTCCTTTACTGAGTAGATCATTGATTTCTTTCTTACAAAACTCCATGATTTCTTGACTCATTTGTATCGGCCTTGCTTTTGTAGGTATTTTATTTTCACTGAAATCTTTAACATAGGGAAGGCGTACTAGATGTTTTTTCCTATGCCAGAAAGCGTTGGAGAGATCAACACAGATTTTACTTTTTATGTTTGCTTCAAACTCTTGTATTTTAGATTGAAGAGTTTCTTGTTTTAATTGTTCGTCTATTCTTTTAAATTTGATTTCTTCTTAAAGAAAATATAACTGTTGGGTTTTACAATTAATTCAATTGATTTTTTGTGACATAGAATCTTTTTGAAAGGCTTTTATTGTTTGGAGTGCAGGGTTAACTAGAAATTTGAATGTGACTTTTTGATGCATTGGGTAAGTGGTTATTGACTCATAATTTGTTGTAAAAGGCTATAATAACGTGATGAATGGGAGATCTAGAATCATTTGATCACTTATATTTTTTATTAGGCTTATTACTTAACATTCTCCCAGAACAAATCAGTGATTCTCAAATTGCACCCAAAATTGAAATTTGCCTCAAAATGCACCCAGAACATTAGCAACGTCAAAAACGTTGCACCATTTAACTGAAGTCGTTACTAACACTGTTAAAAACTTGTCAAATCCCTAAAATACCCCTTTGTCTTTTAGTTTTTAAGCAGATAAGAGTACATGTTGGTAAGCAATCCACTCCCTCACTCTCTGGGGGCTTAAATTCCCATACAAAGACGACCCACAATAGAAATAATCATACTTTGGCCTTGAAGTGAACAAACCGGTGTCTAAGGTTCCCGGTGCTTTGGTGAAGGCGTCGATTGTGTCGGTAAAGTTGCGGCTCCGGTCGCCGCCGCCGTTGGTGGTGGAGAAAAAGAGCAATTTTCCCCCGGAATTATCGGCATTGATGGGTTGGGAGAAAGTGCAATTGACAATCACAAATGTGTAGACTCGGCCGTAGCCCCAATCTGGGAGGACCTTGTAGCTGTTTGAGGAAATGGGTCTGGTCGGGTCGCTGTTCAGGACCCATTGGCATTGGTAATTGTGGTTGGAGAAGAAGTGGAGAGTCTTTGAGGCATTACCCACAATGGCAAAAGTGTTGAGGCCTCCTCTGTAAGCTCCCATGGTGATGAAGCTGTAGGCGGCGGACCCATATGGGTTGAAAGCTCTTTTGATCACGCCATTGCTGATCACCTGGTCTAGCACAACAGAAGGTGGCGATGGCGGGGGTGGAGGCGACGAAGGTGGCGGTGGAGGCGGAGATGGAGGTGGGTTCGTTGGTGAAGATGGGGCTAGAGATGAAAGTGCTGGTGCTAATAAATCCTCATGGGCCGGAGCTTGGGCCTGGGATAGGGATTGGGCTTGAGCTGGGGTGAGGACTCGGCTGATGCAGAAGCGGAGATCGGAGGTGGAAATGGTGAAGCGGGAGGGGATGAACTAGAGAAGAGTGGCAATGTGCAGAGGATATGCAGGGCTGTAAATAATAGCTTGAGCTCCGCCGTGTAGTTCCATAAAACTCCTACAAACAGCTTCTTCTCTTTCTCTACTTTCTCTTTCGCCATTGAAAACCAGAGGAAGAAAGAAGACGAGAGAAGAAGAAGAAAGTAGAGAAGAACTTGAAATTCTATCTCCCTCTGTCTCTGTGTGTCGCTTACAATTTCTCTGTATATATAATAATATAAATTTTTATTATATCTCCCAGTTGTGATTGATAGTGGGAATCTCCCAACATGTACTCTTATATGCTTAAAACTAATATACAAAGGGGTAAAAGGGTATTTTACGAATTTGATAAGTTTTTAACAGTGTTAGTAATGACGTCAGTTAAATGGTGCAACATTTTTGATGTTGCTATTGTTCTGGGTGCATTTTGAGGCAAATTTAAGTTCTTAGTGCAATTTGAGAATCGCTGGTTTGTTCTGAGTGCATTTTAAGTAATATGTCTTTTTATTAAGACAAAGGGTATTTTAAAATAGACATTATCTTGGCAAATATAGGTTTTTGGGATTTCATATTTTAGTTCCATTTTACTACCATTCGCATATTTTATAGATTGGGTTGATTTAATATAATACTTTGTTGGGACTAATCCTTCCTGAAGGCAGTTCAGGTCAGCACCTGAATCAACAAGGCCTGTGGTTGTTAATTCAAAATCTTGGATTACTAATCTTACGGTGATGTACCATTTCTTAATATGAATTTGTTGTATAAGATTTAAAACATTATCATGACTGTGGTCTCGTTCGTCTTCATGGTGAGATGGTTCAGCATCCAAATTACTTGTGTTGATTAACTGAGTTTTGATAGCTTGATTTTCAATTTTTAACTCTTGACTTGTGAGTTTTAACTGTTTTATATCGTCTTTAATCTTGTTGACTTCTGATTGGAGATCTTGAATGGTGACTTCCTTTTTTACTTTGCTGAATCGTTCTAATGTTGTAGTAAGACTTATTTTTCCTGAGGGTTTCTTAACTGGATCTTGTTGTTGTTCATTTCGAAGAATTACTCTTCTTAACTTTTTTAAGTATTCTGACTTTAAATCAAGGTTCTCAATTTTCCCAATTAAATCTATTACTAAGTCTTCTTGTTTGGTAAGGATATTGATTGTTTTACAACAATTATCTTGGCAACCTAATTTAATTCCAGGGGAACTGGACATGTCATCGTCAGTAGATGTGTGAAAATTAGATTCGGACTCAGAAAGGATTTCTTTACTGGAGTCAGTATTTCTTAATTCTAAGACTCGTATTAAGTCTTATTTTTTCTTCATTAGTAATTTTTAACCGGTTAATCTTGTTTTTTACTGGGCAATTATTTGCAAAATGACCAGGTTTTTTATACTTATAGCATTTGGCTGTGTGTTTATCTGTGCGTGGTTTGGGTAACCAATTTTTTGACTTGTTGGCCAATGTTTTCTTGGTCTTCTTTTCTCATAGAATTTGTCAGTCTGAAACTTATGTTTTTTATATGGTTTATAATATTTTTTTATGACCGTATTTATGTTTTTTCTCAGAAATATGTCTATGTTTGCGTGAGGGAGGAATAGGAGGTAGACCATATTGTTCATAGAAATTTCCTAGTTCATATTTTGCTTTTCTTTTATCCTTATTAATTTGGCTACTTATTTTCATGTCAATGCACATTTTTAAGCCTTCTTTTTGAATGACACTCACTATATTTCCATAAGTGAGGTTATCATAAGCAATTTGACCTTGTTCATTACTTAGGACTTGTCTGATTTTGTGGGCAAATAGATTTGGTAGACCATTAATAAATTTCCCTTTCCAGAATGATTGATTATTATTGTCTCGTAGCATTACTCTGGATATAAAGACATCTTTATACCACCTAAAGTCACTTAGTGTTGGACATCTTAGATTACTAAGTTGATCATGAATTCTTGTAGTGACATTACTTGGGGTTCCTATAAAATGTTCAATTATTGTGAGTAGTAAAGTATTAACTACATTAGGAACTCCTGCCCCAATTCTTCATCAAAGACAGGGAGGCCTTCCTTATCGTGAAGGACAGAATGTATAATTTCCTGTCTTGACTGTTCAGTGAGATGTTTTTCCCACCAAGCACGAAGGGTTCCAGAAATCCGGTAATGAAGAGATCAAGGATCTCTGGTTGACTGAGATTATGATTGGTAACATAACTGTTAGCGACCATTGACATATGCTGTAATTTATTTAATATTTCTTGTTCAGATAAACCATCTATATTCCATTCAGACTAAAAACGCTTATCTATTAAATTCATAATTACCTTAGAACCTACTGTTGTTCACTCATCTCCGCTCATGCACCACCCGCTCATGCCTCTCCATGTGACTTATTGTTTGGGCCCGGACCTACTGTTTGGAGAAAAGATAAAATAATAGATTATGAGGGCAATATTAATAAACAGAATAAACGATACTAGCAGAATTAAGATAGACAGAGATAACCAGCCACTTGGGCAGATGAGTTAACTATTTCATAATTAATTTACAGTATATGCTGATAAACTATATGAATGGAATATAGATGGTTTATCTGAACAAGAAATATTAAATAAATTACAGCATATGTCAATGGTCGCTAACAGTTATGTTACCAAATATAATCTCAGTCAACCAGAGATCCTTGATCTCTTCATTACCGAATTTTTCGGAACCCTTCGTGCTTGGTGGAAAAAACATCTCACTGAACAGTCAATACATAAAATTATACATTATGTCCTTCACGATAAGGAAGGCCTCCCTGTCTTTGATAAAAGAATTGGGGCAGGAGTTCCCGATGCAGTTAATACTTTACTACTCACAATAATTGAACATTTTATAGGAACCCCAAGTAATGTCACTAAAAGAATTCATGATCAACTTAGTAATCTAAGATGTCCAACACTAAGTGACTTTAGGTGGTATAAAGATGTCTTTATATCCAGAGTAATGCTACGAGACGTTAGTAATTAATCATTATGGAAAGAGAAATTTATTAATGGTCTACCAAATCTACTTGCCCACAAAATCAGACAAGTCCTAAGTAATGAACAAGGTCAAATTGATTATGATAACTTCACTTATGGAAATATAGTGAGTGTCATTCAAAAAGAAGGCTTAAAAATGTGCATTGACATGAAAATAAATAGGCAAATTAATAATGATAAAAGAAAAGCAAAATATGAACTAGGAAATTTCTGTGAGCAATATGGTCTACCTCCTATTCCTCCCTCACACAAACATAAACATATTTATGAGAAAAAACATAAATACGGTCATAAAAAATATTATAAACCATATAAAAAACATAAGTTTCAGACTGACAAATTCTATGAGAAAAGAAGACCAAGAAAACATTGGCCCAACAAGTCAAAAAATTGGTTACCCAAACCACGCACAGATAAACACACAACCAAATGCTATAAGTGTCAAAAACCTGGTCATTTTGCAAATAATTTCCCAATAAAAAACAAGATTAACCAGTTAAAAATTACTAATGAAGAAAAAGAAACTTAATACGAGTCTTAGAATTAAGAAATACTGACTCCAGTGAAGAAATCCTTTCTGAGTCCGAATCTAATTTTCATACATCCACTGACGATGACATGACTAGTTCCCCTGGATTTAAATTAGGTTGATTTTTTGTGATATAGAATCTTTTTTAAAGGCTTTTATTGTTTGGAGTGCAGGGTTAACTAGAAATTTGAATGTGACTTTTTGATGGATTGGGTAAGTGGTTATTGACTCATAATCTGTTGTAAAAGGGTATAATAACGTGATAAATGGGAGACCTAGAATCATTTGATAACTTATATTTTTTATTAAGACAAAGGGTGTTTTAAAACAGACATTATCTTGGCAAATATGGGGTTTTGGGATTTCATATTTTAGTTCCATTTTACTACCATTCGCAGATTTTAAAGATTTGGTTGATTTAATATAATACTTTGTTGGGACTAATCCTTCCTGAAGGCAGTTCAGGTCAGCACATGAATCAACAAGGGCTATGGTTGTTAATTCAAAATCTTGGATTACTAATCTTACGGTGATGTACCATTTCTTAATATGAATTTGTTGTATAAGATTTAAAACATTATCAAGACTGTGGTCTCGTTCGTCTTCATGGTGAGATGGTTCAGCATCCAAATTACTTGTGTTCATTATCTGAGTTTTGATAGCTTGATTTTCAATTTTAAACTCTTGACTTGTGAGTTTTAACTGTTTTATATCATCTTTAATCTTGTTGACATGACCTAATTATCAATAAGCCCTAGTTTCCAGTTATGATCCTTTTTAATCTCTAGCAAAACCCCAATCAAGCCCAGTCCCTTTTTCACCATCTTCCCAATATATTCCCAAAGATCCTAGTCACAATCTTTTTTTCATTGAACCATCCCTCAGTCACTAAAAACCACTGAAGCAATTTCCAAAAGTATCTATCCCCCAAACTGGCACTTTGCCCCAAGTCACCCAGAAAAGTCAATCAAGTTTTACATGGAGATCCTCCTCCATACTGCCTCTATCCACCTTAAGCCAATGAATGATAAAAATAACCCATGTACAGTTCTTTATTATTCCATTTACATTCTGAAAGTAGTCAGCATGTCTCAATGGAAACGTCCTCCATATGATAGACAAGAACTTCCAAATTCTGACACCCCATTCACCTATTTCGATTACATTGATGCTTGGAGTAAGATTTTCCTCCATCAAACAGAGAATTTCAATCACTCCTGGTTCATCAACTTTGATAGTAAATTCAAAAGATCATTTCCCAAATGGTTCTTGAAATGGTGGTCTGATTTTGGACCCATGCTCAGGCTCCTGCCTCCTCCTCTCCAGGACACAGTCAAATTTTTCAGTGAACGACATCCATTTAGTGAAGCAGATAAAGAATTCCCACTTCTATTACATTTCATGGCCAAATACAAAGTGTCTTGGATTCTTAAGTGGCGATTTGAGATCTGCTAAGATATACTAGTATGCCACTTCTCAGTCAAATGGTGGGATAAATTCAACCATGATCACATCATTTCCCAGGTTCATCAAGAATTTTCAGTCACAAAGTCAACAGTAAAGAAAGAGCCTACAGTAAAACCTTCAAAGTCCATCGCTTCTTCCTCCTCCACACTATCTTTGGAAGACAAATCACCTGGCGAGTTAAAAGAAATGGCCCGAATGCTCATGATTTGTGCTACACAGTTAGGTGAAGAAAGTGCAGATTCTGAAGATAATAAAAGCTCTACACAGTCATCCTCATCAAGCAGTCACCGGTCAACCTCTTCCTCCCCCTTGGGAAATCAAGCTGCTGCTGTTCACCCATCATCTAGTAAAAAGTTGTCATCCAGTAAACAATCCTTTCCCTCCAAGGAAAAGAAGAAGATTCTTTGGTCCGATTTCCAAGATAGTCAAGATCCTTTTGAGCCTTATGATATCAGTGAGCTCTGAAGCTTCAGTTCAAGTCTCGTGTTGCTTCATATATATATATATATATATATATATAGGGATTAAGGTTACAATGTAAATTACACATATGCCCTTACATGAATAACCATATAAATTAAACTATTTACAACATTCCCCCTTGAATATTCCGTATAACAGTGTCGCTTGGCTACATGGTTATGTGTTGCCTCGTTAAAACTTTGCCAGGAAATCAAAACCTTGTGGGACAAAAACAACCATGGTCGAAGGAAAAAAATTGCAACGCACGTGGATAAGGAGTAGTCGCATCAGAACCTCCGGAGGTAGAGGAAGTCGTCTCTTCTGGATAATGCGCAGATAGTATGTCTATGGGAGTAGAATGCATTGGAGTTGCTATACCAAAACCTTGCCCGGTAAACCCAGTGGGAAAAACCCGTAGTCGAAGGAAAAAGTTGCCTATGGGTCGAATCATGACATTTTCAAGATGCAATGTCAATGAGGTGACCATTCCAAAAGTGTGCCTCATTAAAATCTAGCTAGGTAACAAAACCCAACGGGACAAAATAACCATGGATGTAGGACAAAAGAGTACACGGTGGTCAAGTGAGTATGCTTCAGGATACTTTGTATTCTTCGGGATAGTTGTTATGCTTTAGGATACATCATATAAATACTTTGGGGTACTTAGTATGCTTTAGGATACTCCCCCTGATATTGACTCCCCCTAAAAACTACATACTATGTAGATCAGCCAATCTACGTAAGCTAACACCATGAACATGCTGCTAGAATGTAGCCTTCGGTAATGACTTAGTGAAAATGTCTACATGGTTGTCTTGAGATCGGATTGACTTGATTTCAATCTTCTAAAGCTCTTGTTGTTGTTGGTTGAAGAAAAACTTCGGAGCAATATGCTTGGTGTTGTCTCCTTTATTAAAACCGGTCTTCATCTGCTTGATCCAGGCAACATTAATTTCGTAGATAATTTCCGATTCAGTATGGGTGGAATGTAGTCCACAAGTACTTCGAATATACCCCATAATGGCTCTCAACAATATACATTCATGAACTGCTTCGTGAAAAGGTAGGATCTCTACATGATTCGAACAAGTTGCAGCAAGGGTCTGTTTCATACACCTCCAAGATATTGCCTTGTTCCCAATGGTATAGACATAACCAGTTTGGGAACACGCCTTGTGTGGGTCTGATAGGTAATGAGTGTTAGCATACCCAACAAAGCATGCATCATTCCGAGGATCATGAAGGGTTGATCCATTGCTCGATGCATAAGGATAGAATAGACCCATGTCCATCCTACCTATGAGGTTCCAAAAAATGTCTTTTATACCATTCCATTGGCAACGTGTTGGCACATAGCTAAATCTAGCTAGCAAGTTCACAGCTAATGAAATGTCTGGTCTAGTGCATTGAGCCAAGTACAATAATGCGCCTATTGCACTTAGATATGGAATTTTGTTGCCAATATCTCTTCGTTATCATCTGTGGGACGAAACAGATCCTTCTTAAGATCTAGACTACGAACGATCATGGGCGTGCTTGAAGGCTTCGCTTTATCCTCATTAAAGCGTCTCAACATCTTCTGGATGTAATTCGATTGATGGACTAAAATTCCATCTGCACGATGCTCGAGCTCCATGCCGAGACAAAAGTTCATTCTCCCACGATCTTTCATTTCAAATTCCAACTTCAGGTGCTTAACAATTTCTTTGATCTCTTCAGGAGTATCAATCAGATTCATGTCATCGACATAAATTGCCACAATAGTAAACTTGGAACTTGTTTTCTTAATAAACAAGCATGGGCATAGTTCACTATTCACATATCCTACCCTGATCAAATATTCACTTAGACAGTTATCCCACATCCATCCGGATTGTTTCCACCCGTAAAGTGAATGCCGCAAACGAATGGAGAGTGTGTTCCGTGGTCTGGAACTATTAGCATTAGGTATCTTAAGTCCTTCGGGAACTTTCGTATATATCTCTGTATCCAGGTCTCCATAGAGATAAGCTGTGACCACATCCATAGGTTGTATACTCAGTTTTTCGGAAAACTACCAAATTGATAAGGTAGTGTAATGTTATGACGTCCATTACAGGAGAATTCGTCTCCTCGCAATCAATCCCAGGGCGTTGAGAAAATCCTTGAGCCACTAAATGAGCTTTGTATCTCACAATCTTGTTCTTCTCATTACGCTTCCTTACAAATACCCGTTTAAATCCTCCAGGTTTAACATGGGGAGGTGTAGGAACGACATGCCCAAAAACCATCCTTTTTGTCAAGAAATCTAATTTGACCTGGATTGCTTCCTTCACTATTGACCAGTCTTCTCTACGTTGGCATTCACCAACAGAGCGAGGTTCTATATCATCGCTTTTAATTATTTCGGTAGCTACCACGAATACAAATACATCGTCGATGATAATATCATTTTGATTCCATATCTCACTTATGCACGCATAATTTACCAAGATCTCTCTATTATCAAGAGTGGCTTCAGACACTGGAGCATCGCCCAACGTCATGTCTTCTAGGACAGACCCATAATCCGGAATTATCTCGTCAGATGGATTAGTTGAAATTGCGATGTCTAGGGGATTCAATTATGCCAAATTTATCCTCTTCCGGGGATGAGAATAATTTAAACCTAGTGGTCTACCTTGGTTCTTGGCAGGGACATGATTGGTTAGCCGCCATGGCCATACCTTGTTCGTCTGAGATGACTCGTCCAACTAGGACAACGCGTCCTACGAGGACGTCTATCATTGTAGGCACATTTGCAGCAGGTATATGTGATCTCGTCACTTTAGCTAGTTCAGAGAAAGCGTCTGGCATGTTATTGGCTACACTCTATAAATATAGAATTTTCCGCACTTCATTCTCACATTGTGCGGTGCAGGGATTGAAATGAGACATAGTGGGGACATTCCATGTTAACTCACATCGTTCTTCAGGAACGTTGATGTTCTTATCTCCCCTTAACGACGAGAAGACTGTCTCATCAAAGTGATTGTCCGTAAATCTAGCGGTAAAGAGATTTTCTATCAAGGGCTCTAAATAGCATATAATGGAGGGGATTCGTAACCGACATATATGCCCCTCATGTGTTGATGACCCATTTTTGTACGTTGTGGCGACGCAATTGGCACGTAAATTGCACACCCGAAAATGTGTAAGTACGAAAAGTTAAGTTTGTAGCCAGTCACCAATTGTAACGCAAAATAAGGTTGGATAGCAGTGGGCCTTAACTGGACCAACATGGTTGCATGAAAAATTGCATTGCCCCACGCATAAACTAGAAGCTTGGTGTGCATAACAAGGTTCGTGCAATCATTTGTAATCTCTTAATGTGTGCTTATGCGAGACCATTCTGGGTGTGAACATGGGGAACCGGATGTTCAACATCAATCCCAAGGCACATGCAATAATCATCTAATTATTTCGACGTAAACTCTCCGACATTATCGAGTCTTATGGATTGTATAGGATAATCCGGGTGGTTGGGCCCTAATGATCAGGATGAGGAGTTGAGCAAACACAACATATTGTGTGGACAATAGTGTACCTTGTGTCCACTTTGTTGATGCATTGATCAAAACCATGAAATAGTTAAACAGTCCACATGTTAGTTGGATAAGTCAACAAATATCCCTTTGTATTATTTGAAAGAAAGGGGTGGATTCTTTTCTCATCTTTGATATGATGGTCTTGTATTCAACTTTCCCAGCCAGCAAGCTTGACATAGTGTCTCAGTAAACACAAGGTCCTTATTAGTAAGGGGATGCTCGTGTGATGAATTGAGAATACGTCGCATCATACCTTGACCTGGGTGTACCAACCGGTCATGCCAAAATAAATAGTTGATCGGGATAGTAGGCTTCTGGCTAGCTATTGCCTAGCTTCTAGCTAACTTTCCAATGTACGCTTCTGGTCGTACATGTTAGAGGTTATGCAAAGGTATTCCACTTCATTTTCCTTTGTGGTTTCAACGTGATAACCGTTGGCTCGAATATCCTTAAAACTCAATAGCGTTCTTCTGGAACATGGAGAATGTAAGGCCTCACTAAAGGTAAAATCAGTACCATTGGACAACATCAAGTGGGCTTTGTCATGGCCCTCAATCAGGTTGGATTGGCTTGATATGGTTGACAAAGAGGTATGATTCGGCAACAACTTTGTAAAAAAATTTCCGATCTCGAAATATGGTGTGCGTAGTAGCACTGTCAACCAAGCAACAAACTTCCCCACAAGACGTGCCTGTTCATAAATTTAATTCAATTGATCACATGTATGAGAGTAAATATTTGCATTGAATTAAATCATATTCGAGCAAAAAAACCAATTTTCCAAATCCAAAAACATAATTCACCAAATTAATCCGTATGTGGGAACTGATCATTCAACTAAGTTGGTCTTTTTAGTTCCGCAATTGGCGTGATACTCGTCTAAAACTTCCTCTAGTGCACAGTAGGTGCAGTACCAGTGATATGTTCCTCCACATCTATAACACATAAATTATTGATTCTAGTTATGGTGGCAACAGGCCGGACCAGTTTTCTTCACATTTCGGACCTTCGGGACTGAAAGAGCATGGTACCCACCACATGTACCTTAATCACGAGTACTTGGTTCATGGGAGCCTTTTGTTGCATGCACCATGGTTGCGCTGATCCCGGTCATAGGGGTTCCCTTCCATGTCTCGGGAGGTTGGGCCTTTTCCCTCTACCACAACCCCAATTTCTCCTTTAACGGGTTGAATCATGATGAGTATCGACATTTGCTTCAGGCAGTGGTGTTTACTTCAGGGAATGGCGTTTGCTTCAGGAAATGATGTTGCTGCAGTACCAGCTTGTCGGATTGATCATTTTTCATTAGTAAATTGTTGATCTTTTCGGCGAGCAACATGGTTGTGATCAATTCAGCAAATTTGGCAAAGTGCTTCTCCATGTATTGATGCAACATAATCAAACAAAAGCCAGGGAAAGTGGAGAAAAATCTTCTCAAGGATGTCAGCTTCGTTGAGCTCATCCACACAAAATTTGAGAAGTAACCCGATCCGGTATCTCCGAATTATATTCATTCACGGATTTAAAATCCTAAAAAACGGATGTTATGCCAGTCATTTCTTGTTTCAGGCAAGAAGATGTCCTTAGGATGATTAAACTGCTCTTCTAGCGCCTTTTCAAGGAACAAATAATCGCATTTAGTGCTTTGGGCAATCACATCCATAAACAACTAATAAGAACAACAGGTTCTATAACATGGAATGATAAGTCAGATTAAACATGTAAAATGAACCGGTTTTATCATGTATGGTGAATTTAAAAAAGGAAACTTCGAGTACCTTTTCTTTTATGGCATTACCGGAATTACAAGTTCGGTGTTTTGTATTCTACTGGTTCATTTATGAATTTCTAGTTCGTTTATGAACTTGTAGTTCATTGAAATACATGCATTTCCTAATAATATCATCTAAGAAAATAAAATGGTTGAACAATTAAATAAAACCTAAGAAATAGTTTGGAATGATTTAAAGAAATGCTTCTGCCATTAAATGGTTAAATATGTTAAGTATTTGCTTCAGGCATTTAAGGCTTAAATATAAGATGTGTTGCTATTCATCACAAAAAAACAAGTAGCCTAGTGGTTAAGGCACTTTGTTTCATGGATTCCATGGTCCGTGGTTCGAACCCAAGTGATGCAAAGAACTTCAAATTTTCTCTTTGTTGAATCCATCTTTGTTCAACACTTCAGGTGTTGATGTGGAGTGATGACGTGTCACTTTAGTTGGCGTGGCATGATCACGTGTCAATTCTTTATTTTCTACACAAATCTGAGACCCAACCCTATTCTTCATATGAGAAGAAGCCTGAGCCCACCCACTTCGGCATCAAATGTTTTCTTTGTCGAACCCTTCTGGTGTTGATGTGGCGTGATGACGTGTCACTTCAGGTGACGTGTCACTTTAGTTGACATGGTATGATATCGTATCAATTCTTTATTTTCCACACAAATCTGAGACCCAACTCTATTCTTCATATGAGAAGAAGCCTGAGCCCACCCACTTCGGCAACAACTCTCTCTTCATCTTTTAATGGAGGTGGTGGTGGCGGAGGCACTAACAAGATGATGTGGCTAACAGCGGACACTCCGCCTCTGGTCGGACCGGCGTTGTCCGAAGATGAGTGAGTCTGCGAGCTTTCGTTAATTCCAGGTGGGTTGATTTGGGGGTGGGATAGGATTAGTTTTACATTAAAGGGGAGTATTCAATTGAGATTTTCATAAAGTTTAAATGTCTTTCAAAGTTCAGATGTATACAATTAGAACTTTTAAAGAGTTAGTAAAAGTTTGAGGTATTCAATCTATAATTTTATAGAGATTTATAATGCTATTAAAAGTTGAGGTGTATTCAATCATGATATTTCATAATTCCATAAAAGTTTGGTGTATTCAAAACATCAATGAGCGTTGTAGACTTCATTAAATGGTTGAGTTTTGTGGAGTTTGACAAACATTTTAGTGTAAATTATTGTTTAGAAAATTTTATATTTTCAATAGACTTAACAAAATTCATGTCTCTTATCGATTTCTATATAATTTTGTTATTAACTCTGTAAAAGTTTATGAAAATCAATAAATCTGTAGAACTCAATCACTTCAAAAAACTATGCAATTATTTGTATAAATCAGAATTCAATACACTCCCTTAAGTAAATTTAACTTAACCTCTTCATTTGCACACACGTACACACATAATCATTATTTCTTTGATAGAAAGCTTAGTTGGTTCTCTATTTGATTTAACATGCAAGCCATCGTCGCATATTGGGTCATCGTTCTCGGTGAGGGGAGGTGAGGGTTAGGTGGTTCCTGAACTTGTTTGGGTTCATTTTGTTTTCTTTTAATTTTTTTTGTTTATTAATTTTAAAATTTTATGAAACTCAATTTTTTTGTTGTCTGCATGGAGTCCATATCAGCATAAAAAAATGGTCCATAAGAGTCACTTGGACACTTAACAAATTTTTTAACAGATTGACTAACGGAAAGTACTTAGATGACGTGCTGTAATTATTTAGGTATCGAATTGAAATTTTTAGTAGTTGTTAAGTTATGAATTTAAAAGGACTCCCTATATAGTGGTTTTAAGTATTTTGTCTTTAAAAGTTATATAAAAATAAAAATAAATAAAAAGAAAATTAATTTACAAAACACCATCATCGTCCTCTTCTTCCTCAAAATTCAAATCGATTTCCAGCGTTTTCTTCCTAAAATGCAAATCGCGATAAGGTTTTCTTCCTCAAAATCTAAATCGCGGCTAGTGTCTTCTTCCTCAAAATCCAAATCGCGACTAGCGCCTTCTTCCTCAAAATCCAAATCGCGATAGCGTCTCCAAAATCAAAGATGGTGGAGTGCGGATTCGCCGGTCAAGGTTGGATGGTGGAGCGCGATGATGGTGAGGAAAACCCGGAAAACCAGTGAAAGAGAGAGAGAGAGAGGATTGATGAGGATGAGGGTCATGATCATGACGACAATGACGATGGATATGGCTTGGATGATGAGCTCGTTTCGTTGTTGGTGAGCGAAAAATCACTAGGAAGAGAATGAAAAAATTGGGGGAAGAGAACATTCGGAAGAGCGATAAATTGAGGTGCCACCTTCACCGGCTATTCCGAATACAACATCTCATTGTGCATCTTGTTTTGGAATTCCTGATGGAGAATTAGGGCGTAGGGAGAGATTGAGTTTCTTGGATTTCTTTGGGGGGAGGTTTTCAAGATTTAGGGTATTTTTATATCTACATGAAGTTCATGTCAAGATGAAAAAAGGGACATATAAGGGTATAAGAGCCAATTGGACACTTTCTTTAAAGGAGGGTACTTAGATGACATGTTTTAATAGTTTGGATATCCCATTGAAACATTTTATAGTTTATATATGAACTTGAAATTACATTTATAGTTTTAAAGTTTTATGTAGTTTGACATTTGTTTATGTAAAGATATAGACCAAAAGAACAATATATATTTATGTTTGGTATTAACCTTTTTTTGTCAAAATCCAACCCAAAACCACCAATTAATTCAATGATATAAAACATAAGTAAATCATATATGGTACTAGAATTTATAATATATTGAGTCCCAAAATAATTTCATTCAACTAAATCAGGGGCATACATCAAGTAGCCTACACATATCCATCACATAATACGTACGTAATAAGATCGATTCAAAACTAAGAATAAAAATTTTGTTTATTTTCGGATTAAAAAGATTATTATCATGCACTAAATTATTTTGATTTGATTGAAACAAAGATCAACAGTAGCAATGGCATCCACGAGCGTCGTTTTTGCATTCACCTCCAGTGCAACCCTTACTCTTACAAAAACTACTGCACTCAGCTGAATTATGGCGCTTAGTACACCCTTCGAACGACTTATGTTCACTGCAACAATCACCTGCTTTGCAAACTGATGAAAACAAACAAACAACCTATTCATTATAATTATCTCAAAACATCATTTAAAGATTATTTTGTGTGTAAAATATAATTACAAAAAAAAAGTCTAATTTCTCAACAAACCCTAGTAGATTGCATGCATATATGCAAACATGGATGTTGGACCAATATATATATATATATATATATATAACTGCAGTAGAATATTGATAGATAATGAAACAAACCTGCGACGTTTGACAACAGCACCAACATAAGGACGAACATTGGCATAATGAGCTTAGTCATGTTTTCTCTTTGAATGATTTCTTTTCGTTCCTTGACTTTATAATTTTTTCTGGGTAATTGTTATCCTTTATATAGAGACTTGAAAGGAGAAGCGGAGAGCACAAATAAGAAAGAAATCGACTATTAAGGCAAGACTTAAATCCCAATTAATTAACCTAATAAATTTGATGAATCTTGAAATGGAATTAGGCCAGAGGATTTTAAAATGTCCTAAATAATATCTTTTAGTCCCCAAAATATCTTATTTTATCCTTTTTTTAATACAAGGAACAATAAGTAATCAAATTCAAGAAGTTCAATTTCGTATCTTCCCAAAAAAAAGTCTAATTTCTTATTTTTGTCCAAAAGAAAAAAGAAATTAATTTTTTATTACAATTTTCATATTTATGTTGAGTAAATATTCTATTATTTTATTTAATTTTTTTCACTCAATTTCATATATCAAATTCAACTATGGAGAACCACCGGGTGGTCCAGTGGTGAGGGCATAAGTCTGAAAGGTCCCAGGTTTTGAGTTCGTATCATCTTGGGCGCTATTTCTGTAGCTGTAAACTCATACATGGTCTATTGTTCGATCCCTTAGGTTGTTCACGAGTCTCTAATTTACCCCCTCTTGCCTAATGAGGTTCCGACACAAGACGAAATTTTCGTGCTTGAAGCGTCATAATTAAGTATGTTTTTTTAGTTAAAAAAAATAGAATTTAGAGATTAGATATTTATTTGCAAATAAAACTTTAGTAGAGGAAACTAATCAAATAAAATGGAAAATTTGTAACTTCAACTATAAAATATTTTTCTTTGAAAAAATAAATATAAAGACTAATTGTGAGTTAATTGTTTGACAGATGGTGCGAGTCTAGCGAGGAGGTGAGCATGCATACAGGGATACACCAAAGATATAATATTAATGAGGATGAGCAAAAATAATAAATTCTGACAAAAAAAGTCACAAAATAAGAGATCGAGAACATAAATATATTAATTTACTTATTTGCCTATCCATAAACGGAGATCATCTACTAAATAAAAAAGGATATCACTATATCAACATATCACCTGCTCAAATTGTTAAGGTAGACGTTGGAAAGTTTGATTTTATTCACAACGTACCATTCTTTGATAGTGACGCTTACGACTCATCTTAGAGCTTGTCATGTGTGCTCCAAAGTAACCATGGTTAGTAATTTTAATTAATAATATAAATTTATTAGTATAATGAGAAAAAATATTATTTTTTCCATATTTATGTTGCATGCATTCAAGTTCATATCCAATTAATTTATCATCAAATCAAAATTACATACTTACTTAACAAAGAGATGAAAAGCCGAAAAAAAAACTTTTGATCTCTTATACTATGAACAGTTTACTTTTGTTCATATCAAATATACTTTAATCAAAAACATCAAAAATTGTATATTTTGGTCTTTTTTTTAGGAAATGAATAATAGATCTTTCATTTGAACCCAATATAGTAACCAAATGGACGAACATTTACTTTTAAGGTGCAAATCTAATATATACAAAAACCTTTCTTCAAAATTTTGGGGAAAATATGTGAAAGATAGAAAACATCTTGCAAATAAATTAGTTTTGGGAAACATATAATTCCTCCATTACAATTGTTACATCCTCCTTAGAAACAACATGCAATAAATACCGGGTTACGGAAAACTGCAGATTATGCTCCTTCAATGATAATGGCTTCATCAACAAATTCGTAGGAAAAATTGCAAAGACATTGGCTTGATTATGTTAACAATTATTTGAGATTATCGTATAAAAATAATAAATTCTGACAAAAAAAGTCACAAAACAAGAGATCAAGAACATAAATATATTAATTTACTTATTTGCCTTTCCATAAACGGAGATCATCTACTAAATAAAAAAGGATATCACTGTATTAACATGTCACCTGCTTAAATGGTTAAGGTAGACGTTGGAAAGTTTGATTTTATTCACAACGTACCATTCTTTGATAGTGACGCTTACGACTCATCTTATAGCTTGTCATGTGTGCTCCAAAGTAACCATGGTTAGTAATTTTAATTAATAATATAAATTTATTAGAATAATGAGAAAAAAATATTATTTTCTCCATATTTATGTTGCATGCATTCAGTTTCAAATCCCATTAATTTATCATCAAATCAAAATTACGTACTTACTTAACAAAGAGAAGAAAAGAAAGAACAAAAAAACTTTTGATCTCTTATACTTTGAACAATTTACTTTTGTTCATATCAAATATACTTTAATCAAAAACATCAAAAATTGTATATTTTGGTCTATTTTTTAGGAAATGAGTAATAGATCTTTCATTTGAACCCAATATAGTAACCAAATGGACGAACATTTACTTTTAAGCTGCAAATCTAATATATACAAAAACCTTTCTTCAAAATTTTGGGGAAAATATGTGAAAGATACAAAACATCTTGCAAATACATTAGTTTTGGGAAACATGTAATTTTGAATTTATGGGAAACATCTTGCAAATATATATTTTTCTCACTTGTGTACGTAAACATGTAATTTTGAATTTATGGGCAATTGATTAGACATAAAATCGAATGCATAGCTACATAAAAATATAGAAAGATTTTACTAAACATAAATTTGGAAAGAATAATTTTTTTTTTGATTATACTAATAATTTAATATTATTAATTGAAATTGTTAATCGTAGTTAATTTTGAAGACACATGGCAAGTTCTAAGGTTGGTGGTAAGCGTCACCACAAAAGAATGGTGGTAAGTGTCACCACCAAAGAGTGGTGGTGAGCAAAATCAGACTCCCAAAGATTGAAATAATATAAGAAAATAATCAAAATCAGACTCACAAAGATTGAATTGTGACAAATTTAATGAAACGTTAGATGAAATGTAACTATAGGCGAGTGTTGGGATACTTTGTGTGTTGGGACTTTATGGGCCGTTGGAAGACTTAATAGAGGACCTAATGGACTTCCAACCTTGCTTTAATACCCTCTTAAATCTTAGTAAGTGAGAACAGGTTCCAAAGTTTATCAAAAAATAATATCTCTTAGGAAAAACAATGGTAGAACGGCTCCGTTAGATCGCAACCAGCTTGCTTTTAAGACAAGATTTAGCTTCATTAACTTGTGATGTGGAAGCTAAAAGTGCATGAGTAAGAGAAATTGCATGGTTTAGCTCGTATTGAGGTCTTGTGTGAAGATTAGAAGTTGGAAGAGTGCTTATTATTTGAGAGATTTTATGTTTACGACACCTAATAGGAGTGATTAGTAGGTGCTGTAAGAGAGAAGTACTAGGGTGATTAATGTAACTATAAGAAGGCTATAAATAAGTGTCTTAAAATGGTGAATGTGCTTGTAGCTGAAGTGATGGTCAGGATGATGAACAAGGGAAGTTAAAGGATTGCTAGATGCCTTGAAAATATTTTGTGCACTTTGTGGTTTCTTGCTGTTCGTTCTGGGTTGGTTAAAGGATTGGTCTAAGGATTATTTTTATAGAGGCTAGAAGGTTCTGCCCCCTAACACTAACCAGGACATCGTTGTCTCCTCTTTCCTTTTATTGGAAAACCCTAATGACCCTTCTCCTAATGCTCTTAGCCCTATCGCAAAAAAACCGCTGTTACCATAACCATTTATATTTAATAGTGTGATTATGGTTTAATCATTTATCTAAATGGTATAGTTATTGTTATAACTATTTAGATCCTCTTTTAAACAGTATGGTTATGGTTTTTAGCCATTTACCCATTGGATAAATTATTTAACTACTTAAACATAACCATTTAAGCATTAAACCATTTATTACATAACCATATAATTTTTTTGGTCATATTTATTTAACCATTTATTTAGTGTTGTTAATTAAAGTAATTTGACAAAACTATAAAAAAAAATAAATAAATAAAAAAAAAACTCAAACTCATCACAGACCCGTGGGTGACCCGTGATGCCGGTGGGTCGACCCGTATTTTCCGGCCATTTTCGGCCACCTCAGGCGGTTATCTTTGTAAGAATTTGTTCCTCTTTTCGAATCTAACAAGTCTATGCCCTTAAATTTATCATATCTTAGTCTATTTTTGTGGATCTAACTTAAAAAGTTTCGTGGTTTTGAGCGTTTTTCACATATTCCGACCACCTTTGGCCACTTTTGGCCGTCGACCCAAATTTTAAAGTTGTTCTACTCGTCGATCTCTACGCAGTGATATAAAATTTGTTGGTATCCAAGATGGATGATTATGTTGGTAAAATTATTAATAATTGCTATATTTACAGAAATTGAAAATAAAATAAACTTTATATTCAAAATAAATTACAAAAGAAATCAAAGTAAGAGACACTTTATACGTGATCGAGTCTAGAACTTTGCTCTATTTCCTTAAGACGAAATTGCCTCCTCACCGGTGCTCAAGGATTTTGCTTGGCAAACCTCTCACAGGATACAACGATCAACTTCTTACGGAAACATCACTTCAATCCAGAAGAATAACGAACGCAAACTATATTTAAAACTCTCTCTGAAATATTCTAAGACTCAATACTTTATTGCACTAATTCTCCACAAATGAAATGTATGATTTGAATATTCTGAATGAATGAAATGCATTGTGGGTATCTCTATTTATAGATGTAATAACATCTCTTCATAAAAGATATATCTCTTCGCAAGGTTGGTGGTAAGCGTCACCCCCAAAGAGTGGTGGTGAGCAAAATCGGACTCACAAAGAATGAAATAATATAAGAATATAATCAAAATCAAACTCAAAAAGATTGAATTGTGACAAATTTAATGAAACGTTAGATGAAATGTGACTATAGGCGAGTATTGGGATACTTTGTGTGCTGGGACTTTATGGGCCGTTGGAAGACTCAATAGAGGACCTAATGGATTTCTAACCTTGCTTTAATACCCTCTTAAATATGAGTAAGTGAGGCCAGGTCCAAATTTCTCGAAAAATAATATCTCTTAGGGAAAAAATTGGTAGAATATGAAGCCAATATATATATTATAAGATGTTTTGTTTAAATAAATATTAAATTAATCATATTTTAAGAAAATATTTCTATTTTTCGTGTAATTTTATTTTTATTAAATATATCAATCTATTAACTATTACACATTTGAACTCATTGTTTATAATTTCTTATTTTTATTACATTCCCTATTTGAATTTCTATTAGTCAATATGTGATGAACCATTAAAAATAAGGTATGATTTGTTTTACCTTTATTTATTTTGATATTATTATATTGATTTGAATCATTTGAATTCCACTTTGACAAAAAAAAAATCATTCGAATACTATTATTATGAGTTAAATTACATCAAAATTTTAATTTTTTCCTTTTAAATATTTTGTGAAAGGCCCTTCACAATTCAAATCCTGGCTACGCCACTTGCAATCTTATCCATAAACAACTAATAAGAACTGCATATTGTATAACATGGTATGATAAGTAGGATTAAGCATGTAAAATCTACCGGTTTTATCATGTATAGTGAATTTATAAAGGAAAATTCGAGTTCCTTTTCTTTTATGGAATTACCGGAATTGCAAATTCGGTGTTTTGTATACTACTAGTTCATTTATGAATTTTTAGTTCGTTTATGAACTTCTAGTTCATTTAAATACATGCATTTCCTAATAATATCATCTAAGAAAATATAATGGTTGAACCATTAAATAAATCCTAAGAAATTATTTGGAATGATTTAAACAAATGCTTCTAGTATTAAATGGTTAAATATGTTAAGTATTTGCTTCCGGTATTAAAGGCTTAAATATAAGATGTGATGATGTACATCAAAAAAACACAAGTAGCCTAGTGGTTAAGGCACGTGTCACTTCAGGTGACGTGTTGTGATGACGTGTCACTTTAGTTAACATGGCATGATGATGTGTCACTTCTTTATTTTCTACACAAATTAGAGACCTAACTGTATGCTTCATATGAGAAGAAGCTTGAGGCCACCGACTTCGGCATCAACTCTCTCTTTGTCTTTTAACGGAGGTGGTGGTTGCGGAGGCATTAACAAGACAATGCCGCTAGCGGCAAATACTCCGCCTCCGATCGACCCGACATCGTCGAAAGACGAGTGAGTCTGCGAGCATCAGTCGATTCCCGGTGGGTTGATTTTGGGGTGGGATTGGATTATTTTTACATTAACGGGGGTGTATTTAATTGAGATAGTAAAAGTTTTAGGTAAATCTATACTTTTTTAGGGATTTATAAAGTTATTAAAATTTGAGGTGTATTCAATCATGAAATTTCACAACTCCATAAAATTTTGGTGTATTCAAAACATCAATGAATATTGTTGACAAGACCCATCCCAAAAAATAAAAGTAGAAATTTAATTAAATTAAATAACCGGGAGTCATGATTTGGATTAGAGTTTGGATTTGATCTAAAGTTTAGAGTTGGGCCTTAGAGGGGGTCCAATGTAGGTTGTTGGGTCGTGAATTAAAGGTTGAATTCACGAAATTTACCATTTTACCCTGAATTTCCTTATGGCCTGAAAGTCACTTTTCGATTGACGACTTTTTGCGAATGTTCTTTGAACAATTACGTAGGTCTTGCGTTTACGTGTACGTAGTCAGGTGGCAAGTCGAAATCGGAGCTCGAACCAGAAAGTTACGGGTCTAGAACGATCGGGACGTATAGGTAATTTTGGAAACTTTTTAAATTATAAAAAGTTTCTCTCTCCTCCCTCAATTGGTCAGACTCTCTCTGATCTCTTTCTTCTCTCTCTCACTCCCACGAAAACTAGCGGAGAAGAACCCCAAAACCTCCACACGGCCGCCACGATTCACGGCGACCCAGACCACCACGAGACCATCATTGTAACGACCCGGACCAGAAATTAAATTATTTTGAGAATTGGACAATTTTACCCTCAGTTTTGGATGGGTTCGGGAGTCACTTTTTGACTGGTAATACTTATTGTAACGACCCGGACCAGAAATTAAATTATTTTGAGAATTGGACAATTTTACCCTCAGTTTTGGATGGGTTCGGGAGTCACTTTTTGACTGGTAATACTTTTGGGAATTTTTCTTGGGTTGTTGCGTAGGTATCGAACTCACGAGTTCGTAGACAGGCGGCATGCTGAAAACGGAGATCCGATGAGTTCGTTACGGGTCTAGAAGCTGCAGGGGCAGTTTGGTAATTTTGGAAATGTTGGAATTATATAACAGATATTTTTCTCTCTCCTCGAGAGATTGGTGGATGCAGTCTCGGTCCTATCCGAGCCCTCCCCGTGCGAACACCGATAGGCCATATTCATCGGAGGGGTTCCGATCCGATTCGAACAAAACAAAGGTCGGGAGGATCTTCCCCGGGACCCCACGAGCATTTTGGGGTAGTTCTTGTAGCGGGAGCACCGCCGTAGGCGATGGACGGAGGAGGGAGGTGAGCCGAACATTCTCGGCCGTTTTCTGGCCAAACCAGGTACGATCTCGGAACTTTGACCTCATATTTGGATTCCTGGTGAGAAGTAGATGAATTTACATGTGTAGATCGTGAAAAACGGTTTAGAAATGAGGAAGTTAGAAAACCTTGAAAATCGGCCGGAAATGGCAGTTTCCGGCGAACCAGACGGCGGGGAGGTGGCCGTCCGGTCATCTTCTCCGGCCAGCCTCCGGTGACGGCGAGGGCCGTCCGGTCGTCTTCTCCGGCGAGTCACCAGTAACCGGTCGAGTCGAGTGAACTGGTCGAGTCGAATGAACCGGTCGAGTTGGACCGGGTCAGGTCGAGCCGGGCTGGGTTGGACCGGTCCAGGCGCGTGAACACTGTAGCAGGCGCGTGATCGGCGCGTGGCAGTGCGTGGGCGCGGGTTCTGACCTTCCGGTGGCGCGTGGCGGCGCGTGGGACTGTTCCCGAAGTCACGGCGGCGCGTGACCAAGGTTTTGGGACGTTTCAGATCAGATTTTGTTGGTTTCGAGGCCATAGGAGTTCATTTAGAGCTCGGTTGGGCAATCCCAGCGGTAGGGATTGACCGTAGAGAGGGTTTTGAGCTTGGAAAGTCAAGGTAGTTGGGTCATTATGGTGTAGGTGTTCTGAGGCTAGAGCGTACATGAATTTTGGGTTGGATGGGATGGTAAGCGGACTTTGATTTATAAATTGTAATGTATGTATAAATATCTTCGATTTAATTACTGTGGTGTATGATTGTATTTATAAATTGTGATGCATGTATTAATATCCTCGATTTAATTACTGTTGTGTATGGTGATATTTATAAATTGTAACGCATGTATTAATATCCTCGATTGCTGGATAATTGTTGTTCCAATATTTCAGTGGAAGCGAGTTGTGAGAAACGATATGGTTGTTGAATTCGGTTTTGATGGTGTTTGGCCGTGGTAATTATTTGGGTACATGATTTTGAGTTGAAACCGTAGTTGTGATAAATGATAAACAAAATATATACTTGATTATGGATACAAAACCCGATTTGATGGGGCCTAGAAGCCGGGCCTTGGTTCCGTGTTGGCGGACTCCCGGTGAACCCCTAAATTAAACAAAAACCGATTTGATGGGGCCTAGAAGCCGGGCCTTGGTTCCGTGTTGGCGGACTCCCGGTGAACCCCTAAATTAAACAAAATCGATTTGATGGGGCCTAGAAGCCGGGCCTTGGTTCCGTGTTGGCGGACTCCCGGTGAACCCCAATATAAAAGGTGATTTTGCAGAGATTGTGGTCGAGTCCAAGTAGTACATATTCTAGCACAACCCAAGGGATACCCTGGTGGCTAGGAATATGATAGCCGAGATATATGCCGATTGATATGTTATGATATTCGAGAGATGCCGACTGATATGTTATGATAGTCGAGATATATGCCGACCGATATGATATGATACATATTCTAACACACCCCAAGGGATACCCTGGTGGCTAGGAATATGATAGCCGAGATATATGCCGATTGATATGATATGATAGTAGAGAGATGCCGACTGATATGATATGATAGTCGAGAGATGCCGACTGATATGTTATGATATTCGAGAGATGCCGACTGATATGTTATGATAGTTGAGATATATGCCGACCGATATTATATGATACATATTCTAGTACACCCCAAGGGATACCCTGGTGGCTAGGGATATGATAGTCGAGAGAGATGCCGACTGATATGTTATGATAGCCAAAGGTTATACCGGCTGATGATACAATACGATAGCCGAGGATATTTTCGGCTCTAATATGAACCAGACGACAATTGTTATGGGCCTAATCAACATATGAAAATACGTCGTCATCCGGGTCAGTGGGTTGGTGTGGGCGGTGACCCAGAGGGACGAATTATCATTGGTTCACTAGTATCTGATTAGTTGTTGTCTTGTGGTTTTCTAGTAGTGATGTCAGCAATGTCTGACTACTGACATTTGGTATAAGAGAGTATTTCTATTTGAACCACCACTATTCCGAGGTTTTGGTTCTGACCGGTATTTTATCCTGCGTCTGACAGTAGGGGGTGATCAGTAAGTACAGAGTTTCTGTTGGGAACCATGTAAAGTTTAATAAAAATTATTTAAGAATAAAGGGTATTTATGGTAATTAAATTTTGAGGTAAAAGAACTGTCAGACGGGATAAGGGTTCTTTCCGGGTTTCGAGGAAATTCGGGAAGGGTCCTTACAAGTGGTATCAGAGCTTTAGGTTAACTTCCTGCAGACCGCACACTTGTGTGCAAATTATTTACGGAATTATGTTAACAAGATGCATCCGAGGAGTTTACCTCTTTCGTGATCTTGAACTGAATAGGAGGTTGGTTCTTTAACCTGAGTTAGTGAAATTTCGGGGACGAAATTCCTTAAGGGGGGTAGATTGTAACGACTCGGACCAGAAATTAAATTATTTTGAGAATTGGACAATTTTACCCTCAGTTTTGGATGGGTTCGGGAGTCACTTTTTGACTGGTAATACTTTTGGGAATTTTTCTTGGGTTGTTGCGTAGGTATCGAACTCACGAGTTCGTAGACAGGCGGCACGCTGAAAACGGAGATCCGATGAGTTCGTTACGGGTCTAGAAGCTGCAGGGGCAGTTTGGTAATTTTGGAAATGTTGGAATTATATAACAGATACTTTTCTCTCTCCTCGAGAGATTGGTGGATGCAGTCTCGGTCCTATCCGAGCCCTCCCCGTGCGAACACCGATAGGCCATATTCATCGGAGGGGTTCCGATCCGATTCGAACAAAACGAAGGTCAGGAGGATCTTCCCCGGGACCCCACGAGCATTTTGGGGTAGTTCTTGGAGCGGGAGCACCGCCGTAGGCGATGGACGGAGGAGGGAGGTGAGCCGAACATTCTCGGCCGTTTTCTGGTCAGTGGGTTGGTGTGGGCGGTGACCCAGAGGGACGAATTATTATTGGTTCACTAGTATTTGATTAGTTGTTGTCTTGTGGTTTTCTAGTAGTGATGTCAGCAATGTCTGACTACTGACATTTGGTATCAGAGAGTATTTCTATTTGAACCACCACTATTCCGAGGTTTTGGTTTTGACCGGTATTTTATCCTGCGTCTGACAGTAGGGGGTGATCAGTAAGTACAGAGTTTCTGTTGGGAACCATGTAAAGTTTAATAAAAATTATTTAAGAATAAAGGGTATTTATGGTAATTAAATTTTGAGGTAAAAGAACTGTCAGGCGGGATAAGGGTTCTTTCCGGGTTTCGAGGAAATTCGGGAAGGGTCCTTACAATCATCCTCTTCTCTCCCCCATGCAAACTCAACCACATCACCCATAGAAACCGCCGTCCACCGTACGTAGAGCAATGAGCTGTAAAAGAAATGATATCGCCCATCGAAACCCAACCATATGAGCGGATGTCGATTTGGACAATAGTTTTGGATTCCTCTTGATAAGTAGATGAATCTACACTATTAAGTTGTAGATTTTGGTTGAGTTTTGAAGGAGTTGCAGGAGCTCATATTTTTGGCCTTTAATGTCGGATCCAGCAACAGTGTAGTCGCGAGGTAGGGGTGACAGAACTCCACAGTCGCGCCACTTAATACCCAAGAGAGAGTGCCGGCGCGTGAGGGCGTTTGGGGTTCTCCCCCGGTCTCCAGCGAGTCTTGTTTTGATGCTCTAGACATTCCGGATATGATGGCATAGGTTTTGAGTCCATCGTAGTTCATTTAAGACTAATTTCGGAAGTCCTAAGTTACTCGATTTACGTTAAATAACGTAAATGTTCGGGGGTTAAGGTTTTGATCATAATGATTAAATTACTATTATTACTGTTAATTAATCTTGTTTACGAGGTATTATATCAATGGAAAGTCCAATGAGCTGTGTAGATTAGACGGAGCTCGTGAGGACTCCCGGGAGCGAACGCCTCGAAGTACATGCAATAGTGGATCCGAAGGGGTGTATTCTCCCCGACGTACTGTGAGAGAAATTCTTTCCTAAACTCATACCAATATGACTTATGTACGGTCATGTTATGGATTATATGATGACTGGGACTTCATTTGAATGATGATTGATTTAAATGCATTAGTTGTATTTGATGTGATTATGTGTGTGGTGATGAATGTTTGGTTGACTACCAAAATATTTAGGGAATGGGAATGATGCAAGATGATGATAGGAAATCTAGACTATGCCAGGGGTTAGCTTTAGGACCCGACATTGTTAATTATGAGAAGTAAGTACTCCGAAACGAGTATAAACTAATGCTTTAGTGATAGATCTCAAAGATTGATTCTGATAATTAAATTAGAATATCATGAGATGTATGTACTCCAAAACGAGTATAAACTAATACTTTAGTGGTAGATCTTGAAGATAGATTCCGAGATTTCAATTAGTATATCGATGAGATGTATGTACTCTGAAACGAGTATAAACTAATACTTTAGTGGTTGATCTCAAAGATAGATTCTGAGATTTAAATTAGAATATCAATGAGATTTAAGTACTCCGAATTGAGTATAAACTACCACTAGATTAGAATCTCGAGGGTCGATTCCGAGATACGTATCACGATCTCAAGTCACGAGGTACGATACATTCGGCGAAAGACGTGAGTCACGGCGAGATATCGTTACACAACGACGAGTACGATAGACATGACAAACATGACAATGAGTTAGTGTTGAGATGCTACAGCCGAGGAGTAATGTCGGTCTAGTATATGTCTCATGTGTCATGGTTAGAGTCCTGTGTCCAATCAAAGTCATGTTGTGATGCTATTGTCGAGGAGTCATGCCGGCATAGTACATGTGTCAGTTGTGTTGTTATAAGTCATATGATTGTGCAATGATTACAGATGATTCATGCCGGCATAGAACATGATTCATATGATCGTACGAGGATTGCGGATGAGTGATGCCGGCATAGTACATGAGTTTGTACTGTGGCACGAGGATTACCGAGGATTCATGCCGGTATAGCACTTGTATCAGTCGTGTGGTCATGAGTCATATGATGTTGCGATGATTACCGAGGATTCATGGCGGCATAGCACATTAGCCATATGACGGTGCAATGATTGTCGTGGAGTCATGCCGTCATAGCACATGTGTCAGTTTTGGTATGCCCATATGGTGGCCGCTCGTACCTGTCTATAGGCCACATACCGTACTCCACGTGATCGTGGTACGAGTGTAGACACCCAGCCTGTCACGTATGCGTGACTTGCGTGGCTTCAGTTCCAGTTGGATACTGTGCGTGTGATGCTAGTCGATGATACAAGTCGGCTGATGCCAGCCGATGATTTATGCTAGCTGATGATGTGATGCCAGCCGAGTTTACATGCCGGCTGATGCCAACCGATGATTTGTGCCGGCTGATGATGTGATATGACAGTCGATGATAAATGCGACTGATGCCAGCCGATGGTTGTGCCGACTGATGACGTAACTTGATAAACGAGTTGACATGTCGGCTTATGTGATATACCAACCGCGGCCATGCCGGCTGATGTCTGTTATTGTGGTATGTGGGTATTGCGTGGGCGGTGACCCCAATTGTTGAGATTTTGATTCGTACGCATTAGTGCGACGTTGAGACGTTCGATACCGTTCATATGGAGACGACGGGAGTACGACGTCGAGTATACTGCTATCGTTCGTAGAGAGACGACGAGAGGAAGATATTACTATTCTAGTTATCCACGAGTTGGATGTGTCATCTTCAATGTGTGATGATTTACTATGATTATTGTGATAAATGTCTCTAGATGTTGAATGTGTGTGATTGCGAATACTGCGGGGTTATTCGATTATTATATTGTTATATTGTTGTTGTCTGATTTACTTACTGAAGGGTTAACATGGAAACACTCACCCTTGTTTCCTTTTATACCAGGTCATCGTAGAAGTTTGCAGATTCAAGGAGGAATGTTATAAACTCTGACATTTTGTTGCCATCCAAGGTATTATCAGTTAGCATTAGAATGCTTTTAATTTTGATCATGAATTTTGTGAGCATGCTCTGGGACGCCGTTGTCGCGGTGAAAGGGTAATTTAGTATTTAAAATTTACCTTTCACTAAACCTCCTAAAATGCAACATTTTAGAGGGCTTTCGTCACTTGGACTCAGTGTCCAGGTGTCGGTCAGCACCGGTGACTCCAGTATCCAGTTGGATTTCCGGAGCGTGGTGTATCAATTGGTATCAGAGCATGGTTTTAGGAAGTGAAGCTATTTATGTACATTTGATGATCATAATTACCAATTTTTACATGTCAGAGCACTTGCTTGAACAAATTCTTGTGACTAAGTGTTAGTTACTCTAACCTACCAAGATGGGGAGTACGTTTTGTAGTCGATCATCATGATGACTCGTATTAGAATTAGTAAATTTTTGTAAATTGTTGCATGTTTGGAGAAGATTGATTGTGAAATGAGCTAAACTGTTTGGGTATTAGTTTAGTATGTAAATTCTTTTGTCTCACAGGTGGAAAACGGTATGATCCATTTACAGGGGAGATTTTTCCGAATTTTGGTAGAGTTCTTATAACCTTGGTTGGACCAGTATGTGTGTCTCAGGAATAGTATTAGGGTTGAGTGACCCTTTATTGCGGTAACTTGGTGAAATTCCCATCAAATTCCTCGTTCAGGTGGTTAAACGAGTTATTCGGGCCATGAGGCAATGCTGTGAGCAGTCAGTCACCAAAATTAATTTCAACATATGAGACTTAGAAATTCATAACAGTAATTGAGCCGTATCCCGCTGAATTCGGAGAGTAGGAAATGTGTCATAATCGACACCTCTCGAATTCAGTGATGCATTTATGAGAATTAAACATTCTCGGAGGAAAATTATGGTTTGAAGTAGAACGTTCAAAACATGTAACGACTCATGAGAGGAATCTTATTGCAGGTCGGGATCCACTTACCTTTATGGAAGACGAAAAGCCCCATAAAGGATAACCTTGATGGGTGACTACGAAAAACAAGGATCTTAGGGCCTATGAGGACACTTGCTATAGACCAGGATGCCTTTTGCCTTGCCACCAAATGGTTCTCTCCCCGAAGTCGAAGAGGACTAGGAGAATCTACGGACCATTGATGTAAAGCTTCGATCACCACTATGAGTCCTTATGCAGGGGTATTGTTAGACTCCGATTGGGAAGGAATGTAAGTGAAACACCGATGTCGTGTTGTGACTGATTAGGAATTAGATGAGAGCAATTCAGGGTGGATGAGAGCAATTGAAGGTGAATGCCTGCGTTATGTTCCCATTTGGGACAATGATGTGACTATACTCGAGGGATGTGCCAAGTTAACACTACGATTGGAATCAAAGAGTCATGATAATCGATTTTGTGATGATTATCAAAAAGTCAATAAATTTCGCCGAACCTTTTACGAAAGCAACGATCTCAATGTATGATAACCGATGAGAGGCCATGAAGTATTTGTACGAGGTGGTAAGACCTTGTAGATGGGACACGTAGGGGCTATATGTAAGCCCACATACAATTTCCAACTAGTCAAACAATTTGAATACGATCAGGGTGGATGTATGAAACTCGAGGACCCTGGGGAGACTTTTACGGTATATAAAAATGTGGTGATGAGGACACCGGCCCAAGAAAGGAATTTTCGAAATATTAAGGTATCTTCATATATTTCAAGCAACTCAACAAGAAATTTGTTGGAATGGGATGTTATGTGATTGACGACCTTGTGGTACTTCAGATTGGCCAAGGTGCTTGAAAGTGTTAAATAATGATTGAGAGAAATAATAGTGACTGCGCTCGAAGATATTCCAAGCCAGCGTGTGAGAAGCTACTAATCATATCTTCGTAATGGATCTCAGAGAAAGATAGTGGTTGTCTTGATGAATATTCGGAAAGGTTAAAACCGTCTGAAAGAAGGGAGCATCTTGAGTGAGTACGCAGCGGAAGCATAGAGCTCGACCTAACTCAATTGGCTTCCAACTATGGAAGTGGAAAGATGAATTTCTATACTCGAGTAATAAATTGAGAGTGGCACAATTATGTGCCCCGAAATCCGCTTCAGGGGGGGTAGAATGATACGACCCGTCCCGAAAAATAAAAGTAGAAATTTAATTAAATTAAATAACTGGGAGTCATGGGTTGCATTTGTCTTTGGATTTGGACTAAATTTCGGAAATGGGCCTTAGTGAGGGTTCAATGTAGGTTGTTGGGTCGTGAATTAAAGGTTGAATTCACGAAATTTACCATTTTACTCTTGAATTTCCTTATGTCCCGAAAGTCACTTTTCAATTGAGGACTCTTTTGGGAATTTTCTTTGCACCATTACATTGGTATCAAGTTTACGAGTACATAGATAGGTGGCAAATGAAAATCGGAGTTCGAACGAGAAAATTACGGGTCTAGAACAATCGGGACGTATCGGTAATTTTGGAAAATGTTTATATTATAAAAGGTTTCTCTCTCCTCCCTTGATTGGCCAGACTTTCTCTGATCTCTCTCTTCTCTCTCTCCCTTACGCCAAAACTCGCGGAGAAGAACCCCAAAACCTCTACAAGGCAGCCCCGATTCACGTCGACCCAAACCACCACGAGACCATCATCTTCTTCATCTACCTCGTACAAACCCAACCATATCACCCATCGAAGCCGGAATCCACCGTACGCAGAGCAGTGAGCAGAGAAAGAAATGGGTCATCCTGGATTTCGTGGCAATTTCCTGCCACCACAGGTAGCAGCTATCAAATTGGTTATTAGTTTTGGATTCCTCTTGATGAGTAGATGAATCTAGGCTATTAACTTGTAGATTTTGGTTGAGGTTTGAATGAGTTGCAGGAGCTTAGATTTCGGCCTTTAATGGCGGATCCTGCAACAGTGTAGTCGCGAGGTAGGGGGCAACTGAACTCCACAGTCGCGCCCCTTAAAACCACCAGAGAGAGTGCCAGCGATTGAGAGTGCGTGGTGCGCTCCCTCAGTCTCTGGCAAGTCGTGTTTTGTTGCTCTCGACGTTCTGGATCTGATGGCATTGGTTTGGAGTCCATTGGTGTTCTTTTAGGACTAGTTTTGGACGTCCTAAGTTAATCTATTTACGTTAAATAAAGTAAATGTCTGGGGGTTAAGGTTTTGATTCTAATTATTACATTACTATTTATTAATATAAATTAATACTTTAGTGGTAGATCTCAAAGATAGATTCCGAGATTTAAATTAGAATATAGATGTGATGTAAGTACTCCGAAATGAGTATAAACTACCACTACATTAGGGTATCTCGAGGGTCGATTCCATAATAAGCATCACGATGTCGAGTCGTGAGGTACAATACATTCGGCGAAAGACGTGAGTCAAGGTGAGATATCATTACACAACGAGGAGTACAATGGAGAAGACGAACATGACGATGAGTCAGTGTTGAGATGCTACGGCCAAGGAGTCATGCCGACCTAGTATATGTGTCATGTGTCATGGTTAGAGTCCTGTGTCATGTCAGATTCATGTTGTGATGTTATTTCTGAGGAATCATGTCGTCATAGTACTTGTGTCAGTTTTGTTGTTATGAGTCATATGATCATGCAATGATTGCCAAGGATTCATTCCCGCATGGCACATGAGTCTTATGATCGTGCGAAGATTGTTGATGAGTCATGCTGACATAGCACATGAGTATGTACTGTGGTGAGAGGATTTCCGAGGATTCATGCCGACTTAGAACTTGTGCCAGTCGTGTGGTTATGATCATATGATGGCGCAATCATTGCCGAAGATTCATGACGGCATAACACATGAGTCAGATGATCATGCGACGATTGCAAATGGGTCATGCCGGCATAGCACATGAGTATGTACTGCGGAATCATGCCAACATAGCACATGTGTTAGTCGTGTAGTCATGAGTCATATGATGGTGCGATGATTGCCGAGATTTCATGCCTGCAAATTACGTGTGTAAATTTTGGTATGCCCATACGGTGGCCGCTAGTGTCGTACCTGTCTGTAGGCCACATACCGTACTCCACGTGATCATGGTACAAGCGTAGGCACCTAGCCTGTCATGTATGCGTGACTTGTTCGGCTATAGTGCCATTGGGATACTTTGTCTGTGATGCCAGCCGATGATACATGCCGGCTAATGCCAGCCGATGATTTATGTCGGCTGATGATGTGATTCCAACTGAGGTTACATGCCGCTTGATGCCAGCAGATGATTTGTGCCGGTTGATGATGTGATATGCTAGTCGATAATACTTGCTGACTGATGCCAGTCGAGGGTTGTGTCGGCTGATGAAGTGATATGATAGCTGAGGTGATATGCCGGCTTATGTGACATACCAGCTGAAGGTCATGTCGATTGATGTCTGTTATCGTCGTTAGTGGGTATGGTGTGGGCGTTGACCCCGATTACTGAGATTTCGATTCGTACGCTCGCGTGCTACGTTGAGACGTTCTATACCGTTCATGGTGAGACGAAGGGAGTACGACATTGAGTATACCGCTATCGTTCGTAGAGAGACGACGTGTGAAGATTTACTATTATTGTTGTGATAAATGTCTCTAGATGGTTAATGTGCGTGATTGCTAATACTGCGGGCTTATTCAATTATTATATTGTTATATTGTGGTTGTATACTTTGCTTACAAAGGGGTTAACATGGAAACACTCACCCTTGTTTCCTTTTACACCCCTGAGGTCATCATAGAAGTTTGCAGTATCAAGGAGGAATGTTATCAACTCTGACATTTTGCTATCGTCCAAGGTATTATTGGTTAACATTAGAATGCTTTTAATTATTATCATCAATTTTGTAAGCATGCTCTGGGACGCCGCTGTCGCGGTGAACGGTAATTTAGTATTTAGTATTTACCTTTCACTAAACTTCCTAAAATGCAACGTTTTAGTGGGCTTCATCACCTGAACTCTGCGTCTAGGTATCGGCCAACACTGGTGACTCCGGTATCCAATAGGATTTCAGGGGCGTGGTGTATCAATTGTAGACTTCATGAAATGGTTGAGTTTTGTCGAGTTTGACAAATAATTTAGTGTAAATTATGCAGTAGCAAACTTTTTATTTCTCCAGCTTCTCCACAAAGGATTTCTATAGATTTTATACAAGGCTTAAAAAATATTATTTGAGGTTTTTATATTTTTCAATAGACTTAACAAAATTCATGTCTCCTACCGATATCTATAAGAATTATAACTAATTAAGTAATATAAACTTTACATGAATATATTTATTGTTTGAAGAAAAAAAAAAGAAAAAAAATATATATCAAAGGCATCTATGATTCCTAGCGTTCCTAGCCTCCCAATCTTATTGGTCGTTAAAATTTTTTATATTTTTGTAATTGTAATATTATATATTGCCAAAAAACAATTGTAATAATATATATATATATATATATATATATATATATATATTATTTTATTTTAATTTAGTTAGAGAATTTTAAGTAAAAAAGTAGTTATGATTTGATTATATAATTCTTCCAAAAACATACCTATCAAATTATATAACTGCGTATAGTTTTCTGCAAAACTTAATCACATTATATAAAACTCAGTATGACTCTGCAAAACTCTATCATGTAACTCTATATAATTTCGTTATTAACTCAGTAAAAGTTTATGAAAATCAATAAATCTGTAAAACTCAATCACTTCCAAAAAACTCTGCAATTGTCTGTATAAATCTGAATTCAATACACTCCCCTAAGTAAATTTAACTTAACCTCTTCATTTGAACACACGTACACACATAATCATTATTTCTTTGATAGAAAGCTTGGTTGGTTCTCTATTTTGATAGAAAATTCATTTACAAAAACACCGTCATCGTCCTTTTCTTCCTCAAAATTCAAATCGATTTCCAGCTTTTTCTTCCTAAAATGCAAATCGCAATCAGGTTTTCATCCTCAAAATCTAAATCTCGATTAGTGTTTTTGTTGTCAGCATAGAGTCCATGTCAGTATAAAAAATGGTCCGTAAGTGACAGTTGGGCACTTAACAGATTTTTTAACAAATTGAATAACGGATGTTACTTAGATGACGTGCTGTAATAATTTTGGTATCGAATTGAAATTTTTAGTAGTTTTTAAGTTATGAACTTGAAAGGACTCCATATAGAGTGGTTTTATGTATTTTGTCTTTAAAAGTTATATAAAAATAAAAAAATAAAAAGAAAATTAATTTACAAAGAACCATCATCGTCCTCTTCTTCCTCAAAATTCAAATCGATTTCCAGCGTTTTCTTCCTAAAATGCAAATCGCGATCAGGTTTTCTTCCTCAAAATCTAAATGGCGGTCAAGGTTGGATGGTGGAGTGCGATGATGGTGAGGAAAACCCGGAAAACCAATGAGAGAGAGAGAGAGGATTGCTACCCCCAGTTTCTCCTTTAACAGGTTGAATCGTGATGAGTATCGACATTTGCTTCAGGCAGTGGTGTTTACTTCAGGCAATGGCGTTTGCTTCAGGAAATTATGTTGCTCCAGTACCAGCTTGTCAGATTGATCATTTTTCAGTAGTAAATTGTTGATCTTTTTGGCGAGCAACATGGTTGTGATCAATTCAGCAAATTTGGTAAAGTGCTTCTCCGAATTATATTCATTCACGGATTTAAAATCCTAAAAACGGATGTTATGCCGGTCATTTCTTGTTTCAGGCAAGAATATGTCCTTATGATGATTAAACTGCTCTTCTAGCGCCTTTTCAAGGAACAAATAATCACATTTAGTGTTTTGGGCAATCACATCCATAAACAACTAATAAGAACTGCAGGTTCTATAACATAGTATGATAAGTCAAATTAAACATGTAAAATCTACCGGTTTTATCATGTATGGTGAATTTAAAAAAGGAAACTTCGAGTTCCTTTTCTTTTATGGCATTACCGGAATTACAAGTTCGGTGTTTTGTATTCTACTGGTTCATTTATGAATTTCTAGTTCGTTTATGAATTTCTAGTTCGTTTATGAACTTTTAGTTCATTGAAATACATGCATTTCCTAATAATATCATCTAAGAAAATAAAATGGTTGAACAATTAAATAAAACCTAAGAAATTGTTTGGAATGATTTAAAGAAATGCTTCTGCCATTAAATGGTTAAATTTGTTAAGTATTTGCTTCAGGCATTTAAGGCTTAAATATATGATGTGTTGCTATTCATCACAAAAAAACAAGTAGCGTAGTGGTTAAGGTACTTTGTTTCATGGATCCCATGGTCCATGGTTTGAACCCAAGTGATGCAAAGAACTTCAAATTTTTCTTTGTTGAATCCATTAGGTGTTGATGTGGAGTGATGACGTGTCACTTTAGTTGGCGTGGCATGATGACGTGGCAATTCTTTATTTTGTTCGAACCCAAGTGATGGAAAGAAGTTCAAATTTTTTCTTCGTTCAACCCTTCAGGTGTTGATGTGTAGTGATGGCGTGTCACTTTAGTTGGCGTGGCATGATCACGTGTCAATTCTTTATTTTCTACACAAATCTAAGACCCAACCCTATTCTTCATATGAGAATAAGCCTGAGCCCACCCACTTCGGCATCAAATTTTTCTTTGTCGAACCGTTCAGGTGTTGATGTGGCATGATGACGTGTCACTTCAGGTGACGTGTCGTGATAACGTGTCACTTTAGTTGACATGGCATGATATCGTATCAATTCTTTATTTTCCACACAAATCTGAGACCCAACTCTATTCTTCATATGAGAAGAAGCCTGAGCCCACCCACTTCGGCATCGACTCTCTCTTCATCTTTTAATGGAGGTGGTGGTGGCGGAGGCACTAACAAGATGACGTCGCTAACAGCGGACACTCCGCCTCTGGTCGGACCGGCATCATCCGAAGATGAGTGAGTCTGCGAGCTTCCGTCGATTCCAGGTGGGTTGATTTGGGGGTGGGATAGGATTATTTTTACATTAAAGGGGAGTATTCAATTGAGATTTTCATAAAGTTTAAATGTCTTTGAAAGTTCAGATGTATATAATTAGAACTTTTAAAGAGTTAGTAAAAGTTTGAGGTATTCAATCTATAATTTTATAGAGATTTATAATGCTATTAAAAGTTGAGGTGTATTCAATCATGATATTTCATAATTCCATAAAAGTTTGGTGTATTCAAAACATCAATGAGCATTGTAGACTTCATTAAATGGTTGGGTTTTGTGGAGTTTAACTAACATTTTAGTGTAAATTATTGTTTAGAAAATTTTATATTTTCAATAGACTTAACAAAATTCATGTCTCTTATCGATTTCTATATAATTTTGTTATTAACTCTGTAAAAGTTTATGAAAATCAATAAGTCTGTAAAACTCAATCACTTCAAAAAACTATGCAACTATCTGTATAAATCTGAATTCAATACACTCCCCTAAGTAAATTTAACTTAACCTCTTCATTTGCACACACGTACACACATAATCATTATTTCTTTGATAGAAAGCTTGGTCGGTTCTCTATTTGGTTTAACATGCAAGCCATCGTCGCATATTGGATCATCGTTCTCGGTGAGCGGAGGAGAGGGTTAGGTGGTTCCTGAACTTGTATGGGTTCATTTTGGTTTCTTTTAATTTTTTTTGTTTATTAATTTTAAAATTTTATTAAACTCAATTTTTTTGTTGTCTGCATGGAGTCCATATCAGCATAAAAAATGGTCCATAAGAGTCAATTGGACATTTAACAAATTTTTTAACAAATTGACTAACTGAGAGTACTTAGATGACGTGCTGTAATCATTTAGGTATCGAATTGAAATTTTTAGTAGTTGTTAAGTTATGAATTTGAAAGGACTACCTATAGAGTGGTTTTATGTATTTTGTCTTTAACAGTTATATAAAAATAAAAAAAATAAAAAGAAAATTAATTTACAAAACACCATCATCGTCCTCTTCTTCCTCAAAATTCAAATCGATTTCCAGCGTTTTCTTCCTAAAATGCAAATCGCGATAAGGTTTTCTTCCTCAAAATCTAAATCGCGGCTAGTGTCTTCTTCCTCAAAATCCAAATCGCGACTAGCGCCTTCTTCCTCAAAATCCAAATCGCGATAGCGTCTCCAAAATCAAAGATGGTGGAGTGCGGATTCGCCGGTCAAGGTTGGATGGTGGAGCGCGATGATGGTGAGGAAAACCCGGAAAACCAGTGAAAGAGAGAGAGAGAGAGGATTGATGAGGATGAGGGTCATGATCATGACGACAATGACGATGGATATGGCTTGGATGATGAGCTCGTTTCGTTGTTGGTGAGCGACAAATCACTAGGAAGAGAATGAAAAAATTGGGGGAAGAGAACATTCGGAAGAGCGATAAATTGAGGTGCCACCTTCACCGGCTATTCCGAATACAACATCTCATTGTGCATCTTGTTTTGGAATTCCTGATGGAGAATTAGGGCGTAGGGAGAGATTGAGTTTCTTGGATTTCTTTGGGGGGAGGTTTTCAAGATTTAGGGTATTTTAATATCTACATGAAGTTCATGTCAAGATGAAAAAAGGGTCATATAAGGGTATAAGAGCCAATTGGACACTTTCTTTAAAGGAGGGTACTTAGATGACATGTTTTAATAGTTTGGATATCCCATTGAAACATTTTATAGTTTATATATGAACTTGAAATTACATTTATAGTTTTAAAGTTTTATGTAGTTTGACATTTGTTTATGTAAAGATATAGAGCAAAAGAACAATATATATTTATGTTTGGTATTAACCTTTTTTTGTCAAAATCCAACCCAAAACCACCAATTAATTCAATGATATAAAACATAAGTAAATCATATATGGTACTAGAATTTATAATATATTGAGTCCCAAAATAATTTCATTCAACTAAATCAGGGGCATACATCAAGTAGCCTACACATATCCATCACATAATACGTACGTAATAAGATCGATTCAAAACTAAGAATAAAAATTTTGTTTATTTTCGGATTAAAAAGATTATTATCATGCACTAAATTATTTTGATTTGATTGAAACAAAGATCAACAGTAGCAATGGCATCCACGAGCGTCGTTTTTGCATTCACCTCCAGTGCAACCCTTACTCTTACAAAAACTACTGCACTCAGCTGAATTATGGCGCTTAGTACACCCTTCGAACGACTTATGTTCACTGCAACAATCACCTGCTTTGCAAACTGATGAAAACAAACAAACAACCTATTCATTATAATTATCTCAAAACATCATTTAAAGATTATTTTGTGTGTAAAATATAATTACAAAAAAAAAGTCTAATTTCTCAACAAACCCTAGTAGATTGCATGCATATATGCAAACATGGATGTTGGACCAATATATATATATATATATATATATAACTGCAGTAGAATATTGATAGATAATGAAACAAACCTGCGACGTTTGACAACAGCACCAACATAAGGACGAACATTGGCATAATGAGCTTAGTCATGTTTTCTCTTTGAATGATTTCTTTTCGTTCCTTGACTTTATAATTTTTTCTGGGTAATTGTTATCCTTTATATAGAGACTTGAAAGGAGAAGCGGAGAGCACAAATAAGAAAGAAATCGACTATTAAGGCAAGACTTAAATCCCAATTAATTAACCTAATAAATTTGATGAATCTTGAAATGGAATTAGGCCAGAGGATTTTAAAATGTCCTAAATAATATCTTTTAGTCCCCAAAATATCTTATTTTATCCTTTTTTTAATACAAGGAACAATAAGTAATCAAATTCAAGAAGTTCAATTTCGTATCTTCCCAAAAAAAAGTCTAATTTCTTATTTTTGTCCAAAAGAAAAAAGAAATTAATTTTTTATTACAATTTTCATATTTATGTTGAGTAAATATTCTATTATTTTATTTAATTTTTTTCACTCAATTTGATATATCAAATTCAACTATGGAGAACCACCGGGTGGTCCAGTGGTGAGGGCATAAGTCTGAAAGGTCCCAGGTTTTGAGTTCGTATCATCTTGGGCGCTATTTTTGTAGCTGTAAACTCATACATGGTCTATTGTTCGATCCCTTAGGTTGTTCACAAGTCTCTAATTTACCCCCTCTTGCCTAATGAGTCTCTGACACAAGACGAAATTTTCGTGCTTGAAGCGTCATAATTAAGTATGTTTCTTTAGTTAAAAAAAATCGAATTTAGAGATTAGTTATTTATTTTCAAATAAAACTTTAGTAGAGGAAATTAGTCAAATAAAAAGGAAAATTTCTAACTTCAACTATAAAATATTTTTCTTCGAAAAAATAAATATAAAGACGAATTGTGAGTTAGCGAGGAGGTGAGCATGCATACAGGGATCCACCAAAGATATAATATTAATGAGGATGAGTAAAAATAATAAATTCTGACAAAAAAAAGTCACAAAACAAGAGATCAAGAACATAAATATATTAATTTACTTATTTGCCTTTCCATAAACGGAGATCATCTACTAAATAAAAAAGGATATCACTGTATTAACATGTCACCTGCTTAAATGGTTAAGGTAGACGTTGGAAAGTTTGATTTTATTCACAACGTACCATTCTTTGATAGTGACGCTTACGACTCATCTTATAGCTTGTCATGTGTGCTCCAAAGTAAGCATGGTTAGTAATTTTAATTAATAATATAAATTTATTAGAATAATGAGAAAAAAATATTATTTTCTCCATATTTATGTTGCATGCATTCAGTTTCAAATCCCATTAATTTATCATCAAATCAAAATTACGTACTTACTTAACAAAGAGAAGAAAAGAAAGAACAAAAAAACTTTTGATCTCTTATACTTTGAACAATTTACTTTTGTTCATATCAAATATACTTTAATCAAAAACATCAAAAATTGTATATTTTGGTCTTTTTTTTAGGAAATGAGTAATAGATCTTTCATTTGAACCCAATATAGTAACCAAATGGACGAACATTTACTTTTAAGCTGCAAATCTAATATATACAAAAACCTTTCTTCAAAATTTTGGGGAAAATATGTGAAAGATACAAAACATCTTGCAAATACATTAGTTTTGGGAAACATATAATTCCTCCATTACAATTGTTACATCCTCCTTAGAAACAACAAGCAATAAATACCGGATTGCGGAAAATTGCAGATTATGCTCCTTCAATGATAATGGCTTCATCAACAAATCCGTAGGAAAAATTGCAAAGACAGTGGCCTGATTATGTTAACAATTATTTGAGATTATCGTATAACAAAGCTTGTGCACTTTTCCAGCATTCTTCTCAATCGCGGTCTTTTGATAAAATATTATATGATCCTTAAAGTAAATAGCCCTAGTATGTTCTTAATTCATATAAAAAATCGAATAAGATTATATATATATATATATATATATATATATTTCTCACTTGTGTACATAAACATGTAATTTTGAATTTATGGGCAATTGATTAGACATAAAATCGAATGCATAACTAAAAAAAAATACAGAAAGATTTTACTAAACATAAATTTGGAAAGAATAATATTTTTTCTTATTATACAAATAATTTAATATTATTAATTGAAATCGTTAATTGTAGTTAATTTTGAAGACACATGGCAAGTTCTAAGGTTGGTGGTAAGCGTCACCCCCAAAGAATGGCGGTGAGCAAAATCGAACTCACAAAGAATGAAATAATACAAGAATATAATCAAAATCAGACTCAAAAAGATTGAATTGTGACAAATTTAATGAAACGTTAGATGAAATGTGACTATAGGCGAGTGTTGGGATACTTTGTGTGTTGGGACTTTATGGGCCGTTGGAAGACTCAATAGAGGACCTAATGGATTTCTAACCTTGCTTTAATACCCTCTTAAATATGAGTAAGTGAGACCAGATCCCAAAATTTCTCGAAAAATAATCTCTTAGGGAAAACAATGGTAGAATATGAAGCCAATATATATATATATATATATTATTAGATGTTTTGTTTAAATAAATATTAAATTAATCATATTTTAAGAAAATATTTCTATTTTTCTTGTAATTTTATTTTCATTAAATATATCAATCTATTAATTATTACACATTTGAACTCATTGTTTATAATTTCTTATTTGTATTACATTCCCTATTTGAATTTCTATTAGTCAATATGCGATGAACCATTAAAAATAAGGTATGATTTGTTTTATCTTTATTTATTTTGATATTATTATATTGATTTGAATCATTTGAATTCCACTTTGACAAAAAAAATCATTCGAATACTATTATTATCAGTTAAATTACATCAAAATTTAAATTTTTTCCTTTTAAGTATTTTGTGAAAGGCCCCCCCACAATTCAAATACTGGCTACGCCACTTGCAATCTCATCCATAAACAACTAATAAGAACTGCATGTTCTATAACATAGTATGATAAGTAGGATTAAGCATGTAAAATATACCGGTTTTATCATGTAAGGTGAATTTATAAAGGAAAATTTGAGTTCCTTTTCTTTTATGGAATTACCGGAATTACAAGTTCGGTGTTTTGTATACTACTAGTTCATTTATGAATTTCTAGATCGTTTATGAACTTCTAGTTCATTTAAATACATGCATTTCCTAATAATATCAGCTAAGAAAATATAATGGTTGAACCATTAAATAAATCCTAAGAAATTATTTGGAATGATTTAAACAAACGCTTCTTGCATTAAATGGTTAAATATGTTAAGTATTTGCTTCCGGCATTGAAGTCTAAAATATAAGATGTGATGATGTATATCAAAAAACCAAAAGTAGCCTAGTGGTTAAGGTACGTGTCACTTCCGGTGACGTGGCGTGATGACGTGTCACTTTATTTAACGTGGCATGATGATGTGTAACTTCTTTATTTCCTACACAAATCGGAGACCAAACTGTATGCTTCATATAAGAAGAAGCTTGAGGACACCGACTTCGGCATCAACTTTCTCTTTTTCTTTTAACGGAGGTGGTGGTTGCGGAGGCATTAACAAGACGCCGCCGCTAGCGGCGAATACTCCGCCTCTGGTCGAACTGACATCGTCCAAAGACGAGTGAGTCTGCGAGCTTCAGTCGATTCCCGGTGGGTTGATTTGGGGGTGGGATTGGATTATTTTTACATTAACGGGGGTGTATTTAATTGAGACTTTCTTTAAGTTTAAATATCTCTAAAAGTTCAGATGTATTCAATTAGAAATTTTAAAGAGATAGTAAAAGTTTTAGGTATTCAATCTATACTTTTTTAGAGATTTATAAAGTTATTAAAATTTGAGGTGTATTCAATCATGAAATTTCGTAACTCCATAAAATTTTGGTATATTCAAAACATCAATGATTATTGTTGACAAGACCAGTCCCGGAAAATAAAAGTAGAAATTTAATTAAATTAAATAACCGGGAATCATGATTTGGATTAGAGTTTGGATTTGATCTAAAGTTTAGAGTTGAGCCTTAGAGGGGGTCCAATGTAGGTTGTTGGGTCGTGAATTAAAGGTTGAATTCACAAAATTTACCATTTTACCCTGAATTTCCTTAAGGCCCGAAAGTCACTTTTCGATTGATGACTTTTTGGGAATTTTCTCTGAACAATTACATAGGTCTTAAGCTTACGATTACGTAGACAGATGACACGTCGAAATCGGAGCTCGAACGTGAAAGTTACGGTTCTAGAACGAACGGGACGTATCGGTAATTTTGGAAACTTTTTAAATATAAAAGGTTTCTCTCTCCTCCCTCAATTGGTCAGACTCTCTCTGATCTCTCTCTTCTCTCAATCACTCGCGCGAAAACTAGCGGAGAAGAACCCCAAAACCTCGACAAGGCCGTCACGATTCACTGCGACCCAGACCACCACGAGACCATCATCCTCTTCGTCTCCCCCATGCAAACCCAACCATATCGCCCATCGAAACCGCCGTCCACCGTACGTAGAGCAATGAGCCGTAAAAGAAATGGGTAATCATGGCTTTCGAGGTGATTTCCGACCACCACAAGTAGCGGCTGTCGATTTGGACCATAGTTTTGGATTCCTCTTGATAAGTAGATGAATCTACACTATCAAGTTGTAGATTTTGGTTGAGTTTTGAAGGAGTTGTAGGAACTCAGATTTTGACCTTTAATGTCGGATCCAGCAACAGTGTAATCACGAGGTAGGGATGACAGAACTCCACAGTCGCGCCACTTAATACCCCAGAGAGAGTGCAGGCGCGGGAGGGCGGTTGGGGTTCTCTCCCGGTCTCCAGCGAGCCGTGTTTTGATGCTCTCAACGTTCCGGATATGATGGCATAGGTTTTCAGTCCATCGGAGTTCATTTAAGACTAATTTCGGACGTCCTAAGTTACTCGATTTAAGTTAAATAATGTAAATGTCCGGGGGTTAAGGTTTTGATTATAATGATTAAATTACTATTTATTAATGTTAATTAATCTTGCTTACGAGGTATTATTTCAATGGAAAGTCCAATGAGTTGTGTAGATTAGACGGAGCTCGTGGGGACTCCCGGGAGAGAACGCCTCGAAGTACATGCAATAATGGATCCGAACGGGTGAATTCTCCCCGATGTATTGTGAGAGAAATTCTTTCCTAAACTCATACCAATATGACTTATGTATAGTTATGTTATGGATTATATGATGACTAGGACTTCATTTGAATGATGAATGATTTAAATTTATTAGTTGTATTTGATGTGATTATGTGTGTGGTGATGAATGCTTGGTTGACTACCAAAATATTTAGGGAATGGGAATGATGCAAGATGATGATAGGAAATCTAGACTATGCCAGGGGTTAGCTTTAGGACCCGACATTGTTAATTATGAGATGTGAATACTCCGAAACGAGTATAAACTAATGCTTTAGTGATAGATCTCAAAGATTGATTCTGATAATTAAATTAGAATATCATGAGATATAAGTACTCCAAAACGAGTATAAACTAATACTTTAGTGGTAGATCTTGAAGATAGATTCCGAGATTTAAATTAGAATATCGGTGAGATGTAAGTACTCAGAAACGAGTATAAACTAATTCTTTAGTGGTTGATCTCGAAGATAGATTCTGAGATTTAAATTAGAATATCAATGAGATTGAAGTACTCCGGATTGAGTATAAACTGCCACTAGATTAGAATCTCGAGGGTCGATTCCGAGATACGTATCACAATGTCAAGTCATGAGGTACGATACATTCGGCGAAAGACGTGAGTCAGGGCGAGATATCGTTACACAACGACGAGTACGATAGACACGACGAACATGACAATGAGTTAGTGTTGAGATGCTACGGCCGAGGAGTAATGTCGGTCTAGTATATGTATCCTGTGTCATGGTTAGAGTCTTGTGTCCAATCAAAGTCATGTTGTGATGCTATTGTCGAGAAGTCATGCCGGCATAGTACATGTGTAAGTTGTGTTGTTATGAGTCATATGATCGTGCAATGATTGCCAATGATCCATGCCGGCATAGAACATTATTCATAGGATCGTGCGAGGATTGCAGATGAGTCATGTCGGCATAGTACATAAGTATGTACTGTGGCGCGAAGATTACTGAGGATTCATGCCGGCATAGTACATGTATCAGTCGTGTGATCATGAGTCATATGATGTTGCGATGATTACCGAGGATTCATGGCGGCATAGCACGTTAGCCATATGACGGTGCAATGATTTCCGAGGAGTCATGCCGTCATAGTACATGTGTCAGTTTTGGTATGCCCATATGGTGGATGCTCATACCTGTCTGTAGGCCACATACCGTACTCCACGTGATCGGGGTACGAGTGTAGACACCCAGCCTGTCACGTATGTGTGACTTGTGCGGCTATAGTGCCATTAGGATACTCTGTGTGTGATCCTAGTCGATGATACAAGTCTGCTGATGCCAGCCGATGATTTATGCTGGCCAATGATTTGATGCCAGCCGAGTTTACATGCTGGCTGATGCCAACCGATGATTTGTGCCGGCTGATGAAGTCATATGACAGTCGATGATACATGCCGACTGATGCCAGCCGAAGGTTGTGCCGGCTGATGACGTAACATGATAAACGAGTTGACATGTCGGCTTATGTGATATACCAACCGCGGCCATGCCTGCTGATGTCTGTTATTTTGGTATGTGGGTATTGCGTGGGCGGTGACCCTAATTGCTGAGATTTTGATTCAAATGCACGAGTGCGACGTTGAGACTTTCAATACCGTTCATAGGGAGACGACGGGAGTACAACGTCGAATATACTGCTAACGTTCGTAGAGAGACGACGAGAGCGAGATATTACCATTCTAGTTATCCACGAGTTGGATGTGTCATCTTCAACGTATGATGATTTACTATGATTATTGTGATAAATGTCTCTAGATGTTGAATGTGTGTGATTGCTAATACTGCGGGTTTATTCGATTATTATATTGTTATATTGTTGTTGTATGATTTACTTATTGAGGGGTTAACATGGAAACACTCACCCTTGTTTCCTTTTACACCCCTCAAGGCATCGTAGAAGTTGGAAGATTAAAGGAGGAATGTTATAAACTCTGACATTTTGTTGTCGTCCAAGGTATTATGCTCCGGGACGCCGTTGTCGCGGTGAAAGGGTAATTTAGTATTTACAATTTATCTTTCACTAAACCTCCTAAAACGCAACGTTTTAGAGGGCTTTCATCACTTGGATTCAGTGTCCAGGTGTCGGTCAGCACCGGTGACTCCAGTATCGAGTTGGATTTCCAGAGCGGGGTGTATCAATTGGTATCAGAGCATGGTTTTAGGAAGTGAAGCTATTTATGTACATTTGATGATCATAATTACCAATTTTTACATGTCAGAGCACTTCCTTGAACAAATTCTTGTGACGAAGTGTTAGTTAGTCTAACCTACCAAGATGGGGAATACGTTTTGTAGTCGATCATCATGACGACTCGTATTGGAATTCGTAAATTTTTGTAAATTGTTGCATGATTGGAGAAGATTGATTGTAAAATGAGCTAAACTGTTTGGGTATTGGTTTAGTATGTAAATGCTTTTGTCTCACAGGTGGAATACGGTATGATCCATTTACAGTGGAGATTCTGCTGAATTTTTGGTAGATTTCTTATAATCTTGGTTGGACCAGTATATGTGTCTCAGGAATAGTATTAGGGTTGAGTGACCCTTTATTGTGATAACTTGGTGAAATTCCCATCAAATTCCTCGTTCGGGTGGTTGAACGAGTTATTCGGGGGTGAGAACCATGAGGCAGTGTCGTGAGCAATCAGTCGCCAAAATTAGTTTCAACATATGAGACTTAGAAAGTCATAACAGTAACTGAGCCGTATCCCACTGAATTGGGAGAGTAGGAAATGTGCCACAATCGACACCTCTCGAATTCAGTGATGCATTTATGAGAATTAAACATTCTCGGAGGAAAATTATGGTTTGGAAAATGTTTATATTATAAAAGGTTTATCTCTCCTCCCTTGATTGGCCAGACTTTCTTTGATCTCTCTCTTCTCTCTCTCACTCACGCCAAAACTCGTGGAGAAGAACCCCAAAACCTCTACAAGGCAGCCACGATTCACGGCGAACCAAACCACCACGAGACCATCGTCCTCTTCATCTCCCTCGTACAAACCCAACCGTATCGCCCATCGAAGCCGTTATCCACCGTACGCAAAGTAGTGAGCGAAAAAGAAATGGGTCATCCTAGATTTCGTTGCAATTTTCAGCCACCAAAGGTAGCAGCTATCGATTTGGTCATTAGTTTTGGATTCCTCTTAATGAGTAGATGAATCTAGACTAATAACTTGTAGATTTTGGTTGAGGTTTAAAGGAGTTGCAGGCGCTCAGATTTCGGCCTTTAATGGCGGATCCTGCAACAGTGTAGTCGCGAGGTAGGGGGCGACTGAACTCCACAATCGCGCCTCTTAAAACCACCAGAGAGAGTGCCAGTGATTGAGAGCGCGTGGTGCGCTCCCTCGGTCTCTAGCAAGTCGTGTATTGTTGCTCTAGACGTTCTGGATCTGATGGCATTGGTTTGGAGTCCATCAGTGTTCGTTTAGGACTAGTTCCGGACGTCCTAAGTTACTCGATTTACATTAAATAACGTAAATGTCTGGGGGTTAAGGTTTTGATTCTAATGATTAAATTACTATTTATTAATATAAACTAATACTTTAGTGGTAGATCTGAAAGATAGATTCCGAGATTTAAATTAGAATATCGATGAGATGTAAGTACTCCGAAATGAGTATAAACTACCACTACATTAGGGTATCTCGAGGGTCGATTCTGAGATACGCATCACGATGTCGAGTCGTGAGGTACAAAACATTCGGCGAAAGACGTGAGTCATGGTGAGATATCGTTACGCAATGACGAGTACAATGGACACGACGAACATGACGATGAGTCAGTGTTGAGATGCTACGGCCGAGGAGTCATGCTGACTTAGTACATGTGTCATGTGTCATGTGTCATGTGTCATGTGTCATGGTTAGAGTCCTGTGCCATGTCAGAATCTTGTTGTGAGGTTATTTCTAAGGAATCATGCCGTCATAGTACTTGTGTCTGTTTTGTTCTTATGAGTCATATGATCATGCAATGATTTCCAAGGATTCATGCCCACATAGCACATGAGTCTTATAATCGTGCGAGGATTGTCGATGAGTCATGCTGACATAGCACATGAGTATGTACTGTGGTGCGAGGATTGCCGAGGATTCATGTTGGCATAGAACTTGTGTCAGTCGTGTGGTCATAAGTCATATGATGGTGCAATGATTGCCGAGGATTCATGCCAGCATAGCACATGAGTCATTTGATCATGCGACGATTTCCAATTAGTCATGTCGGCATAGCACATGAGTATGTACTGTGGTTTAAGGATTGCTGCAGAATCATACCGGCATAGCACATGTGTCAGTCGTGTAGTCATGAGTCATATGATGGTGCGATGATTGCCGAGGTTACATGCCGGCAAAGTACGTGTGTCAGTTTTAGTATGCCCATATGGTGGCTGCTAGTGTCGTACCTGTCTGTAGGCCAAATACCTTACTCCACGTGATCATGGTACAAGCGTAGGCACCTAGCCTGTCATGTATGCGTAACTTGTGTGGCTATAGTGCCATTGGGATACTGTGTGTGTGATGTCAGCCGATGATACATGTCGGCTAATGCCAGCCGATGATTTATGCCGGCTGATGATATGATTCCAGCCGTGGTTACATGATGCCTAATACCAGCCGATGATTTGTGCCGGTTGATGATGTGATATGCTAGTCGATGATACTTTCCGACTGATGACAGTCGAGGGTTGTGCTGGCTGATGAAGTGATATGATAGTTGAGGTGATACGCCTGCTTATGTGACATACCAGCTAAGGGTCATGCCGATTGATGTCTGTTATTGTCGTTAGTGGGTATGGCGTGGGCGGTGATCCCGATTGCTGATATTTCTATTCATACGCTCGAGTGCTACGTTGAGACGTTCTATACCTTTCATGGAGAGACAAAGGGAGTACGACGTCGAGTATACCGCTATCGTTCGTAGATAGACGATGGGTGAAGATTTACTATTATTGTGGTGATAAATGTCTCTAGATGGTTAATGTGCGTGATTGCTAATACTGCGGGCTTATTCAATTATTATATTGTTAGATTGTGGTTGTATACTTTGCTTACTGAGGGTTTAACATGGAAACACTCACCCTTTTTTCCTTTTACACCCCTGAGTTCATCATAGAAGTTTGCAGTATCAAGGAGGAATGTTATCAACTCTGACATTTTGCTATCGTCCAAGGTATTATTGGTTAACATTAGAATGCTTTTAATTATTATCATCAATTTTGTAAGCATGCTCTGGGACGCTGCTGTCGCGGTGAACGGTAATTTCGTATTTACTATTTACCTTTCACTAAACTTTCTAAAACGCAACGTTTTTGTGGGCTTTCATCACCTGAACTCTACGTCTAGGTATCGACCAGCACCGATGACTCCGGTATCCAATAGGATTTTAGGGGCGTGGTGTATCAATTGTAGACTTCATTAAATGGTTGAGTTTTGTCGAGTTTGACCAACAATTTAGAGTAAATTATGCATTAGCAAATTTTTTATTTCTCCAGCTTCTCCACATGGGATTTCTATAGATTTTATACAAGGCTTAAAAATATTATTTGAGGTTGTCTATTTTTCAATAGACTTAACAAAATTCATGTCTCCTACCGATATCTATAGGAATTATAACTAATTAAGTAATATCAACTTTACATGAATATATTTATTGCTTGAAGAAAAAAAAAGAAAAAAAATATATATCAAAGGCATCTATGATTCCTAGAGGTCCTAGCCTCCCAATCTTATTGGTCGTTAAAAGTTTTTATATTTTTGTAATTGTAATATTATATACTGCCAAAAAAAATTGTAATAATATATATATTATTTTATTTTAATTTAGTTAGAGAATTTTAAGTAAAAAAATAGTTATGATTTGATTATATAATTCTTCCAAAAACATACCTATCAAATTATATAACTGCGTATAGTTTTCTGCAAAACTTAATCACATTATATAAAACTCAGTATGACTCTGCAAAACTCTATCATGTAACTCTATATAATTTCGTTATTAACTCAATAAAAGTTTATGAAAATCAATAAATCTGTAAAACTCAATCACTTCTAAAAAACTCTGCAATTGTCTGTATAAATCTGAATTCAATACACCCCCCTAAGTAAATTTAACTTAACCTCTTCATTTGAACACACGTACACACATAATCATTATTTCTTTGATAGAAAGCTTCGTTGGTTCTCCATTTTGATAGAAAATTAATTTAAAAAACACCATCATCGTCCTCTTCTTCCTCAAAATTCAATACAATTTCTAGCGTTTTCTCCCTAAAATGCAAATCGCAATCAGGTTTTCTTCCTCAAAATCTAAATCGCGGTCAAGGTTGGATGGTGGAGCGCGATGATGGTGAGGAAAACCCGGAAAACTAGTGAGAGAGAGAGAGAGGATTGCTACCGCCAGTTTCTCCTTTAACGGGTTGAATCGCGATGAGTATCGACATTTGCTTCAGGCAGTGGTGTTTACTTCAGGTAATGGTGTTTGCTTCAGGAAATAATGTTGCTCCAGTACCAGCTTGTCGGATTGATCATTTTTCAGTAGTAAATTGTTGATCATTTTTCAGTAGTAAATTGTTGATCATTTTTCAGTAGTAAATTGTTGATCATTTTTCAGTAGTAAATTGTTGATCTTTCAAATCGATTTCCATCGTTTTCTTCCTAAAATGCAAATCGCGATCAGGTTTTCTTCCTCAAAATCTTAATCGCAATCAGCGTAATTTTGTTGTCTGCATAGAGTCCATGTCAGCATAAAAAATGGTCTGTAAGTGACAGTTGGGCACTTAACAGATTTTTTAACAGATTGACTAACGGATGTTACTTAGATGACGTGCTGTAATCATTTAGGTATCGAATTGAAATTTTTAGTAGTTGTTAAGTTATGAACTTGAAAGGACTCCCTATATAGTGGTTTTATGTATTTTGTCTTTAAAAGTTATAAAAAAATAAAAAAATTAAAAAGAAAATTAATTTACAAAACACCATCATCGTCCTCTTCTTCCTACAAATTAAAATCGATTTCCAGCGTTTTGTTCCTAAAATGCAAATCGCGACCAAGTTTTCTTCCTCAAAATCTAAATCGCGATCAGCGTTTTTGTTGTCTCCATTGAGTCCATGTCAGCATAAAAAATTGTCCGTAAGTGACAGTTGGACACTTAACAGATTGACTAACGGATGTTACTTAGATGACGTGTTGTAATCATTTAGGTATCGAATTGAAATTTTTAGTAGTTGTTAAGTTAGGAACTTGAAAGGACTCTCATAGACTGGTTTTATGTATTTTGTCATCAAAAGTTATATATAAATAAAAAAATTAAATTGAAAATTAATTTACACAACACCATCATCGTCCTCTTCTTCCACATAATTCAAATCGATTTCCAGCGTTTTCTTCCTAAAATGCAAATCGCGATCAGGTTTACTTCCTCAAAATCTAAATCGCAATCAGCGTTTTCGTTGTCTGCATAGAGTCCATGTCAGTATAAAAAATGGCACGTAAGTGACAGTTGGGCACTTAATAGATTTTTTAACAAATTGACTAACGGATGTTACTTAGATGACGTGCTGTAATCATTTAGGTATCAAATTGAAATTTTTAGTAGTATGTAAGTTATGAACTTGAAAGGACTCCCTATAGAGTGGTTTTATGTATTTTGTCTTTAAAAGTTATATAAAAATAAAAAATAAATAAAAAGAAAATTAATTTACAAAACACCATCATCGCCCTCTTCTTCCTCAAAATTCAAATCGATTTCCATCGTTTTCTTCCTAAAATGCAAATCGCGATCAGGTTTTCTTCCCCAAAATCTAAATCGCGATCAGCGTTTTTATTGTCTACATAGAGTCCATGTCAGCATAAAAAATGGTCCATAAGTGACAGTTTGGCACTTAACATATTTTTTAACAGATTGACTAACGGATGTTCCTTAGATGACGTGCTGTAATCATTTAGGTATCGAATTGAAAATTTTAGTAGTTGTTAAGTTATGAACTTGAAAGGACTCCCTACAGAGTGGTTTTATGTATTTTGTCTTTAAAAGTAATATAAAAATAAAAAATAAAAAATAAAATTAATTTACAAAACACCATCATCTTCCTCTTCTTCCTCAAAATTCAAATCGATTTCCATCGTTTTCTTCCTAAAACACAAATCGCGATAAAGTTTTCTTCCTCAAAATCTAAATCGCGATCAGCGTTTTTGTTGTCTGCATAGAGTCCATGTCAGCATAAAAAATGGTCTGTAAGTGACAGTTGGGCGCTTAACAGATTTTTTAACAGATTGACTAACGGATGTTACTTAGATGACGTGCTGTAATCATTTAGGTATCGAATTGAAATTTTTAGTAGTTGTTAAGTGATGAACTTGAAAATACTCCCTATAGAGTGGTTTTATGTATTTTGTCTTTAAAAGTTATATAAAAATAAAAAAAATAAAAAGAAAATTAATTTACAAAACACCATCATCGTCCTCTTCTTCCTCCAAATTCAAATCGATTTCCTTCGTTTTCTTCCTAAAATGCAAATTGCGATCAGGTTTTCTTCCTCAAAATCTTAATCGCGATCAGCGTAATTTTGTTGTCTGCATAGAGTCCATGTCAGCATAAAAAATGGTCCGTAAGTGACAGTTGGGCACTTAACAGATTTTTTAACAGATTGACTAACGGATGTTACTTAGATGACGTGTTGTAATCATTTAGGTATCGAATTGAAATTTTTAGTAGTTGTTAAGTTATGAACTTGAAAGGACTCCCTATATAGTGGTTTTATGTATTTTGTCTTTAAAAGTTATATAAAAATAAAAAAATAAAAAGAAAATTAATTTACAAAACACCATCATTGTCCTCTTCTTCCTCAAAATTCAAATCGATTTCCAGCGTTTTCTTCCTAAAATGCAAATCGCGATCAGGTTTTCTTCCTCAAAATCTAAATCGCGATCAGCGTTTTTGTTGCCTGCATAGAGTCCATGTCAACATAAAAAATTGTTCGTAAATGACAGTTGTGTACTTAACAGATTTTTTAACAGATTGACTAACGAATGTTACTTAGATGACGTGCTGTAATCATTTAGGTATCGAATTGAAATTTTTAGTAGTTGTTAAGTTATGAACTTGAAAGGACTCCCTAGAGAGTGGTTTTATGTATCTTGTCTTTAAAAGTTATATAAAAATAAAAAAATAAAAAGAAAATTAATTTACAAAACACCATCATCGTCCTCTTCTTCCTCAAAATTCAAATCGATTTCCAGCGTTTTCTTCCTAAAATGCAAATCGCGATAAGGTTTTCTTCCTCAAAATCTAAATCGCGGCTAGTGTCTTCTTCCTCAAAATCCAAATCGCGACTAGCGCTTTCTTCCTCAAAATCCAAATCGCGATAGCGTCTCCAAAATCAAAGATGGTGGAGTGCGGATTCGCCGGTCAAGGTTGGATGGTGGAGCGCGATGATGGTGAGGAAAACCCGGAAAACCAGTGAAAGAGAGAGAGAGAGAGGATTGATGAGGATGAGGGTCATGATCATGACGACAATGACGATGGATATGGCTTGGATGATGAGCTCGTTTCGTTGTTGGTGAGCGACAAATCACTAGGAAGAGAATGAAAAAATTGGGGGAAGAGAACATTCGGAAGAGCGATAAATTGAGGTGCCACCTTCACCGGCTATTCCGAATACAACATCTCATTGTGCATCTTGTTTTGGAATTCCTGATGGAGAATTAGGGCGTAGGGAGAGATTGAGTTTCTTGGATATCTTTGGGGGGAGGTTTTCAAGATTTAGGGTATTTTTATATCTACATGAAGTTCATGTCAAGATGAAAAAAGGGACATATAAGGGTATAAGAGCCAATTGGACACTTTCTTTAAAGGAGGGTACTTAGATGACATGTTTTAATAGTTTGGATATCCCATTGAAACATTTTATAGTTTATATATGAACTTGAAATTACATTTATAGTTTTAAAGTTTTATGTAGTTTGACATTTGTTTATGTAAAGATATAGACCAAAAGAACAATATATATTTATGTTTGGTATTAACCTTTTTTTGTCAAAATCCAACCCAAAACCACCAATTAATTCAATGATATAAAACATAAGTAAATCATATATGGTACTAGAATTTATAATATATTGAGTCCCAAAATAATTTCATTCAACTAAATCAGGGGCATACATCAAGTAGCCTACACATATCCATCACATAATACGTACGTAATAAGATCGATTCAAAACTAAGAATAAAAATTTTGTTTATTTTCGGATTAAAAAGATTATTATCATGCACTAAATTATTTTGATTTGATTGAAACAAAGATCAACAGTAGCAATGGCATCCACGAGCGTCGTTTTTGCATTCACCTCCAGTGCAACCCTTACTCTTACAAAAACTACTGCACTCAGCTGAATTATGGCGCTTAGTACACCCTTCGAACGACTTATGTTCACTGCAACAATCACCTGCTTTGCAAACTGATGAAAACAAACAAACAACCTATTCATTATAATTATCTCAAAACATCATTTAAAGATTATTTTGTGTGTAAAATATAATTACAAAAAAAAAGTCTAATTTCTCAACAAACCCTAGTAGATTGCATGCATATATGCAAACATGGATGTTGGACCAATATATATATATATATATATATATATAACTGCAGTAGAATATTGATAGATAATGAAACAAACCTGCGACGTTTGACAACAGCACCAACATAAGGACGAACATTGGCATAATGAGCTTAGTCATGTTTTCTCTTTGAATGATTTCTTTTCGTTCCTTGACTTTATAATTTTTTCTGGGTAATTGTTATCCTTTATATAGAGACTTGAAAGGAGAAGCGGAGAGCACAAATAAGAAAGAAATCGACTATTAAGGCAAGACTTAAATCCCAATTAATTAACCTAATAAATTTGATGAATCTTGAAATGGAATTAGGCCAGAGGATTTTAAAATGTCCTAAATAATATCTTTTAGTCCCCAAAATATCTTATTTTATCCTTTTTTTAATACAAGGAACAATAAGTAATCAAATTCAAGAAGTTCAATTTCGTATCTTCCCAAAAAAAAGTCTAATTTCTTATTTTTGTCCAAAAGAAAAAAGAAATTAATTTTTTATTACAATTTTCATATTTATGTTGAGTAAATATTCTATTATTTTATTTAATTTTTTTCACTCAATTTCATATATCAAATTCAACTATGGAGAACCACCGGGTGGTCCAGTGGTGAGGGCATAAGTCTGAAAGGTCCCAGGTTTTGAGTTCGTATCATCTTGGGCGCTATTTCTGTAGCTGTAAACTCATACATGGTCTATTGTTCGATCCCTTAGGTTGTTCACGAGTCTCTAATTTACCCCCTCTTGCCTAATGAGGCTCCGACACAAGACGAAATTTTCGTGCTTGAAGCGTCATAATTAAGTATGTTTTTTTAGTTAAAAAAAATAGAATTTAGAGATTAGATATTTATTTGCAAATAAAACTTTAGTAGAGGAAACTAATCAAATAAAATGGAAAATTTGTAACTTCAACTATAAAATATTTTTCTTTGAAAAAATAAATATAAAGACTAATTGTGAGTTAATTGTTTGACAGATGGTGCGAGTCTAGCGAGGAGGTGAGCATGCGTACAGGGATACACCAAAGATATAATATTAATGAGGATGAGCAAAAATAATAAATTCTGACAAAAAAAGTCACAAACCAAGAGATCGAGAACATAAATATATTAATTTACTTATTTGCTGATGAGCCAAAAATATACTTGTATTTCTCATATATTTAATTAGTTATTATTATTATTATTTTGGGAGGAATTGATACTCGAATTTATTATATTGACAGATTTATTCTAGAAGGAGTTTTTGGAGCAAAAGAAGGAAATATATCAATGAAATCCCAATTCAAGTAGGAGAAGGCATATGCTTTCCTATTTATGTTTAAACTAGGAATTAGATTTTCTTATTTTTATTTTATTCCTTTTCAAAGTAGGATTAGGAATCTTTCCTTATAAATACCCAAGCTTGGCTTAGATTTAGGAACCACAAAATTCAGAATACAATTCTTCATTTAAGAGCACGGCAAGCTGGGATTTTCGGCTACCCTTGTTCTACAAACTGTTTGTTCTCTTAACTTCAATTTTAATGAAATTATTTCTATTCATTATGAGCATGAGTAGCTAATTTTCTCACTAGGGTTAGACCTAAGCCTTAACATGATTATGTTATTTATCTTTTTCCTATGTTTTCGTATATGCATGCTTTGAATCTTTAATCACTGTTTAAAACTATCTTTATGTCTTAATGCTTGATCACCCTTAGGATATTTAGACAAGTAATTTGATGCAATTTTATAGGAATGCCCACCTAAAAATTGGGATTAGCTTCTTGTGATTAAGGATTGTAATACATCTAGGTTAAATACCATAACTAAGAGATTGCATGGTTATAAAAGATTTTCATGAACTTAATGAATCTTGCATGTAGAATTAGATCTAAATGCCATAGACTAATCGCATGTTAGGTATACGTTTTCACTTGAATGCCCACGAGGAAAATATGCTTTCGAAAAATCTAACCTTCAAAGTTGCATGTATTGATTCATAGATTCTTTTCTAAGTCACATATGATTGTTAATGGTGAAGGTTGAACCCTAGTACTTGTTTACATTGTTTACTTAATTGTTTAATTGTTTAATTGAAATTGCATTCGGTCACCTAAACTCTTGCAATTTATTTAATTATTAATTAAGAGTGAATACTAAAATAAGAAACATCAATATCAGTCCCTGAGGAAATCGACCCTGCTTCCAGTGCTATACTACAATAGCCCCGTACTCTTGCAGGTATTATTTGTGTGATTTTTAACCCTTGTTTTACAGGTGGGAAAAATCCTATCAAGAAATTGGCGCCGTTGCCGGGGACTGTGCCGATTACTCTTATTTTAATTTACTTTTAGTTAATTATTTGTTTTCATTTTTTTCTATACTTCACCAAATCAACATTTACGCTCAGGTCTCTACTCTTGCAGGACTATCTAATTGTGCATGGTTATTGCTACACGATCTACGAACCCGATTCTAGCACAATTCGATCCTGAACCTGAAAGAGCAGCAAGAAGAAGAAGACAACTACAAGCAATTAACGCAAGGTTTACACTCCAAGGCACTTTCCTTGCAGCTTTGTTCACGGAGATAGACAACACAGTGCCAGCACCAATGGCATTAACAATACCTAAAGTCGGCGCACCGCTTAGCAAAAGCCTTGCAGCACGTGGGAATGGAACCCCACAATGCATCGTGTACCCCGAGGTACAAGACGGAGTCACTTTTGAGATCAGGCATCACATGCTTGAGCTTCTACCCACTTTTCATGGACTCCCAAATAGTGATCCAAACATGCACATATATGAATTCTTGTCAGGGTGTGACAACATCATTGTTCGGGGAATTTCAAATGAGGCAATTAAATTAAGGCTTTTTCCTTACACCTTGAAGGATAAAGCTCGGGCTTGGCTACATTCATTACCTCCAGGGAGCATAATAGCATGGGAACAGTTACAAACAAGGTTTCTAAACAAATTCTACCCATCATCCAAGACTCTTGCCTTAAAAAAAGAAATACTGGCCTTTGCCCAGAAATCTAATGAGTCGTTTCATGATACTTGGGAGAGGTACAATGACCTGTACATGCGTTGTCCCCACCATGGTTTGGATTCAGACATGCAGATGAACATCTTTTATGATGGACTCAACCACATCACCAAAAGTTACGTCAACGCATCTGCAGGTGGTTCTCTCATATCCAAAACAGCCCGTGAAGCATTTGAAATATTTGAGCTAATGGCTAACGAATCTCAACAATGGACGGATGATGGCTCTCATACGAGGGGACACATCTATGATGTAGCACAAGGACATGGTACCCCTAATATTGCAGCACAAATCACCCAATTGGAAAAGAAGATCAACAGTTTTATGCTCGCCACCGCTGCCCCAAAGACAACACAGGTTTGCGCCATATGTGAGGACGCTACACATAATGTCCTCCAATGTCCTCAGAAGGATGGGTATCCCGACCTTGTCCAAGAACAAGTAAATGGCATGAGTTCCTTCCCAAGACCCCGTAATGATGCCTACCCCAATACATATAATTCTGGATGGAAAAATAATACAAATTTTGGGTGGAATGGACAACACCAGGTCCGGCCCAATTACCAGCAGAATTATCAACAGCCACTCAACCATCAGACCCAACCGGCCGCACCACGCCAATTGAGTGTAGAAGAGCAGCTTACCAGGTTTATTGAGATCTCTACCCAGAATCAACAAAACACTCAAGCATCAATTAAAAACTTGGAGCAGCAAGTTAGCCAACTGGCCCAAGAAATTTCTGAAAGGGATAAAGGGGTTTTTCCCAGTCAACCTATACCAAACCCGAGAGGAGCCGAGCACTGTAAGATGGTAAGGACTTTACGAGGGGGAAAAAGTTATGACAATCGGGAGGCATCAAAGACATCCCATTCAGAAAATAATACCACCGAGTCACTTATTGAACCTGAACCTCAGGTTGAACTATTCACCCCACAAATTAAATTTGCTCCATCCAACGTCCCTGCCTACACTCCGCCACTGCCATTCCCAGAAAGGCAGCAGCGCCGCTCAAACAAAGACCAACAGACCATTGACTTCATGCAGACATTAGCCAAGGTCCATATCAATCTACCTCTACTAGATGCTATAAAGCACATCCCTTCCTATGCAAAATTTTTGAAGGAGGTATGCGCCAATAAGAAAAAAATTTCAGACCTGGAAAAAGTGGTTTTGACAGAACAGTGTAGTGCAGCCCTTCTACACAAACTGCCACCAAAGAAAAAAGATCTGGGCAGCTTTACTATTTCCTGCACAATAGGGAATTCCGAATTTCAGCAATCTCTAATAGATCTGGGGTCAAGCATCAACCTTATGCCCTACTCAATATTTAAGCGATTAGGAGCAGGACAGCTTAGACCTACACCAATGGTTCTCCAGTTGGCTGACCGATCCCTCACTTACCCTAAGGGCATCATTGAAGATCTCATCATCAAAGTGGATAAAGTCTATCTACCCATCGATTTTGTGGTACTCGATATGGTGGAAGACAAAGAGACGCCCCTAATCCTTGGCCGACCCTTCATGGCCACATCCCGCACACTGATAGACGTCGAAGCTGGCACTCTTACATTCCGTGTGCAAGATGAAACTGTGGTATTAAACCTGTTTGACATGGCTAAAAGACCCCCTGAAATTTCAGAGTGTAGCAGAATTGAAGTTTTGGAGGAGGTAACCTGCATGACACAAAGACAATTGCTCTTTACCGACCCTCTAGAGGCAGCACTCATTGACCCCATTCTCCGCCAAAATGAGGAAGATATTGCAGAAATTATGGCGGCACTAGATAGCAACCGACCACCCTATCCACGGTGGCGACCTCAGATTGAAGCACTTGGGCCCCCAAAGACGCCACAACCGCCTTCCATTGAGATAGCCCCTCAGCTGGAAAAGAAGCCTCTTCCAGCCCATCTCAAATATGCACACCTTGGTGATCAAGAGACTCTGCCCGTGATCATTGCAGCAGACCTCACTGACCTAGAGGAAGACAAGCTACTCAGAATCCTACGCAAATACAAGGAGGCAATTGGGTGGACAATAGCCGACATCAAAGGCATTAGTCCTTCAATATGCATGCATCGTATCTTACTGGAAGAAGACAGCAAGCCTACTGTTGATGCTCAAAGGCGATTGAACCCAATCATGAAAGACGTTGTTCGGAGTGAGGTCCTAAAACTTCTAGACGCTGGCATTATCTACCCAATTTCAGACAGCCCATGGATAAGCCCTACACAAGTTGTTCCTAAAAAATCAGGAATCATGGTTAGTACTAATGAAAAAGGGGAGCAAGTTCCTACAAGGTTGACTACGAGGTGGAGGGTGTGTATTGATTATTGCAAGCTGAATTCAGCCACACGAAAGGATCACTTCCCACTCCCATTCATTGATCAAATGGTGGAGCGATTAGCAGGTAAAGCATTTTATTGTTTTCTAGATGGTTATTCAGGGTATAATCAGATTCTTATTGCACCTGAGGATCAGGACAAAACTACATTCACGTGCCCATTTGGCACTTTTGCCTACCGGCGTATGCCTTTCGGACTGTGTAATGCACCTGCCACTTTTCAGCAATGCATGATGAGCATATTCTCGGATATGGTGGAGCAAATAATTGAAGTGTTTATGGATGACTTCTCCGTATATGGAGATTCCTTTTACCACTGTTTAGACAACCTAGCCACAGTTTTGGAAAGATGCCGAGATACCCATTTGGTATTAAACTGGGAGAAGTGCCACTTTATGGTGAATCAAGGTATCCTGTTAGGGCACCGAATTTCAAAGCGTAGAATTGAAGTGGACAAAGCCAAAATTGACGTCATTAGCAACCTACCACCATCCACTGCGACGACGCCGTTTTGTCCACATCAATGCGACGACACAGTGTTCTTGGCTGCTCCTCCTTGCTGTCGTTTTAAGAGCAGGGGGCACAACTCAGGTCTCTGTTTCGATCCCAGGTGCTATTCTTTCTTTCTATTTTATTTTCCTTTTATTTTTGTGTTACTTCTTTATTTTGTTGTGTTTTTCTTTCTTCTTTTCTTTCATCTTTCTTTGTCTTTTCTTCTTTTGCACCCTGGGGACATGTTGCATGATAAGTTTGGGGGTAGGAAACTATCATTTTGTTTGTCCGTTCTATAAAAAAATTTAGTAAAAATACAAAACAAAAAAAAAATAATAAATAACAAAGATTTTTGTTTAGATTTAATTTGATTTTTGCTTCCTAAATTATTTTTAATGCACTCTATTTTCTATGATCGAAATTTGAAACTTCATAAGTGAGATTAAATATTAGAGCATGACCACCAAGAACATATAGTTGATTTTTGCACACAATTCTTACCATATTCAATTTTGCACATGCACATCAACTTATTCGTGGGATTTAAATTTGTTTCAAACATGCTAATTTTTCTTATCCTAAGATTGTGGGTTATTTAATTTGTTACCATCCAAGGTTCGAAAAAGTGAAAGCTATAAATAAATCGGAGGTGAGTCCGAGCCCTAAAATAGGGGTGTGCGTTTACCCATCAATTACATGCTAGCCTTTCCAATCCGAGTAAATAAATCCTTTGGGACATTTGTTGTCTGGTGCCCTAAAGTCATCTGATTTGGGAGTCATCGATCTAAAGCTCGTTACATGGGTTGGATAGAAAGCTTGCTTAATGTTAAATAAAATTTCATCATTTGTTATAAAAAAAAATAAATAAATAAATAAATTATTATAATAATAATAAATAACAAAAAAATAAAAAAATAAATAAAAATAAAAATAAAAATTTCAGGCAAGAATGCTTTGGATGGTGATAGGTTAAGTGATTTTACAGTTGGTGGGTACAGATGTAATGCAAGTGAGGGACTGGTTTAACACTTACAATTTTGTTGGGATTCACATTACACGAATATGGTTTATGGATTGCTCACCAGAATCTGGTAATCTTCTGTTTTGAAAGTGTGGATTTGTTCTCTCTTTTAGCGTTGCTTATGACTTAAGAATTTTGATTTTGCTTTTATGAGTATTACTTTATATTCAATGGAAGGAATGTTAAATTAAGTTTAACAAATTTTGAAAGCGTTTGTGGGTATCATAACTGGTAAACCCTCAGGAGACACAACTCCTCCTACTAGGGACACCTAGGGGTTTAAAGGCGTGTAGTGTTTGCTCAGCACTATCGAGTTCCCTGCGAAAGTGGCATTTTATTTTTCTCAATGTTTTCTTAGTTTTGTTTTATTTACTTGAGGACAAGTAACAATTCAAGTTTGGGGGTATTTGATGAGCCAAAAATATACTTGTATTTCTCATATATTTAATTAGTTATTATTATTATTATTTTGGGAGGAATTGATACTCGAATTTATTATATTGACAGATTTATTCTAGAAGGAGTTTTTGGAGCAAAAGAAGGAAATATATCAATGAAATCCCAATTCAAGTAGGAGAAGGCATATGCTTTCCTATTTATGTTTAAACTAGGAATTAGATTTTCTTATTTTTATTTTATTCCTTTTCAAAGTAGGATTAGGAATCTTTCCTTATAAATACCCAAGCTTGGCTTAGATTTAGGAACCACAAAATTCATAATACAATTCTTCATCTAAGAGCACGGCAAGCTGGGATTTTCGGCTACCCTTGTTCTCCAAACTGTTTGTTCTCTTAACTTCAATTTTAATGAAATTATTTCTATTCATTATGAGCATGAGTAGCTAATTTTCTCACTAGGGTTAGACCTAAGCCTTAACATGATTATGTGATTTATCTTTTTCCTATGTTTTCGTATATGCATGCTTTGAATCTTTAATCACTGTTTAAAACTATCTTTATGTCTTAATGCTTGATCACCCTTAGGATATTTAGACAAGTAATTTGATGCAATTTTATAGGAATGCCCACCTAAAAATTGGGATTAGCTTCTTGTGATTAAGGATTGTAATACATCTAGGTTAAATACCATAACTAAGAGATTGCATGGTTATAAAAGATTTTCATGAACTTAATGAATCTTGCATGTAGAATTAGATCTAAATGCCATAGACTAATCGCATGTTAGGTATACGTTTTCACTTGAATGCCCACGAGGAAAATATGCTTTCGAAAAATCTAACCTTCAAAGTTGCATGTATTGATTCATAGATTCTTTTCTAAATCCCATATGATTGTTAATGGTGAAGGTTGAACCCTAGTACTTGTTTACATTGTTTACTTAATTGTTTAATTGTTTAATTGAAATTGCATTCGGTCACCTAAACTCTTGCAATTTATTTAATTATTAATTAAGAGTGAATACTAAAATAAGAAACATCAATATCAGTCCCTGAGGAAATCGACCCTGCTTCCAGTGCTATACTACAATAGCCCCGTACTCTTGCAGGTATTATTTGTGTGATTTTAACCCTTGTTTTACAGGTGGGAAAAATCCTATCATTTGCCTTTCCATAAACGGAGATCATCTACTCAATAAAAAAGGTTATCACTGTATCAACATATCACCTGCTCAAATGGTTAAGGTAGACGTTGGAAAGTTTGATTTTATTCACAACGTACCATTCTTTGATAGTGACGCTTACGACTCATCTTAGAGCTTGTCATGTGTGCTCCAAAGTAACCATGGTTAGTAATTTTAATTAATAATATAAATTTATTAGAATAATGAGAAAAAAATATTATTTTCTCCATATTTATGTTGCATGCATTCAATTTCAAATCCCATTAATTTATCATCAAATCAAAATTACGTACTTACTTAACAAAGAGAAGAAAAGAAGGAAAAAAAAAACTTTTGATCTCTTATACTATGAACAGTTTACTTTTGTTCATATCAAATATACTTTAATCAAAAACATCAAAAATTGTATATTTTGGTCTTTTTTTTAGGAAATGAGTAATAGATCTTTCATTTGAACCCAATATAGTAACCAAATGGACGAACATTTACTTTTACGATGCAAATCTAATATATACAAAAACTTTTCTTCAAAATTTTGGGGAAAATATGTGAAAGATAGAAAACAACTTCCAAATACATTAGTTTTGGGAAACATATAATTCCTCCATTACAATCGTTACATCGTCCTTAGAAACAACAAGCAATAAATACCGGATTGCGAAAAACTGCAGATTATGCTCCTTCAATGATCATGGCTTCATCAACAAATCCGTAGGAAAAATTGCAAAGATGGTGGCCTGATTATGTTAACAATTATTTGAGATTATCGTATAACAAAGCTTGTGCACTTTTCTAGCATTCTTCTCAATCACGGTCTTTTGATAAAATATTATATGATCCAAAAAGTAAATAGCACTAGTATGTTCTTAATTCATATAAAAAATCGAATAAGATTTTATATATATATATATATATATATATATATATATATATTTCTCACTTGTGTACGTAAACTTGTAATTTTGAATTTATGGGCAATTGATTAGACATAAAATCGAATGCATAACTAAATAAAAATATAGAAAGATTTTACTAAACATAAATTTGGAAAGAATAATATTTTTTCTTATTATACAAATAATTTAATATTATTAATTGAAATCGTTAATTGTAGTTAATTTTGAAGACACATGGCAAGTTCTAAGCTTGGTGGTAAGCTTCACCCCCAAAGAGTGGTGGTGAGCAAAATCGGACTCACAAAGAATGAAATAATATAAGAATATAATCAAAATCATACTCAAAAAGATTGAATTGTGACAAATTTAATGAAACGTTAGATGAAATGTGACTATAGGCGAGTGTTGGGATACTTTGTGTGTTGGGACTTTATGGGCCGTCAGAAGACTCAATAGAGGACCCAATGGATTTCTAACCTTGCATTAATACCCCCTTAAATATGAGTAAGTGAGACCATGTCCCAAAATTTCTCGAAAAATAATTTCTCTTAGGGAAAACAATGGTAGAATATGAAGCCAATATATATATATATATATATATATATATATATATATATATATATATTATAAGATGTTTTGTTTAAATAAATATTAAATTAATCATATTTTAAGAAAATATTTCTTTTTTTCTTGTAATTTTATTTTCATTAAATATATCAATCTATTATTTATTACACATTTGAACTCATTGTTTATAATTTCTTATTTTTATTAGATTCCCTATTTGAATTTCTATTAGTCAATATGTGATGAACCATTAAAAACAAGGTATGATTTGTTTTATCTTTATTTATTTTGATATTATTATATTGATTTGAATCATTTGAATTCCACTTTGACAAAAAAAAATCATTCGAATACTATTATTATCAGTTAAATTACATCAAAATTTTAATTTTTTCCTTTTAAGTATTTTGTGAAAGGCCCCCCCACAATTCAAATACTGGCTACGCCACTTGCAATCTCATCCATAAACAACTAATAAGAACTGCATGTTCTATAACAAGGTATGATAAGTAGGATTAAGCATGTAAAATCAACCGGCTTTATCATGTAAGGTGAATTTATAAAGGAAAATTCGAGTTCCTTTTCTTTTATGGAATTACCGGAATTACAAGTTCGGTGTTTTGTATACTACTAGTTCATTTATGAATTTCTAGTTCGTTTATGAACTTCTAGTTCATTTAAATACATGCATTTCCTAATAATATCAGCTAAGAAAATATAATGGTTGAACCATCAAATAAATCCTAAGAAATTATTTGGAATGATTTAAACAAATGCTTCTAGCATTAAATGGTTAAATATGTTAAGTATTTGCTTCCGACATAGAAGGCTTAAATATAAGATGTGATGATGTGCATCACAAAAACACAAGTAGCCTAGTGGTTCAGGCACGTGTCACTTCAGGTGATGTGGCGTGATGATGTGTCACTTTAGTTAACGTGGCATGATGATGTGACACTTCTTTATTTTCTACACAAATCTGAGACCAAACTGTATGCTTCATATGAGAAGAAGCTTGAGGCCACCGACTTCGGCATCAACTCTCTCTTTGTCTTTTAACAGAGGTGGTGGTTGCGGAGGCATTAACAAGACGACGCAACTAGCGGCGAATACTCCGCCTCCGGTCGAACCGAGATCGTCCAAAGACGAGTGAGTCTACGAGCTTCAGTCGATTCCCGGTGGGTTGATTTGGGGGTGGGATTGGATTATTTTTACATTAACGGGGGTGTATTTAATTGAGACTGTCATAAAGTTTAAATGTCTCTAAAATTCAGATGTATTCAATTAGAACTTTTAAAGAGATAGTAAAAGTTTAAGGTATTCAATCTATATTTTTTTAGAGATTTATAAAGTTATTAAAAGTTGAGGTGTATTCAATCATGAAATTTCATAACTCCATAAAATTTTGGTGTATTCAAAACATCAATTAATATTGTTGACAAGACCCGTCCCGAAAAATAAAAGTAGAAATTTAATTAAATTAAATAACCGGGAGCCATGATTTGGATTAGAGTTTTGATTTGATCTAAAGTTTAGAGTTGGGCCTTAGATGGGGGTCCAATGAAGGTTGTTGGGTCTTGAATTAAAGTTTGAATTCACGAAATTTACCATTTTACCCTGAATTTCTTTAAGGCCCGAAAGTCACTTTTTGATTGACGACTTTTTGGGAATTTTCTTTGAACAAATACCTAGGTCTTGAGCTTACGAGTACGTAGACAGGTGGCACGTCGAAATCGGAGCTCGAACCAGAAAGTTACGGGTCTAGAACGATCGGGACGTATCGGTAATTTTGGAAACTTTTTAAATTATAAAAAGTTTCTCTCTCCTCCCTCAATTGGTCAGACTCTCTCTGCTCTCTCTCTTCTCTCTCTCACTCCCACGAAAACTAGCGGAGAAGAACCCCAAAACCTCCACACGGCCGCCACGATTCACGGCGACCCAGACCACCACGAGACCATCATCCTCTTCTCTCCCCCATGTAAACTCAACCACATCACCCATAGAAACTGCCGTCCACCGTACGTAGAGCAATGAGCCGTAAAAGAAATGGGTCATCACGGCTTTCGAGGCGATTTCCGACCACCACAGGTAGCGGATGTCAATTTGGACATTGGTTTTGGATTCCTCTTGATAACTAGATGAATCTACACTATCAAGTTGAAGATTTTGGTTGAGTTTTGAAGGAGTTGCAGGAGCTCAGATTTCAGCCTTTAATGTCGGATCCTGCAACAGTGTAGTCGCGAGGTAAGGGGCAACTGAATTCCACAGTTGCGCCCCTTAAAACCTAAGAGAGAGTGCCGGAGCGTGAGGGCGTTTGGGGCCCTCCCCCGATCTCCAGCGAGTATGTTTTGATGCTCTCGACGTTCCGGATATTATGGTATAGGTTTTGAGTCCATCGGAGTTTGTTTAAGACTAGTTTCGGATGTCTTAAGTTACTCGATTTACGTTAAATAACGTAAATGTCCGGGGGTTAAGGTTTTGATTATAATGATTAAATTACTATTTATTAATGTTAATTAATCTTGTTTATGAGGTATTATGTCAATGGAAAGTCCGATGAGCAGTGTAGATTGAGATGGAGCTCGTGGGGACTTCGGGGAGCAAACGCCTCGAAGTACGTGCAATAGTGGATCCGGTCAGTTGAATTCTCCCCGACTTACTGTGAGAGAAATTATTTCCTAAACTCATACGTATATGACTTATGTACTGTTATGTGATGGATTATATGATGACTGGTATTTCATTTGAATAATGATTGATTTAAATGTGTTAGTAGTATTTGATGTGATTATGTGTGTGGTGATGAATGTTTGGTTGACTACCAATATATTTATGGAATGGGAATGATGCAAGATGGTGATAGGAAATATAGACTATGCCAGGGGTTAGCTTTAGGACTCGACGTTGTTAATTATGAGATGTAAGTACTCCGAAACGAGTACAAACTAATGCTTTAGTGATAGATCTCAAAGATTGATTCCGATATTTAAATTAGAATATCATGAGATGTAAGTACTCCAAAACGAGTATAAACTAATACTTTAGTGGGAGATCTTGAAGATAGATTCCAAGATTTAAATTAGACTATCGATGAGATGTAAGTACTCTGAAACGAGTATAAACAAATACTTAAGTGGTTGATCTCGAAGATAGATTCTGAGATTTAAATTAGAATATCAATGAGATGTAAGTACTCCGGATTGAGTATAAACTACCACTAGATTAGGGTATCTTGAGGCTCGATTCTGAGATACGTATCACGATGTCGAGTCATGAGGTACGATACATTCGGCGAAAGACGTGAGTCACGGTGAGATATCGTTACGCAACGACGAGTACGATAAACACGACAACCATGACGATGAGTTAGTGTTGAGATGCTACGGCTGAGGAGTAATGCCGGTCTAGTATATGTGTCATGTGTCATGTTCAGAGTCCTATGTCCAATCAGAGTCATGTTGTGATGCTATTGTAAGGACCCTTCCTGAATTTCGACTCGAAATCGGCAAAAAGCCCTTATCCCGTCTAACAGCTCTTTTTCCACAAAATTTACTACCAGGAATACCCTAAATTCTTAAATATATTAAATAAACCTTACTGACTACACCTACCTATCAGACGTAGAATAGCTTGCAGGTCACAGCCGAAACCTTGGAATAGTGGTGGTCCGAAACGTAACACGCTCTGACACCAATTTTCAGTAGGTCAGACACTGCTGAAACCTCTACTGTAATCACACAAGACAACTGACTGGTATGCCTCTTGCAAACCGTCAATAACTCGTAAATCTGGGTCACCAACCCATTGACCTAGATGACGAAGTAACCAGACTTGGTTGAATTGGGACACTGATGTGACTATACTCGAGGGCTGTGCCGAGTTAACACTACGATTGGAATCAGAGATTCATGATAATCGATTTTGTGATGATTATCAAAATGTCAATAAATTTCGCCGAACCATGTACGAAAACGACGATCTCGATGTATGATAACCGATGAGAGGCCATGAAGTATTTGTACGAGGTGGTAAGACCTTGTAGATGGGACACGTAGGGACTTTATATAAGCCCACGTACAATTGCCAACTAGTCAAACGATTTGAATAGGCTCAAGGTGGGTGTATGAAACTCGAGGACCCTGGGGAGACTTTTATGGTATAGAAAAATGTGGTGATGAGGACACCGGCCCAAGAAAGGCCTTTTCGAAATATTAAGGTATCTTCATATATTTCAAGCAACTCATCAAGAAATATTTTGGAATGTAATGTTATGTGATTGACGACCTTGTGGTACTTCATATTGGCCAAGGTGCTTGAAAGTGTTAAATAATGATTGAGAGAAATAATAGTGACTGCGCTTGAAGATATTCCGAGCCAGCGTGTGAGAAGCTACTAATCATATCTTCGTAATGGATCTCAGAGAAAGATAGTGGTCGTCATGATGAGTATTTGGAATGGTTAAAACCGTCCGAAATGAAGGAGCATCTTGAGTGAGTATGTAACAGAAGCATAGAGCTAGACCCAACTCAAATGGCTTCCAACTATGGAAGTGGAAAGATGAATTTCTATACTCTAGTAATAACTTGAGAGTGGCATAATTATGTGGCTAAACGAATTTCGGGGACGAAATTCGCTTCAGGGGGGTAGAATGATACGACTCGTCCTAAAAAATAAAAGTAGAAATTTAATTAAATTAAATAACTGGGAGTCATAGGTTGCATTTTTGTTTGGATTTGGACTAAATTTTGGAATTGGGCCTTAGAGAGGGTTCAATGTAAGTTGTTGGGTCGTGAATTAAAAGTTGAATTCACGAAATTTACCATTTTACTCTTGAATTTCCTTAAGTCCCGAAAGTAACTTTTTGATCGAGGACTCTTTCGGGAATTTTCTTTGCATTATTACATTGGTCTCGAGTTTACGAGTACGTAGACAGGTGGCACGTCAAAATCGGAGCTCGAACGAGAAAATTACGGGTCTTGAACAATCGGGACGTATCGGTAAGTTTGGGAAAAGTTTATATTATAAAAGGTTTCTCTCTCCTCCCTTTATTGGTCAGACTCTCTTTGATCTCTCTCGGCTCTCTCTCACTCCCATGAAAACTCACGGAGAAGAACCCCAAAACCTCTACACGGCCACCACGATTCACGGCGAACCAATCCACCACGAGACCATCATCCTCTTCGTCTCCCTCGTGCAAACCCAACCATATCGCTCATCGAAGCCGCCATCCACCGTACGCAGAGCAGTGAGCTGAGAAAGAAATAGGTCATCCTGGCTTTCGTGGTGATTTCCGGTAACCACAGGTAGCATCTATTGATTTGGACATTAGTGTTGGATTTCTCTCGATTAGTAGATCAATCTAGCCTATTAACGTGTAGATTTTGGTTGAGGTTTGAAGGAGTTGCAGGAGCTCAGATTTCTGCCTTTAATGGCGGATCCTGCAACAGTGTAGTCGCGAGGTAGGGGGCGACTGAACTCCAGAGTCGCGCCTCTTAAAAACCCCAGAGAGAGTGTTGGAGCATGAGAGTGCGTGGTACACTCCCTCGGTCTCTGGATAGTCGTGTTTTGATGCTCTCGACGTTCCGGATCTGATAATATAGGTTTAGTGTCCATCGGTGTTCATTTAGGACTAGTTCCGGATGTCCTAAGTTACTAGATTTACGTTAAATAACATAAATGTCCGGGGGTTAATGTTTTGATTATAATGATTAAATTAGTATTTATTAATACTGTTAGTGTGGGATTTTACCCTGCACTTGCGCCGAGCCTAAGCCCAATACGAAGCCCAAAATCTAAAGGAAACCCTAGGCTTTGTCTATATAAGAGGACACACTCCTCTCATTTGGAAGACAACCTCTTCCAACACTCTCTCTTACTCTCTCAATGGCTTAAAGCCAATAGATATGTAATAAAAATATTATCAATAATAATATCCGGAAAATTAGTCCTATGGACGTAGCCCGATTTGAGTGAACCATGTACGCGCTTGTGTCTTGATGTTTGTGTGTAGTCTTCTTGGTCTCGTTGGTGCCATTTTCGGCATCAACAAATATTAATTAATCTTGTTTACGAGGTATTATGTCAATGGAAAGTCGATGAGCTTTGTAGATTGAGACGAAGTCGGGGGGGCTCCCGGGAGCGAATTCCTCGAAGTACGTGTAATAATGGATCCTATCGGGTGAATTCTCCCCGACGTATTGTGAGTGGAATTCTTTCCTAAACTCATACCAATATGACTTATGTACTGTTATGTGATGGATTATGTGATCACATGGATTTCATTTGAATGATGATTGATTTAATTGTGTTAATAGTATTTGATGTGATTATGTGTGTGGTGATGAATGTTTGGTTGACTAACAATATATTTATGGAATGGGAATGATGCAAGATGATGATAGGAAATCTAGACTATGCCATGGGTTAGCTTTAGGACCCGGTATTGTTAATTATGAGATGTAAGTACTCCAAAACGAGTATAAACTAATACTTTAGTGATAGATCTCGAAGATAGATTCAGAGATTTAAATTAGAATATCGATGAGATGTAAGTACTCCGAAACGAGTATAAACTAATACTTTAGTGGTAGATCTCAAAGATAGATTCCGAGATTTAAATTAGAATATCGATGAGATGTAAGTACTCCGAAACGAGTATAAACTAATACTTTAGTGGTAGATTTCGAAGATAGATTCCGAGATTTAAATTAGAATATCGATGAGATATAAGTACTCCGGAATGAGTATAAATTACCTCTAGATTAGGGTATCTCGAGGGTCGATTCCGAGATACGTATCACGATTTCAATAGACTTAACAAAATTCAAGTCTCCTATCGATATCTATAGGAATAATAACTAATTAAGTAATATAAACTTTACATGAATATGTTTATTGTTTGCAGAAAAAAAAAACTAAATATATATCAAAGGCATCTATGATTCCTCGCGGTCATAGCCTCTCAATCTTATTGGTCGTTAAAAGTTTTTATATTTTTGTAATTGTAATATTATATATTGCCAAAAAAAATTGTAATAATATATATATATATATCATATATATATTATTTTATTTTAATTTAGTTAGAGAATTTTAAGTAAAAAAATAGTTATGATTTGATTATATAATTCTTCAAAAAACATACCTATCAAATTATATAACTGCGTATAGTTTTCTGCAAAACTTAATCACATTATATAAAACTCAATATGACTCTGCAAAACTCTATCATGTAACTCTATATAATTTCGTTATTAACTCAGTAAAAATTTATGAAAATCAATAAATCTGTAAAACTCAATCACTTCAAAAAACTCTGCAATGTCTGTATAAATCTGAATTCAATACACTCCCCTAAGTAAATTTAACTTAACCTCTTCATTTGAACACATGCACACACATAATCATTATTTCTTTGATAGAAAGCTTGGTTGGTTTTCTATTTTGATAGAAAATTAATTTACAGAAACACCATCATCGTCCTCTTCTTCCTCAAAATTGAAATCGATTTCCAGTGTTTTCTTCCTAAATTGCAAATCGCAATCAGGTTTTCTTCCTCAAAATCTAAATCGCGATCAGCGTTTTTGTTGTCTGCATAGTGTCCATGTCAGCATAAAAAATGGTCCGTAAGTGACAGTTGGGCACTTAACAGATTTTTTAACAGATTGACTAACGGATGTTACTTAGGTGATGTGCTCTAATAATTTAGGTATCAAATTGAAATTTTTAGTAGTTGTTAAGTTATGAACTTGAAAGGACTCCTTATAGAGTGGTTTTATGTATTTTGTCTTTAAAAGTTATATAAAAATAAAAAATAAAAAATAAAATTAATTTACAAAACACCATCATCTTCCTCTTCTTCCTCAAAATTTAAATCGATTTCCAACGTTTTCTTCCTAAAATGCAAATCGCGATCAGGTTTTCTTCCTCAAAATCTAAATCGCGATCAGCGTTTTTGTTGTCTACATAGATTCCATGTCAACATAAAAAATGGTCTGTAAGTGACAATTGGACACTTAACAGTTTTTTTAACAGATTGACTAACGGATGTTACTTAGATAACGTGTTGTAATCATTTAGGTATCGAATTGAAATTTTTAGTAGTTGTTAAGTTACGAACTTGAAATGACTCCTTATAGAGTGGTTTTATGTATTTTGCCTTTAAAAGTTATATAAAAATAAAAAAATAAAAAGAAAATTAATTTACAAAACACCATCATCGTCCTCTTCTTCCTCAAAATTCAAATCGATTTCCAGCGTTTTCTTCCTAAAATGCAAATCGTGATAAGGTTTTCTTCCTCAAAATCTAAATCGCGATCAGCGTTTTTGTTGTCTACATAGAGTCCATGTCAGCATAAAAAATGGTTCATAAGTTACAGTTGGGCACTTCACAGATTTTTTAACAGATTGACTAACGGATGTTACTTAGATGACGTGCTGTAATCATTTAGGTATCGAATTGAAATTTTTAGTACTTGTTCAGTTATGAACTTGAAAGGGCTCCCTATAGAGTGGTTTTATGTATTTTGTCTTTAAAAGTTATATAAAAATAAAAAAAATAAAAAGAAAATTAATTTACAAAACACCATCATCGTCCTCTTCTTCCTCAAAATTCAAATCGATTTCCATCGTTTTCTTCCTAAAATGCAAATCGCGATCAGGTTTTCTTCCTCAAAATCTAAATCGCGATCAGCGTTTTTGTTGTCTACATAGAGTCCATGTCAGCATAAAAAATGGTCTGTAAGTTATAGTTGGGCACTTAACAGATTTTTTAACAGATTGACTAACGGATGTTACTTAGATGACGTGTTGTAATCATTTAGGTATCGAATTGAAATTTTTAGTAGTTGTTAAGTTATGAACTTGAAAGGACTCCCTATAGAGTGGTTTTATGTATTTTGTCTTTAAAAGTTATATAAAAATAAAAAAATAAAAATAAAATTAATTTACAAAACACCATCATCGTCCTCTTCTTCCTCAAAATTCAAATCAATTTTCATCGTTTTCTTCCTAAAATGCAAATCGCGATCAGGATTTCTTCCTCAAAATCTAAATCGCGATCAGGGTTTTTGTTGTCTGCATAGAGTCCATGTCAGCATAAAAAATGGTCCGAAAGTTACAGTGGGCACTTAACAGATTTTTTAACAGATTGACTAACGGATGTTACTTAGATGACGTGCTGTAATTATTTAGGTATCGAATTGAAATTTTTAGTAGTTGTTAAGTTATGAACTTGAAAGGACTACTCCCTATAGAGTGGTTTTAAGTATTTTGTCTTTAAAAGTTATATAAAAATAAAAAATTAAAAAGAAAATTAATTTACAAAACACCATCATCGTCCTCTTCTTCCACAAAATTCAAATCGATTTCCAGTGTTTTCTTCCTAAAATGAAAATCGCGATCAGGTTTTCTTCCTCAAAATCCAAATCGTGACAGCGTCTCCAAAATCAAAGATGGTGGAGTGCGGATTCGCCGGTCAAGGTTGGATGGTGGAGCGCGATGATGGTGAGGAAAACCCGGAAAACCAGTGAGAGAGAGAGAGAGAGGATTGCTACCGCCTGGGACATTTTCGGCAGCGATGGTGTGCGAGGAGTGATGAGGATGAGGGTCATGATCATGACGACAATGACAATGGATATGGCTTGGATGATGAGCTCGTTTCGTTGTTGGTGAGCGACAAATCACTAGGAAGAGAATGAAAAAATTCGGGGAAGAGAACATTCGGAAAAGGGATAAATTGAGGTGCCACCCTCACCGGCTATTCCGAATACAACATCTCATTGTGCATCTTGTTTTGGAATTCCTGATAGAGAATTAGGGCGTAGGGAGAGATTGAGTTTCTTGGATTTCTTTGGGGGGAGGTTTTCAAGATTTAGGGTATTTTTATATCTACATGAAGTTCATGTCAGGATGAAAAAAGGGTCATATAAGGGTATAAGAGCCAATTGTACACTTTCTTTAAAGGAGGGTACTTAGATGACATGTTTTAATAGTTTGGATATCCCATTGAAACATTTTATAGTTTATATATGAACTTGAAATTACATTTATAGTTTTAAAGTTTTATGTAGTTTGACCTTTGTTTATGTAAAGATATAGACCAAAAGAACAATATATATTTATGTTTGGTATTAACCTTTTTTTGTCAAAATCCAACCCAAAACGACCAATTAATTCAATGATATAAAACATAAGTAAATCATATATGGTACTAGAATTTATAATATATTGAGTCCCAAAATAATTTCATTCAACTAAATCAGGGGCATACATCAAGTAGCCTACACATATCCATCACATAATACGTACGTAATAAGATCGATTCAAAACTAAGAATAAAAATTTTGTTTATTTTCAGATTAAAAAGATTATTATCATGCACTAAATTATTTTGATTTGATTGAAACAAAGATCAACAGTAGCAATGGCATCCACGAGCGTCGTTTTTGCATTCACCTCCAGTGCAACCCTTACTCTTGCAAAAACTACTGCACTCAGCTGAATTATGGCGCTTAGTACACCCTTCGAACGACTTATGTTTACTGCAACAATCACCTGCCTTGCAAACTGATGAAAACAAACAAACAACCTATTCATTATAATTATCTCAAAACATCATTTAAAGATTATTTTGGGTGTAAAATATAATTACAAAAAAAAAGAAAAAAGAATAAAGAGAAATTCTCAACAAACCCTAGTAGATTGCATGCATATATGCAAACATGGATGTTGGACCAATATATATATCGGGTCTTATGGATTGTATAGGATAATCCTGGTGATTGGGCCCTAATGATTGGGATGAGGTGTTGAGCAAACACAGCATATCGAGTGGACAATAGTGTACCTTGTGTCCACTTTGTTGATGCATCAATCGAAACCATGAAATAGTTAAACAGTCTGCATGGTGGTTGGATAAGTCAACAAATATCCCTTTGTATTATTTGAAAGAAAGGGGTGGATTCTTTTCTCATCTTTGATATGATGGTCTTGTATTCAACTTTTCCAGCCAGCAAGCTTGACATAGTGTCTCACTAAACACAAGGTCCTTATTAGTAAAGGGATGCTCGTGTGATGAATTGAGAATACGTCGCATCATACCTTGACTTGGGTGTACCAACCGGTCATGCCATAATAAATAGTTGCTCCGCATAGTAGGTTTCTGGCTAGTTATTGCCTAGTTTCTAGGTAACTTCTCCAATGTATGCTTCTGGTCATACATGTTAGAGGTTATGCAAAGGTTTTCCACTTCCTTTTCCTATGTGGTTTCAACGTGATAACCGTTGGCTCGAATATCCTTAAAACTCAATAACGTTCTTCTGGAACATGGAGAATATAAGGCCTCACAAATGGTAAAATCAGTACCATTGGACAACATCAAGTAGGCTTTGTCATGGCCCTCAATCAGGTTGGATTGGCTTGATATGGTTGACAAAGAGGTATGATTAGGCAACAACTTTGTAAAAGAAAATTTCCGATCTCAAAATATAGTGTGCGTAGTAGCACTGTCAGCCAAGCAACAAACTTCCCCACAAGACATGCCTGTTCATAAATTTAATTCAATGGATCACATGTATGAGAATAAATATTTGCATTGAATTAAATCATATTCGGGAAAAAAAACCAATTTTTCAAATCCAAAAACATAATTCACCAAATTAATCTCTATGTGGGAACTGATCATTCAACTAAGTTGGACTTTTTAGTTCCGCAATTGGCGTGATACTCGTCTAAAACTTGCCCTAGTGCATGGCAGGTGCAGTACCAGTGATATGTTCCTCCACATCTATAACACATAAATTATTGATTCTAGTTATGGTGGCAACAGGCCGGACCAGTGTTCTTCACATTTCAGACCTTCGGGACTGAAAGAGCATGGTACGCACCACATGTACCTCAATCCCGAGTAATTGGTTCACGGGAGCCTTTTGTTGCATGAACCATGGTTGCGCTGATCCCGGTCATAAGGGTTCCCTTCCATGTCACGGGAGGTTGGGCCTTTTCCCTCTACCACAACCCCAGTTTCTCCTTTAACGGGTTGAATCACGATGAGTATCGACATTTTCTTCAGGCAGTGGTGTTTACTTCAGGCAATGGCGTTTGCTTCAGGAAATTATGTTGCTCCAGTACCAGCTTGTCGGATTGATCATTTTTCAGTAGAAAATTGTTGATCTTTTAGGCGAGCAACATGGTTGTGATCAATTCAGCAAATTTGGTAAACTGCTTCTCCATGTATTGATGCAACATGATCAAACAAAAGGCAGGGAAAGTGGAGAAAAATATTCTCAAGGATGTCAACTTCGTTGAGCTCCTCCACACAAAATTTGAGAAGTAACCCGATCCGGTATCTCCGAATTATATTCATTCCTGGATTTAAAATCCTAAAAAATGGATGTTATGCTAGTCATTTCTTGTTTCAGGCAAGAAGATGTCCTTATGATGATTAAACTGCTCTTCTAGTGCCTTTTCAAGGAACAAATAATCGCATTTAGTGTTTTGGGCAATCACATCCATAAAAAACTAATAAGAACTGCAGGTTCTATAACATGGTATGATAAGTCAGATTAAACATATAAAATCTACCGGTTTAATCATGTATGGTGAATTTAAAAAAGGAAACTTCGAGTTCCTTTTCTTTTATGGCATTACCGGAATTACAAGTTCGGAGTTTTGTATTCTACTGGTTCATTTATGAATTTCTAGTTCGTTTATGAATTTCTAGTTCGTTTATTAACTTGTAGTTCATTGAAATACATGCATTTCCTAATAATATCATCTAAGAAAATAAAATGGTTGGACAATTAAATAAAACCTAAGAAATTGTTTGGAATGATTTAAAGAAATGCTTCTGCCATTAAATGGTTAAATGTTAAGTATTTGCTTCAGGCATTTAAGGCTTAAATATAAGATGTGTTGCTATTCATCACAAAAAAACAAGTATCGTAGTGGTTAAGGCACTTTGTTTCATGGATCCCATGGTCCATGGTTCGAACCCAAGTGATGCAAAGAACTTCAAATTTGTTCTTTGTTGAATCCATCAGGTGTTGAAGGGGAGTGATGATGTGTCACTTCAGTTGGCGTGGCATGATGATGTGGCAATTCTTTATTTTGTTCGAACCCAAGTGATGCAAAGAACTTCAAATTTTTTCTTTGTTCAACCCTTCAGGTATTGATGTGTAGTGATGACGTGTCACTTTAGTTGGCGTGGCATGATCACGTGTCAATTCTTTATTTTCTACAAAAATTTGAGACCCAACCCTATTCTTCATATGAGAAGAAGCCTGAGCCCACCCACTTCGGCATCAAATGTGTTCTTTGTCGAATCGTTCAGGTGTTGATGTGGCGTGATGACGTGTCACTTCAGTTGACATGGCATGATATCGTATCAATTCTTTATTTTCCACACAAATCTGAGACCCAACTCTATTCTTCATATGAGAAGAAGCCTGAGCCCACCCACTTCGGCATCGACTCTCTCTTCATCTTTTAATGGAGGTGGTGGTGGCGGAGGCACTAACAAGATGACGTCGCTAACATCGGACACTCCGCCTCTGGTTGGACCGACGTCGTCCGAAGATGAGTGAGTCTGCGAGCTTCCGTCGATTCCAGGTGGGTTGATTTGGGGGTGGGATAGGATTATTTTTACATTAAAGGGGAGTATTCAATTGAGATTTTCATAAAGTTTAAATGTCTTTGAAAGTTCAGATGTATATAATTAGAACTTTTAAAGAGTTAGTAAAAGTTTGAGGTATTCAATCTATAATTTTATAGAGATTTATAATGCTATTAAAAGTTGAGGTGTATTCAATCATGATATTTCATAATTCCATAAAAGTTTGGTGTATTCAAAACATCAATGAGCGTTGTAGACTTCATTAAATGGTTGAGTTTTGTGGAGTTTGACAAACATTTTAGTGTAAATTATTGTTTAGAAAATTTTATATTTTCAATAGACTTAACAAAATTCATGTCTCTTATCGATTTCTATATAATTTTGTTATTAACTCTGTAAAAGTTTATGAAAATCAATAAATCTATAGAACTCAATCACTTCAAAAAACTATGCAATTATTTGTATAAATCAGAATTCAATACACTCCCTTAAGTAAATTTAACTTAACCTCTTCATTTGCACACACGTACACACATAATCATTATTTCTTTGATAGAAAGCTTAGTTGGTTCTCTATTTGGTTTAACATGCAAGCCATCGTCGCATATTGGCTCATCGTTCTCGGTGAGGGGAGGTGAGGGTTAGGTGGTTCCTGAACTTGTTTGGGTTCATTTTGTTTTCTTTTAATTTTTTTTGTTTATTAATTTTAAAATTTTATTAAACTCAATTTTGTTGTTGTCTGCATGGAGTCCATATCAGCATAAAAAAATGGTCCATAAGAGTCACTTGGACACTTAACAAATTTTTTAACAGATTGACTAACGGAAAGTACTTAGATGACGTGCTGTAATAATTTAGGTATCGAATTGAAACTTTTAGTAGTTGTTAAGTTATGAATTTAAAAGGACTCCCTATATAGTGGTTTTAAGTATTTTGTCTTTAAAAGTTATATAAAAATAAAAATAAATAAAAAGAAAATTAATTTACAAAACACCATCATCGTCCTCTTCTTCCTCAAAATTCAAATCGATTTCCAGCGTTTTCTTCCTAAAATGCAAATCGCGATAAGGTTTTCTTCCTCAAAATCTAAATCGCGGCTAGTGTCTTCTTCCTCAAAATCCAAATCGCGACTAGCGCCTTCTTCCTCAAAATCCAAATCGCGATAGCGTCTCCAAAATCAAAGATGGTGGAGTGCGGATTCGCCGGTCAAGGTTGGATGGTGGAGCGCGATGATGGTGAGGAAAACCCGGAAAACCAGTGAAAGAGAGAGAGAGAGAGGATTGATGAGGATGAGGGTCATGATCATGACGACAATGACGATGGATATGGCTTGGATGATGAGCTCGTTTCGTTGTTGGTGAGCGACAAATCACTAGGAAGAGAATGAAAAAATTGGGGGAAGAGAACATTCGGAAGAGCGATAAATTGAGGTGCCACCTTCACCGGCTATTCCGAATACAACATCTCATTGTGCATCTTGTTTTGGAATTCCTGATGGAGAATTAGGGCGTAGGGAGAGATTGAGTTTCTTGGATATCTTTGGGGGGAGGTTTTCAAGATTTAGGGTATTTTTATATCTACATGAAGTTCATGTCAAGATGAAAAAAGGGACATATAAGGGTATAAGAGCCAATTGGACACTTTCTTTAAAGGAGGGTACTTAGATGACATGTTTTAATAGTTTGGATATCCCATTGAAACATTTTATAGTTTATATATGAACTTGAAATTACATTTATAGTTTTAAAGTTTTATGTAGTTTGACATTTGTTTATGTAAAGATATAGACCAAAAGAACAATATATATTTATGTTTGGTATTAACCTTTTTTTGTCAAAATCCAACCCAAAACCACCAATTAATTCAATGATATAAAACATAAGTAAATCATATATGGTACTAGAATTAATAATATATTGAGTCCCAAAATAATTTCATTCAACTAAATCAGGGGCATACATCAAGTAGCCTACACATATCCATCACATAATACGTACGTAATAAGATCGATTCAAAACTAAGAATAAAAATTTTGTTTATTTTCGGATTAAAAAGATTATTATCATGCACTAAATTATTTTGATTTGATTGAAACAAAGATCAACAGTAGCAATGGCATCCACGAGCGTCGTTTTTGCATTCACCTCCAGTGCAACCCTTACTCTTACAAAAACTACTGCACTCAGCTGAATTATGGCGCTTAGTACACCCTTCGAACGACTTATGTTCACTGCAACAATCACCTGCTTTGCAAACTGATGAAAACAAACAAACAACCTATTCATTATAATTATCTCAAAACATCATTTAAAGATTATTTTGTGTGTAAAATATAATTACAAAAAAAAAGTCTAATTTCTCAACAAACCCTAGTAGATTGCATGCATATATGCAAACATGGATGTTGGACCAATATATATATATATATATATATATATATAACTGCAGTAGAATATTGATAGATAATGAAACAAACCTGCGACGTTTGACAACAGCACCAACATAAGGACGAACATTGGCATAATGAGCTTAGTCATGTTTTCTCTTTGAATGATTTCTTTTCGTTCCTTGACTTTATAATTTTTTCTGGGTAATTGTTATCCTTTATATAGAGACTTGAAAGGAGAAGCGGAGAGCACAAATAAGAAAGAAATCGACTATTAAGGCAAGACTTAAATCCCAATTAATTAACCTAATAAATTTGATGAATCTTGAAATGGAATTAGGCCAGAGGATTTTAAAATGTCCTAAATAATATCTTTTAGTCCCCAAAATATCTTATTTTATCCTTTTTTTAATACAAGGAACAATAAGTAATCAAATTCAAGAAGTTAAATTTCGTATCTTCCCAAAAAAAAGTCTAATTTCTTATTTTTGTCCAAAAGAAAAAAAAATTAATTTTTTATTACAATTTTCATATTTATGTTGAGTAAATATTCTATTATTTTATTTAATTTTTTTCACTCAATTTCATATATCAAATTCAACTATGGAGAACCACCGGGTGGTCCAGTGGTGAGGGCATAAGTCTGAAAGGTCCCAGGTTTTGAGTTCGTATCATCTTGGGCGCTATTTTTGTAGCTGTAAACTCATACATGGTCTATTGTTCGATCCCTTAGGTTGTTCACAAGTCTCTAATTTACCCCCTCTTGCCTAATGAGTCTCTGACACAAGACGAAATTTTCGTGCTTGAAGCGTCATAATTAAGTATGTTTCTTTAGTTAAAAAAAATCGAATTTAGAGATTAGATATTTATTTGCAAATAAAACTTTAGTAGAGGAAATTAGTCAAATAAAAAGGAAAATTTCTAACTTCAACTATAAAATATTTTTCTTTGAAAAAATAAATATAAAGACGAATTGTGAGTTAGCGAGGAGGTGAGCATGCATACAGGGATACACCAAAGATATAATATTAATGAGGATGAGTAAAAATAATAAATTCTGACAAAAAAAGTCACAAAACAAGAGATCAAGAACATAAATATATTAATTTACTTATTTGCCTTTCCATAAACGGAGATCATCTACTAAATAAAAAAGGATATCACTGTATTAACATGTCACCTGCTTAAATGGTTAAGGTAGACGTTGGAAAGTTTGATTTTATTCACAACGTACCATTCTTTGATAGTGACGCTTACGACTCATCTTATAGCTTGTCATGTGTGCTCCAAAGTAACCATGGTTAGTAATTTTAATTAATAATATAAATTTATTAGAATAATGAGAAAAAAATATTATTTTCTCCATATTTATGTTGCATGCATTCAGTTTCAAATCCCATTAATTTATCATCAAATCAAAATTACGTACTTACTTAACAAAGAGAAGAAAAGAAAGAACAAAAAAACTTTTGATCTCTTATACTTTGAACAATTTACTTTTGTTCATATCAAATATACTTTAATCAAAAACATCAAAAATTGTATATTTTGGTCTTTTTTTTAGGAAATGAGTAATAGATCTTTCATTTGAACCCAATATAGTAACCAAATGGACGAACATTTACTTTTAAGCTGCAAATCTAATATATACAAAAACCTTTCTTCAAAATTTTGGGGAAAATATGTGAAAGATACAAAACATCTTGCAAATACATTAGTTTTGGGAAACATATAATTCCTCCATTACAATTGTTACATCCTCCATAGAAACAACAAGCAATAAATACCGGATTGAAGAAAATTGCAGATTATGCCCCTTCAATGATAATGGCTTCATCAACAAATCCGTAGGAAAAATTGCAAAGACAGTGGCCTGATTATGTTAACAATTATTTGAGATTATCGTATAACAAAGCTTGTGCACTTTTCCAGCATTCTTCTCAATCGCGGTCTTTTGATAAAATATTATATGATCCTTAAAGTAAATAGCCCTAGTATGTTCTTAATTCATATAAAAAATCGAATAAGATTATATATATATATATATATATATATTTCTCACTTGTGTACATAAACATGTAATTTTGAATTTATGGGCGATTGATTAGACATAAAATCGAATGCATAACTAAATAAAAATATAGAAAGATTTTACTAAACATAAATTTGGAAAGAATAATATTTTTTCTTATTATACAAATAATTTAATATTATTAATTGAAATCGTTAATTGTAGTTAATTTTGAAGACACATGGCAAGTTCTAAGGTTGGTGGTAAGCGTCACCCCCAAAGAATGGCGGTGAGCAAAATCGAACTCACAAAGAATGAAATAATACAAGAATATAATCAAAATCAGACTCAAAAATCAGACTATAGGCGAGTGTTGGGATACTTTGTGTGTTGGGACTTTATGGGCCGTTGGAAGACTCAATAGAGGACCTAATGGATTTCTAACCTTGCTTTAATACCCTCTTAAATATGAGTAAGTGAGACCAGATCCCAAAATTTCTCGAAAAATAATATCTCTTAGGGAAAACAATGGTAGAATATGAAGCCAATATATATATATATATATATATATATATATATATATATATATATATATATATATATATTATTAGATGTTTTGTTTAAATAAATATTAAATTAATCATATTTTAAGAAAATATTTCTATTTTTCTTGTAATTTTATTTTCATTAAATATATCAATCTATTAATTATTACACATTTGAACTCATTGTTTATAATTTCTTATTTGTATTACATTCCCTATTTGAATTTCTATTAGTCAATATGCGATGAACCATTAAAAATAAGGTATGATTTGTTTTATCTTTATTTATTTTGATATTATTATATTGATTTGAATCATTTGAATTCCACTTTGACAAAAAAAATCATTCGAATACTATTATTATCAGTTAAATTACATCAAAATTTAAATTTTTTCCTTTTAAGTATTTTGTGAAAGGCCCCCCCACAATTCAAATACTGGCTACGCCACTTGCAATCTCATCCATAAACAACTAATAAGAACTGCATGTTCTATAACATAGTATGATAAGTAGGATTAAGCATGTAAAATATACCGGTTTTATCATGTAAGGTGAATTTATAAAGGAAAATTTGAGTTCCTTTTCTTTTATGGAATTACCGGAATTACAAGTTCGGTGTTTTGTATACTACTAGTTCATTTATGAATTTCTAGATCGTTTATGAACTTCTAGTTCATTTAAATACATGCATTTCCTAATAATATCAGCTAAGAAAATATAATGGTTGAACCATTAAATAAATCCTAAGAAATTATTTGGAATGATTTAAACAAACGCTTCTTGCATTAAATGGTTAAATATGTTAAGTATTTGCTTCCGGCATTGAAGTCTAAAATATAAGATGTGATGATGTATATCAAAAAACCAAAAGTAGCCTAGTGGTTAAGGTACGTGTCACTTCCGGTGACGTGGCGTGATGACGTGTCACTTTATTTAACGTGGCATGATGATGTGTAACTTCTTTATTTCCTACACAAATCGGAGACCAAACTGTATGCTTCATATAAGAAGAAGCTTGAGGACACCGACTTCGGCATCAACTTTCTCTTTGTCTTTTAACGGAGGTGGTGGTTACGGAGGCATTAACAAGACGCCGCCGCTAGCGGCGAATACTCCGCCTCTGGTCGAACTGACATCGTCCAAAGACGAGTGAGTCTGCGAGCTTCTGTCGATTCCCGGTGGGTTGATTTGAGGGTGGGATTGGATTATTTTTACATTAACGGGGGTGTATTTAATTGAGACTTTCTTTAAGTTTAAATATCTCTAAAAGTTCAGATGTATTCAATTAGAAATTTTAAAGAGATAGTAAAAGTTTTAGGTATTCAATCTATACTTTTTTAGAGATTTATAAAGTTATTAAAATTTGAGGTGTATTCAATCATGAAATTTCGTAACTCCATAAAATTTTGGTATATTCAAAACATCAATGATTATTGTTGACAAGACCAGTCCCGGAAAATAAAAGTAGAAATTTAATTAAATTAAATAACCGGGAATCATGATTTGGATTAGAGTTTGGATTTGATCTAAAGTTTAGAGTTGAGCCTTAGAGGGGGTCCAATGTAGGTTGTTGGGTCGTGAATTAAAGGTTGAATTCACAAAATTTACCATTTTACCCTGAATTTCCTTAAGGCCCGAAAGTCACTTTTCGATTGATGACTTTTTGGGAATTTTCTCTGAACAATTACATAGGTCTTAAGCTTACGATTACGTAGACAGATGACACGTCGAAATCGGAGCTCGAACGTGAAAGTTACGGTTCTAGAACGAACGGGACGTATCGGTAATTTTGGAAACTTTTTAAATATAAAAGGTTTCTCTCTCCTCCCTCAATTGGTCAGACTCTCTCTGATCTCTCTCTTCTCTCAATCACTCGCACGAAAACTAGCGGAGAAGAACCCCAAAACCTCGACAAGGCCGTCACGATTCACTGCGACCCAGACCACCACGAGACCATCATCCTCTTCGTCTCCCCCATGCAAACCCAACCATATCGCCCATCGAAACCGCCGTCCACCGTACGTAGAGCAATGAGCCGTAAAAGAAATGGGTAATCATGGCTTTCGATGTGATTTCCGACCACCACAAGTAGCGGCTGTCGATTCTAATTTCTTATTTTTGTCCAAAAGAAAAAAAAAATTAATTTTTTATTACAATTTTCATATTTATGTTGAGTAAATATTTCTATTATTTTATTTAATTTTTTTCACTCTGTTTCATATATCAAATTCAACTATGGAGAACTACCGGGTGGTCCAGTGGAGAGGGCATAAGTCTGAAAGGTCCCAGGTTTTGAGTTCGTATCATCTTGGGCGCTATTTCTGTAGCTGTAAACTCATACATGGTCTATTGTTCGATCCCTTAGGTTGTTCACGAGTCTCTAATTTACCCCCTCTTGCCTAATGAGGCTCCGACACAAGACGAAATTTTCGTGCTTGAAGCGTCATAATTAAGTATGTTTTTTTAGTTAAAAAAAATCGAATTTAGAGATTAGATATTTATTTGCAAATAAAACTTTAGTAGAGGAAACTAATCAAATAAAATGGAAAATTTGTAACTTCAACTATAAAATATGTTTCTTTGAAAAAATAAATATAAAGACTAATTGTGAGTTAATTGTTTGACAGATGGTGCGAGTCTAGCGAGGAGGTGAGCATGCATACAGGGATACACCAAAGATATAATATTAATGAGGATGAGCAAAAATAATAAATTCTGACAAAAAAAGTCACAAAATAAGAGATCGAGAACATAAATATATTAATTTACTTATTTGCCTATCCATAAACGGAGATCATCTACTAAATAAAAAAGGATATCACTATATCAACATATCACCTGCTCAAATTGTTAAGGTAGACGTTGGAAAGTTTGATTTTATTCACAACGTACCATTCTTTGATAGTGACGCTTACGACTCATCTTAGAGCTTGTCATGTGTGCTCCAAAGTAACCATGGTTAGTAATTTTAATTAATAATATAAATTTATTAGTATAATGAGAAAAAATATTATTTTTTCCATATTTATGTTGCATGCATTCAAGTTCATATCCAATTAATTTATCATCAAATCAAAATTACATACTTACTTAACAAAGAGATGAAAAGCCGAAAAAAAAACTTTTGATCTCTTATACTATGAACAGTTTACTTTTGTTCATATCAAATATACTTTAATCAAAAACATCAAAAATTGTATATTTTGGTCTTTTTTTTAGGAAATGAATAATAGATCTTTCATTTGAACCCAATATAGTAACCCAAATGGACGAACATTTACTTTTAAGGTGCAAATCTAATATATACAAAAACCTTTCTTCAAAATTTTGGGGAAAATATGTGAAAGATAGAAAACATCTTGCAAATAAATTAGTTTTGGGAAACATATAATTCCTCCATTACAATTGTTACATCCTCCTTAGAAACAACATGCAATAAATACCGGGTTACGGAAAACTGCAGATTATGCTCCTTCAATGATAATGGCTTCATCAACAAATTCGTAGGAAAAATTGCAAAGACATTGGTTTGATTATGTTAACAATTATTTGAGATTATCGTATAACAAAGCTTGTGCACTTTTCCAGCATTGTTCTCAATCGCGGTCTTTTGATAAAATATTATATGATCCTTAAAGTAAATAGCCCTAGTATGTTCTTAATTCATATAAAAAATCGAATAAGATTATATATATATATATATATATATATATATATATATATATTTCTCACTTGTGTACGTAAACATGTAATTTTGAATTTATGGGCAATTGATTAGACATAAAATCGAATGCATAACTAAATAAAAATATAGAAAGATTTTACTAAACATAAATTTGGAAAGAATAATATTTTTTCTTATTATACAAATAATTTAATATTATTAATTGAAATCGTTAATTGTAGTTAATTTTGAAGACACATGGCAAGTTCTAAGGTTGGTGGTAAGCGTCACCCCCAAAGAGTGGTGGTGAGCAAAATCGAACTCACAAAGAATGAAATAATACAAGAATATAATCAAAATCAGACTCAAAAAGATTGAATTGTGACAAATTTAATGAAACGTTAGATGAAATGTGACTATAGGCGAGTGTTGGGATACTTTATGTGTTGGGCTTTATGGGCCGTTGGAAGACTCAATAGAGGACCTAATGGATTTCTAACCTTGCTTTAATACCCTCTTAAATATGAGTAAGTGAGACCATGTCCCAAAATTTCTCGAAAAATAATATCTCTTAGGGAAAACAATGGTAGAATATGAAGCCAATATATATATATATATATATATATATATATATATATATATATATATATATATATATATATTCCTGGGGAACTGGACATTTACATTCTTATTTCTGTCTGGTTAACTCATCCGCCCAAGTGGCTGGTTATCTCTGTCTATCTTAATTCTGCTATTATCGTTTGTTCTGTTTATTCATATTGACCTCATAATCTATTGTTCTATCTTTTCTCCAAACAATAGGTCCGGACCCAAACAATAAGTCCCAGGGAGAGGCATGAGCGGGTGGTGCATGAGCGGAGATAAGTGAACAGCAGTAGGTTTTAAGGTAATTATGAATTTGAGATATAAGCGTTGTTAGTTTAATTAAGATATTTAGGATAACTGAAACCTTGGAAATATGAGTAGGCTGTTCAGAAGTAATTCTTCAACTAGCTCTAGATATAGTGTGCCCAATTTAACAAAAATTCCAGATATAGTCAATGAAGAACAGGTAACTTATTCTGCTAATGAAGAAGTAAACTTCCATGACTGGAATATACCCAAAATTCCAACCAGTGAAATTTATAAGAAAAAATGGTCAATTTCCTCATTTAAAAGTTAACATCATGTTAAGACAGTAGAACAAGTTTATGCTTTAAGTAAAGAACATGAAACCTGTCAATTGTTTAATGCTGAATCCTTACGAAAACACAGAAAATATGGTCATAACTTCTTACATATCGGCTTAGTCCAAGTCGCAGTTAAACCCCTAACAAGATTAGGTCTTAATGCTTCAGTATTATTATGTCTCCGAGATGCAAGATTCACTGACTTTAGTGATAGCACTCTTGGAATGATTGAGTCAAGCCTGTGTAATGGACCAATCCACTTTGATTGTTATCCAGATTTCACAATCAGTCTCTTTGATCCCCATGTCTTAAAAGCTTTAACTTTAAACATTAAAACCTCAGGATATCATATACTTGAAGGTAGTCAACCCTTAGCCTTAATATTCCGAATTTATTACAAAACAACAGGCACAAACATGAATTTCCAAGCTCTTAATAAAAGCCCAAAAGATCAAACATTGCTAATACAAAGTAACCAAGGAAACTCAAGAATTCGAGTCCCACAGACAATTAGTTGGTCGGATGTTAATCTCCCTTCAGAATGGTCATTAGTCAATGAAAGTCAGCCGCTTAATATACAACGAAAATTTACAAATTTTGATGATATTCAACAATACTTAGATGGTACAGTAAAAATCAAATTTGATAGTCAAAGACCCAGGTCTAGTGTCCAACTACGAGATATCGACGATACTTCCTCTTCTGCAAAAGTTGACCCTTCCAGGCATTCTTTTGCTGGGACTGCCTCTACCATGACTGAGTCCATAAGAGACCATGACATCAACCAAGAATTAAAAAACTTAAAGTTAAAAGGTGTCCAAACTAAGTCTCAAGTCAGCTACGGTACTTATAAAGAACCAACTTCACCAACCCAGTCAGACTTTGAAGTCCATTCTCAATTGTTAACAATGACGAAACCATTTCAAATTAATTGGAAATTCCTAAATCAGGATATAGAGTCAATCAACAATATGGAACGAAGAAATGTTTTCCGACGAAGATTTAATTCGCAAGAAAAAGAAAATATATTTCAACATTGGGAAAATTTCATGAAACAAACTCAAACTACTATATTTTTCCTCGATTTTATTGATAACCATTATCCAGAAGTAAACAACTTAAAAGTCATTACCCAAGAACATTGGGTTAAACAAGATTCAACCCAAGTCACATCTAGCCATCCTCCTCCTGAAACAAACATTGGGTTAATCAAGCCAAAGTTGTCGCATCACCTTTTAAAGTTGCAACACAGGAAACAGGTCAAGATTTTAAGAAATTAATCGAACAAAACAACTATACAAATCAAAGTCTCATCACCCTAGGAAAACAGTTAGATAAAATTGAAACAAAAATTGATAACTCCGTAATTGAAGAAAAACACCCTAAACCCAAGCAAGAATCACCTTTACTAACATTCTCGGGCAGTAAAAAAGGATTACCACTCAAACCTTCATCGTCCATTATAAAAATAGAACGAATGATAAAAGACTTAACTTTACCTAATTCAAAAGATCCCCAGAAAAGTTTACAAGTAATTGACCTTTACAGTCAAGAATCTGAGAGTTCAAGTTCCCATGAGTCTGATTCAAGTAATATCAGTAAAATTGAAAACGCTTTTAAAAACCTTGAAATAAAAAGACTATCTCATAAAATAAACCCAACAAGTTTAACTAAAAACTGGTATAATAGGCCAACACCCCCAGACATTCAACATGAAGAAAGAATCTTTCAAAACCAATTCACAGTATCTGCTGATAAACTCTATGAATGGAATATAGATGGCTTATCTGAACAAGAAATATTAAATAAATTACAACATATGACAATGGTTGCCAACAGCTATGCTACCAACCATAACCTCAGTCAACCAGAGATCCTTGATCTCTTCATTACCGGATTTTCAGGCACCCTTCGTGCTTGGTGGGAAAAACATCTCACTGAACATTTTAAACAAGAAATTATACATTATGTCCTTCACGACGAGGAAGGCCTCCCTGTCTTTGATGAAAGAATTGGAGCAGGAGTTCCTGATGCAATTAACATTTTACTTCTCACAATAATTGAACACTTCATAGGAACCCCAAGTAATGTCACTACAAGAATTCATGATCAACTTAGTAACCTAAGATGTCCAACATTAAGTGACTTTAGGTGGTATAAAGATGTCTTTATATCTAGAGTAATACTACGTGAAGATAGTAATCAATCGTTTTGGAAAGAAAAATTTATTAATGGTCTACCAAATCTATTTGCTCATAAAATTCGACAAGTCCTGAGTAATGAACAAGGTCACATTAATTATGATAAACTCACCTATGGAAACATAGTAAGTGTCATCCAGAAAGAAGGCCTAAAAATGTGTATTGATATGAAAATAAGTCGGCAAATTAATAATGATAAAAGAAAAGCAAAATATGAATTAGGAAATTTCTGTGAACAATATGGTTTACCTCCTATTCCTCCCTCACGAAAAAATAAACATATTTCTGAAAAGAAACATAAATACAGTAATAAGAAATATTTTAAATCTTACAAACCATATAATAAAAACAAATTCCAGACTGATAAATTTTACGAGAAGCAAAGACCAAGAAAACATTGGCAAAACAAGTCAAAAAATTGGATACCCAAAACACGCACAGACAAACATCCAGCTAAATGCTATAAGTGTCAAAAACCTGGTCACTTTGCAAATAAATGCCCAGTAAAAAACAAGATTAACCAGTTAAAAATTACTAATGAAGAAAAAGAAGACTTAATACGAATATTAGAATTACGAAATACTGACTCCAGTGAAGACGTCATTTCTGATTCCGAATCTAGTAATCATTCTTCTACTGATAATGAAATGTCCAGTTCCCTAGGAATAAAAATAGGTTGTCAAGATACTTGTTGTAAAACAATCAATGTCCTTACTAAACAAGAAGAACAAGAAGAGTTACTGATAGATCTAATTGGGAAAATTGAGAACCCATAATTAAAATCAGAATACTTGAAAAAGTTAAGAAGAGTCATTATCAGAAATGAACAGGAACAAGATCCAATTAAAAAACCATCCGGCACAATAAGTCTTACCACAACATTAGAACGATTTAATAAAGTTAAAAAAGAAGTAACCATCCAAGATCTGCATTCTGAAGTCAACAAGATTAAAGAAGATATCAAACAGTTAAAACTTACAAGTCAAGAGTTACGAATTGAAAATCAAGAAATCAGAACTCAGTTAATCAATACCAATAATTTAGAAGCAGAACAATCCTACCATAAATCCGAAAGAGACCAAAGTCATGATAATATTTTAAATCTTATACAACAAATTCATATTAAAAAATGGTATATCACAGTCCGATTAGTAATACAAGATTTTGAATTAACAACTATTGCCCTAGTTGATTCCGGTGCTGATCTGAATTGCCTTCAGGAAGGCTTAGTTCCAACAAAGTATTATATTAAATCAACTCAATCTTTGAAATCTGCAAATGGTAGTAAAATGGAGCTAAAATATGAAATCCCAAAAGCCCATATTTGCCAAGATAATGTCTGTTTTAAAACACCCTTTGTTTTAATAAAAAATATAAGTGATCAAATGATTCTAGGTCTCCCATTTCTCACGTTATTATATCCTTTCACCACAGATTATGAGTCAATAACTACTTACCCAATGCATCAAAAGGTCACATTCAAATTTCTAGTAAATCCTGCACTTCAAACAATCAAAGCCTTTCAAAAGGGTTCCATATCACAAACCATTAATCTAATCAATTGTAAAACCCAACAGTTATCTTATCTTAAGGAAGAAATCAAATTTAAACGAATTGAAGAACAGTTAAAACAGGAAACACTTCAATCTAAAATACAATCGTTTGAAGCAAGTATCAAAAGTAAAATTTGTGCTGACCTTCCCAATGCTTTCTGGCATAGGAAGAAACATTTAGTGCGTCTTCCCTATATTAAAGACTTCAGTGAAAGTAAAATACCTACAAAAGCAAGACCAATCCAAATGAGTCAAGAAATAATGGAGTTCTGCAAGAAAGAAATAAATGAATTACTCAGTAAAGGAATAATTAGGAAAAGTAAATCCCCATGGTCATGCGCTGCATTTTATGTCCAAAAGCAAGCCGAATTAGAACGAGGAGTCCCCAGGTTAGTAATTAATTATAAACCTCTTAACTCAGTTCTCGAATGGATTAGATACCCAATTCCTAATAAAAGAGATCTAGTCAACCGTCTCGGAAATGCCGTAGTATTTTCAAAATTCGACATGAAAAGCGGATTTTGGCAAATTCAGATTCATGAAAATGATAGGTACAAAACTGCATTTGTCACTCCTTTCGGCCATTACGAATGGAATGTTATGCCATTTGGTCTTAAGAATGCGCCTAGTGAATTCCAGAACATAATGAATGAAATATTCAATCCATATAGTGAATTTTCCATAGTTTACATTGATGATGTCCTTATCTTCTCTCAGTCAATTGAACAACATTGGAAACATCTTAGTAAATTCTTAGAAATTGTCCAGCAAAATGGTTTAGTTGTTTCCGCATCAAAAGTTAAGATATTCCAAACCAAAATTAGATTCCTTGGTTTTGATATATTCCAAACCACAATCAAACCAATTAATCGTGTCATTGAATTCGCTGATAAATTTCCAGATGAAATTCTAGATAAAAGTCAACTCCAACGATTTCTCGGATCCCTAAATTATGTCTCTGATTTTTATCACGATCTACGAAAACAATGTAAACCTTTATTTGATCGTCTCCAGAGCAATCCTCCTGCCTGGACAGTCACTCATACCAACATAGTCAAACAAATCAAATTACATGTCAAGACCCTTCCTTGTCTTGGTATTCCTTCAGTCAATTCTTTCAAAATTGTTGAAACAGATGCTTCTGACGTCGGTTATGGCGGTATTCTCAAACAACGAACTCCCCAGAGTCAATCAGAACAAATTGTTCGTTTCCATTCCGGTATTTGGAACCAAGCTCAAAAAAATTATAGTACTATTAAAAAGGAAATTTTATCTATAGTATTATGCATCTCAAAATTTCAAGATGATTTGTTAAACCAAAACTTTTTAGTCAGAGTCGATTGCAAAAGTGCCAAGCATGTTATTGAAAAAGATGTTCAAAATATTGCATCTAAACAGATTTTTGCACGATGGCAAGCTATATTAAGTATTTTTGATTTTGAAATAGAATATTTGAGAGGGAGAGACAATTGTATTCCAGATTTCCTAACTAGAGAATTCTTGCAGAGTAAACATGTCTGAAAAGGCTCCAGACAAGCAGTCAACCCGGAGGCTCCCTGCCTCCTTAGCACCAGTCAAACAGGAATCATTCACTCCTTCATCCCTAGTCCCTTACCCTGGTCATTCACCAATTCCCATCAGAAACCAATACACTGTCCTTGGTTCTACCTTGGGCCAGTTCAGGCCTAATTACCAATCAGCCCTGGTTTCTAGTTACGATCATTTTCAATCTCTAGTAAAACCCCAGTCAAGCCCAGTCCCTTATTCTCAATCTTCCCCTTATATTCCTAAAGACCCTAGTCACAATCTATTCTTCGTTGAGCCATCCCTTAGTCAACTCAAATCTCCCGAAGACATTGCAAAAACCATTTTCCCTCCCAATTGGCACTTTGCTCCAGTTCACCCCAAGAAGTCAATTAAATTTTACATGGAGATTCTCCTCCATACTGCATCTATTCACCTCAAGCCAATTCATGACAAAAGCAATCCCAGTAACATTCTTTATCATTCAATCTACATTATGAAAGTAATCAGCCTGTCCCAGTGGAAACGTCCCCCATATGACAGGCAAGATCTCCCTAATTCTGATACCCCCTTTACGTACTTTGATTACATTGATGCCTGGAGTAAGGTTTTTCTCCATCAAACGGAGACTTTCAGTCACTCCTGGTTTATCAACTTCGACAGTAAATTCAAAGGATCATTCCCTAAGTGGTTTCTAAAATGGTGGTCCGATTTTGGTCCAATGCTCCGGCTCCTGCCGCCGCCCCTCCAAGAAGCAGTCAAATTCTTCACTGAGCGACAATCTTTCAGTGAAACAGATCGAGAGTTCCCGCTACTTTTGCATTTCATGGCCAAGTACAAGGTGCCGTGGATACTTAAGTGGCGCTATGAGATTCACAATGATATTCTGGTTCGTCACTTCTCAGTCAAATGGTGGGATAAATTCAACCATGATCGCATCATTTCTCAGGTGCATCAAGAGTTTTCAGTTACGAAGTCACCAGTCAAGAAGGACCTTACAGTCAACCCTTCCAAGCCCATCACCTCTTCCTCCTCCACTCTATCTCTAGATGACAAGTCCCCTGCAGAGTTAAAAGAATTGGCTCAAATGCTTATGATTCGAGCTTCGCAGTTAGGCGTTGAAGGCGATGATTCTGAAGATGATAAATGCCCTTCACAGTCATCCTCTCCAAGCAGTCACAAGTCAACCTATTCCTCCCCCCTGGCAAATCAAGCTGCTACTGATCACCCATTGGCTCTGATTGCAAAGTGACCAGGTTTCTGATATGAGCCAGGTTTTTGACACTTTGCAATCATAGCCAATGGGTGATCAGAGCCAAATGGATTGTATATTATAAGATGTTTTGTTTAAATAAATATTAAATTAATCATATTTTAAGAAAATATTTCTATTTTTCTTGTAATTTTATTTTCATTAAATATATCAATCTATTAATTATTACACATTTGAACTCATTGTTTATAATTTCTTATTTTTATTACATTCCCTATTTGAATTTCTATTAGTCAATATGTGATGAACCATTAAAAATAAGGTATGATTTGTTTTATCTTTATTTATTTTGATATTATTATATTGATTTGAATCATTTGAATTCCACTTTGACAAAAAAAAATATCATTCGAATACTATTATTATCAGTTAAATTACATCAAAATTTTAATTTTTCCTTTTAAGTATTTTGTGAAAGGCCCCCCCCCCCCCCCCCCCCCCCCCCCCCACAATTTAAATCTTGGCTACGCCACTTGCAATTTCATCCATAAACAACTAATAAGAACTGCATGTTCTATAACATGGTATGATAAGTAGGATTAAGCATGCAAAATCTACCGGTTTTATCATGTACGGTGAATTAATAAAGGAAAATTCGAGTTCCTTTTTTTTTATGGAATTACCGGAATTACAAGTTCGGTGTTTTGTATACTACTAGTTCATTTATGAATTTCTAGTTCGTTTATGAACTTCTAGTTCATTTAAATACATGCATTTCCTAATAATATCAGCTAAGAAAATATAATGGTTGAACCATTAAATAAATCCTAAGAAATTATTTGGAATGATTTAAACAAATGATTCTAGCATTAAATGGTTAAATATGTTAAGTATTTGCTTCCGGCGTTGAAGGCTTAAATATAAGATGTGATGATGTACATCACAAAAACACAAGTAGCATAGTGGTTAAGGCACGTGTCACTTCAGGTGATGTGGCGTGATGACGTGTCACTTTAGTTAACGTGGCATGATGATGTGTCACTTCTTTATTTTCTACACAAATCTGAGACCAAACTGTATGCTTCATATGAGAAGAAGCTTGAGGCCACCGACTTCGGCATCAACTCTCTCTTTGTCTTTTAACGGATGTGGTGGTTGCGGAGGCATTAACAAGACGACGCAGCTAGCGGCGAATACTCCGCCTCCGGTCGAATCGAGATCGTCCAAAGACGAGTGAGTCTACGAGCTTCAGTCGATTCCCGGTGGGTTGATTTGGGGGTGGGATTGGATTATTTTTACATTAACGGGGGTGTATTTAATTTTTTTCACTCAGTTTCATATATCAAATTCGACTATGGAGAACCATCGAGTGGTCCAGTGGTGAGGGCATAAGTCTGAAAAGTCCCAGGTTTTGAGTTCGAATCATCTTGGGCGCTATTTTTGTAGTTGTAAACTCATACATGGTCTATTGTTCGATCCCTTAGGTTGTTCATGAGTCTCTAATTTACCCTCTCTTGCCTAATGAGACTCCGACACAAGACGAAATTTTCGTGCTTGAAGCGTCATAATTAAGTACGTTTCTTTAGTTAAAAAAATCGAATTTAGAGATTAGATATTTATTTGCAAATAAAACTTTAGTAGAGGAAATTAATCAAATAAAATGGACAATTTGTAACTTCAACTATAAAATATTTTTCTTTGAAAAAATAAATATGAAGACTAATTGTGAGTTAATTGTTTGACAGGAGGTGAGCATGCATACAGGGATACACCAAAGATATAATATTAATGAGGATGAGCAAAAATAATAAATTATTACAAAAAAAGTCCCAAAATAGGAGATCGAGAACATAAATATATTAATTTACTTATTTGCCTTTCCATAAAAGGTGATCATCTACTAAATAAAAATGTATATCACTATATCAGCATATCATCTGCTTAAATGGTTAAAATAGACGTTGGAAAGTCTGATTTTATTCACAACGTACCATTTTTTGATAGTGACGCTTACGACTCATCTTAGAGCTTGTCATGTGTGCTCCAAAGTAACCATGGTTAGTAATTTTAATTAATAATATAAATTTATTAGTATAATGAGAAAAAAATTATTATTTTTTTCATATTTAAGTTGAATGCATTCAATTTCATATCCAATTAATTTATCATCAAATCAAAATTACGTACTTACTTAACAAAGAGAAGAAAAGCCAAAAAAAAAAAACTTTTGATCTCTTATACTATGAACAGTTTACTTTTGTTCATATCAAATATACTTTAATCAAAAACATCAAAAATTGTATATTTTGGTCTTTTTTTTAGGAAATGAGTAATAGATCTTTCATTTGAACCCAATATAGTAACCAAATGGACGAACATTTACTTTTAAGCTGCAATTTTAATATATACAAAAACCTTTTTCAAAACTTTGTGGAAAATATGTGAGAGATAGAAATCATCTTGCAAATACATTGGTTTTGAGAAACATATAATTCCTCCATTACAATTGTTACATCCTCCTTAGAAATAACTAGCAACAAATACCGGGTTACGGAAAACGGTAGATTATGCTCCTTCAATGATAATGGCTTCATCAACAAATTCGTTGGAAACCTTCAATGATAATGGCTTCATCAACAAATTTGTAGGAAACCTTCAATGATAATGGTTTCATCAACAAATCCGTAGGAAAAATTAAAAAGACGTGGCTTGATTATGTTAACAATTATTTGAGATTATCGTATAACAAAGCTTGTACACTTTTCTGGCATTCTGCTCAATTCCGGCCTTTTGATAAAATATTATATGATCCAAAAAGTAAATAGCTCTAGTGACATCCACACTGTTCACAAATATTCATTTTTGATTTTACAAATTTCTTATAATTTAATCCATAACAATTTTCGCATTGAATCCACAAATGCCTGTATTTTTGAGTTACATTTAAATTATTAGTATGTTCTTCATTCATATAAAAAATCGAATAAGATTTTATATATATATTTTTCTCTCTTGCATGTGTACGTAAACATATAATTTTGAATTTATGGGTAATTAATTAGATATGAAATCGAATGCATAACGAAATAAAAATATAGAAAGATTTTACTAAACATAAATTTGGAAAGAATAATATTTTTTCTGATTATACTAATAATTTAATATTATTAATTGAAATTGTTAATCGTATTTAATTTTGAAGACACATGGCAAGTTCTAAGGTTGGTGGTAAGCGTCACCACCAAAGAGTGGTGGTAAGTGTCACCACCAAAGAGTGGTGGTAAGTGTCACCACCAAAGAGTGGTGGTGAGCAAAATCAGACTCACAGAGATTGAAATAATATAAGAATATAATCAAAATCAGACTCACAAAGATTGAATTGTGACAAATTTAATGAAACGTTAGATGAAATGTAACTATAGGCGAGTGTTGGGATACTTTGTGTGTTGGGACTTTATGGGCCGTTGGAAGACTTAATAGAGGACCTAATGGACTTCCAACCTTGCTTTAATACCCTCTTAAATCTTAGTAAGTGAGAACAGGTCCCAAAGTTTCTCGAAAAATAATATCTCTTAGGGAAAACAATGGTAGAACGGCTCCGTTAGATCGCAACCAGCTTGCTTTTAAGACAAGATTTAGCTTCATTAACTTGTGATGTGGAAGCTAAGAGTGCATGAGTAAGAGAAATTGCATGGTTTAGCTCGTATTGAGGTCTTATGTGTGAAGATTAGAAGATGGAAGAGTGCTTATTATTTGAGAGATTTTATGTTTACAACACCTAATAGGAGTGATTAGTAGGTGCTGTAAGAGAGAAGTACTAGGGTGATTAATGTAACTATAAAAAGGCTATAAATAAGTGTCTTAAAATGGTGAATGTGCTTGTAGCTGAAGTGATGGTCAGGATGATGAACAAGGGAAGTTAGGTGAAGATGGGTTTGACATCTAGAAAAGCTTGCTAGATGCCTTGAAAATCTTTTGTGCTCTTGGTGGTTTCTTGCTGTTCGTTCTGGGTTGGTTAAAGGATTGGTCTAAGGATTATTTTTGTAGAGGCTAGAAGGTTCTGCCTCCTAACACTAACCAGGCCATCGTTGTCTCCTCTTTCCTTTTATTGGAAAACCCTAATGACCCTTCTCCTAATGCTCTTAGCCATATCGCAAAAAAACCGTTGTTACCATAACTATTTATATTAAATAGTGTGATTATGGTTTAACCATTTATCTAAATGGTATAGTTATAGTTATAACTATTTAGATCCTCTTTTAAACGGTATGGTTATGGTTTTTAGCCATTTACCCATTGGATAAATCATTTAACTACTTAAACATAACCATTTAAGCATTATACCATTTATGACATAACCATATAATTGTGTTGGTCATATTTATTTAACCATTTATTTAGTGTTGTTAATTAAAGTCATTTGACAAAACTATAAAATAAAAAAAACTCAAACTCATCACAGACCCATGGGTGACCCGTAACGCCGGTGGGTCGACCCGTCTTTTCCAGCCATTTTCGGCCACCTCAGGCGACGATCTTAGTAAGAATTTGTTCCTCTTTTCGAATCTAACAAGTCTATGCCCTTAAATTTATCATATCTTAGTCCATCTTTGTGGATCTAACTTAAAATTTTCGTGGTTTGGGGTGTTTTTCACATATTCCGACCACCTTTGGTCACTTTTGGCTGTCGACCCAAATTTTAAAGTTGTTCTACTCGTCGAGCTCTACGCAGTGATATAAAATTTGTTGATATTAAAGATGGATGATTATGTTGGTAAAAATATTGATAATTGCTATATTTACAGAAATTGAAAATAAAATAAACTTTATATTCAAAATAAATTACAAAAGAAATAAAAGTAAGAGACACTTTATAGGTGATTGAGTCTATAACTTTGCTCTATTTCCTTAAGACGAAATTGCCTCCTCACTGGTGCTCAAGGATTTTGCTTGGCAAACGTCTCACATGATACAACGATCGACTTCTTACAGAAACATCACTTCAATCCATAAGAATAACGAACGCAAATTATATTTAAAACTCTCTCTGAAATATTCTAAGACTCAATACTTTATTGCACTAATCCTCCACAAATGAAATGTATGAATTGAATATTCTAAATGAATGAAATGCATTGTGGGTATCTCTATTTATAGATGTAATAACTTCTCTTCATAAAAGATATATCTCTTCGCAAGAGATACATCTCTTCATAATCTAATACCTCTGTTCATAAAGGGAATGTCTGTAAATAAACAGCCACTTTTTTCTTTTTGGACCGATAGTTGCGTTCCTTCATGGATCCAACAGATCCATTGCCCAATGCCTGTCTTTCCATGCACCGTTTCACCAAACGGCGATCGACTTGGCATGCATGCATCTCTACAAACGGCTTACGCCGTTTTTCTTCTAATGGTTTGCGCCATTTGGCAAGCGGCAGGAATGAATTCAATGGACATGGCAGCCACATCCAAGTCCAACGTAATTGGACTATTAACTACACACACATATATATATATATATATATATATATATATATATATATATCTGCAATTTTCTAATCAAATATTAATTTCATATAAATTAGTATTTACTTAGAAAATCATGAATCAATCCTTAGGGTCAAAACCCCAATTCTAAAGGTCATGTCTTAAACCAATTGGGCATAACGGTCCAACAAAAAAATTCTTTTAATTTTCATTCACATTATTAGAATTTAAATATAAATATTTAATTTTCTAACAGATTCTCTTTTACAATTTTACCTATTTTTATTATTTTAGGTTTGTTTATTTTTTTAAATATTAATTTCAGTTATTTTAGTCTTTTAAAAAATAGAAATAATAAAAATATTTTCGCGGTTAATCGCGGTTAATCATATATTAATGGTTATGATAATGGTTAATAATCATTTAGCTAAATAACCGCAGTTATAATCTTAAATGATTATAACAAAAAACTGCGGTTAATAACCATTTAACTATTTGTCCATCCTTAATCCCTATGAGGTAGACTATGGCTCTTGGTTGCATGGTTCCTGCACCTAGCCATGTGACATGGTTATTTTGAGCGTTCACCTCCTCTCTTTTTTCCTCGGTTTTGCGTCCCTTAATACGAAAAGGAAGAGTTAGCAAATTAAAAGGATTTTGGTTGAGCAAATTTGATCATAAGGGAATCTCCAACCATGGGCTAATAAAGCCAAGTTTTAGGAAAATTTGGTAAAAAATGATCTTCAACCACAACGCCAAGGGCTATGGACAAATTTTAGTCAAGGGTCAAGGGCTAAGGGCCAAACATTTTCTCAAATTTGTCCAAAAATTTAGGAAATTTCCTATTTCCTAAATACAGTGGGGCCCAATCTCTATTAAATAGATAGGATGATATGATGCGTAGATATTGTTTTTCTTATCAAATATCTAGACATTTAATCGCATAGTGACACGTGGCACTTGAATATATTTTCAAAAAATTATTCATGTGCCACATAACTACTATATAATAAAAAATCTAGAGATTTACTCACGTGTTGACACGTGTCACCTAAAAACCTTATCACAAAATTATTTTTGCCCACTTCAAATCTTATCACACAATTATTTTCCTTAACAATATATTTTATTCAAAAATGTTATATTAGTTCAATTAAATTATTTTCCCATAACGATATATTTTGTTCAAAAATGTTATATTAGTTTAAAACATATAGAAATAATGATAAAATACTAAAATGGTAATGTCATAGTTTTAAATGGTTGGAGATGGTAAAATATAACCCTGCACTATTTATTAAAACATTATTATTTTTTAAAGCTAAATTTTGACATAATCCTTAAAATTTAGGATATGGTTGGAGATGTCGTTGTCCTTCAATCTTCACATGAAGATTTCATGGCTGTAAAGTTCATGCATTAGGTTACTTTGGGCTTGGTGAGAGTCTAGGTTGGATTTATTGGGCTTGGACTTAGGATTGGTGCTTTGTGGGTTTAATCTCTTATCCCACTTATACAGTACTAGATACGGATTGGGCTTCGATTTCAGATCCTCCCAACAAGGGTCGAAATTTCCAACCCAAAACTTTTAATTGGGCCTCATGTACTTGCATAACCAACCACACTACAACCGACTTAGTAAGCCAGTCCCGACATTTTACATGACTTGGATGTTTAGGAACGAGAGATTCTTCATAAGCATTGGGCCTTGGTACCTATAAAGACGCTGCATGGGCCTGAATATGATACCCTGAATTGTGCATGTTCAATTAGCTTGATGCATTTTCGTTAATTGCATATGGCAGCAGGTGTAGCATGTTAGGATTCCTAAGGATATTCGATCCTTATGTATGAGGTTATTCTCTGAATATCACCCTCGTGTATTGGGCTTTTGACACGCTCGTATTCTATGTGGCCTCTTTTGGGCCACAACAGCAAAAAAGCAACCCCTAATAATAATTCAAGAGGGAAATTGACTGTAAAAAGAAAAACTGAAAGGAGAAATTAACAAGGGGATACAAATTCAAGGCAAATGGACTAGAATGAAATAATAACCCTCTAGCTAAGTATTGCTGATTTGCTGGTTGGAGAAATGAGTTAAACGACGCCGTAAGCTGCATCTACTCAAATATTGTCTCTTCGTATCAATTCATTCGCTAATTATAACTCTGATCTTATCAGTTGCTGCTGCAGTGGTGCTAGTATGCTACTCATCCAAAACTTAAGCAGCGAGGCAACACCATGACCAATTTCATGGCATTAGAGCTCTCAAACTCCCTTACCAAACCCTCCTTCTTCTTCGACACCATAAATTTCTTCCCCTTCAACGAGAATCTGTCCCCAACAACCCTTTTAATCCCTCCCATATCCTCTGCCTCTGCTTTCCCTCCTTTCAAGCGCAGCCCCAACTCCAAGTACAACAGAAAGACAAGGGCAACCCAGTCAAGCTCCACTTCCAGTGAGTAGTTTAATCCTTCATGGCCGAATTCATTTATTTCAGTGCAGCGTGTGTTTATTTTCTTAGCTTAATTTGGTTGTTGAAGAAGAAAGGGTGAAATAAGTGAGATAATAAGAACCTATATTTCACTTTACCCCTAAATTGAGTTGGTTGAGGTGCGTTTATTAATATTTTGAAAGCCCAATACAAATTAAAGCACAAGACTCAACCTTGTAATTTGTTGGTTCATTTTTTTAATTCACAGAAGCAATTGAGCAACCCAGCTGTAACGGTGTTGTCTGTTTTCTTTTTCCGGTTTAATAATTGAGAAGGAAATTTGCTGTTCAGGTCCTCAAGTAAGCAACATAATCACTGCCCAAGCGGCAGAACAAGTAGAGGTTGAAGTTGCTAAGGGTTACAGCATGACTCAATTTTGTGATAAGATAATTGATATTTTCTTGAATGAGAAGCCCAAGCCAAAGGATTGGAGGAAGTTTTTGGTATTTAGGGAGGACTGGAAGAAATACAGGGAGAGCTTTTATAACCGGTGTAAAACGTTGGCAGAAACGGAGGGTGATCCAACTTTGAAACAAAAGTTTACTTCTTTGGGGAGAAAGGTGAAGAAGGTAGGAAATGACCCTATGGTCTTGCTTTGGTTCTTTTAAATTGCATTGTTTCTGTAATATGTATGGAATTAGAAGAAGTACAAATACTTTCAAGCTATGCCTTTTGTGGTTTTGTTGCTTTGACGACCCCAGACTAGATAAGAATTTCAGTTTTAGTTTTCTAGGGGGCCCAAGTAATGGAAGTTAATGAGATTTAACACTTCATTCTCATTGCTTCTACCATTTATCTAACATTTGCAACTAAGGGTAAAGATTCATGAAAATATATGCTTGTTTGAGTTTAGTGCTATTTTTCGGTTATGTTTGATCAGGAGTGAGCATTGCAGATTGATGATGAAATGGAAAGGCACAGTGATCTTCTCAATGAGATTCATGACAATCCAACTGACGTTAATGCAATAGTTTCACGGAGGCGTAAAGACTTCACGGAGGAATTCTTTCGCCACCTTAACCTACTGTCTGAAGTTTATGATGGTTTGGAGGATCGTGATGGTAATTGCTCATCATTTTCAATATTTGTGGTTTGGATTATTTTCAGAAAATTAATTGCTGATAACCTGATTTTGACCTACAAAGACTTGTGACAATGTCGCTGGTTTTCCATACACTAAGTTTCATTTCACCGATTGTTTCTAAGTTTGGGCATGTGTGACTATGTAGTGGAAAAATATGATTTACAATCTACCATTCTAAACTTTATATATTACTACCAGTGACGGATTCCATTTCCATCTGAAGAAAATTATGTAACTTGTTCGCCTATCTTATATGATTGTCTCACTTTTTGAGCAGCAATGGCTCGGCTCGGAGCTAGATGCTTGTCTGCGGTCAGTGCTTATGATAACACACTGGAATATGTAGAGACATTAGATACTGCACAGGCCAAATTCGATGACATCCTAAATTCTCCATCAATAGATGTAGCCTGTGAGAAAATTAAAAGCCTTGCCAAATCGAAGGAGCTTGATTCATCATTGGTTTTATTGATAAACAGTGCTTGGGCTTCTGCTAAGGAGTCCACAACGATGAAGAATGAGGTATGGTTGATAACCTTGTATGATTATATCAATGATCGTATCTTATGATTGGGTCATTGGATATTTTTCATAACCAAGCCATGGGTCACAGTTGCATGCGAAGGATAAATTAGCAGTTATTTCTTCCATTAGAAATTTCTTTGAAGAAAAGGCCAAGAAATGCATCTAATTCAATTTCTCTGAGTAAGATACTTTTGCATGGTTCTTAGAAAGAAAAAAGAACATTTCTCTGACAGCTATTGAGTATTATTAGGAAAGAGAATGACTGGTGAGCCTTCCTTACGCTTAGAACCCCTTGAAGAAAGGAAATCAATAGGATCCAAGACATGTTTAGATGTGTGCGTTTAGTCAGTTGCAAGTCCTGCAAAAAAATGGTTATTCTTCTTTTGGTGTTCTTTTGAAGCTACAAGGCAACTCTGGTTTCTTTAACCCAAGCGTCGGCAAAGTCTTTACTGCAATTAATATGTATGCCTTCATGTGCTCAAATGCTTGATCTTCCTTGTCTATCTCTTCAAGATTGGATGTCGTAATGCAGGTCAAGGACATAATGTATCAGCTGTACAAAGCCACAAAAAGCAGTCTTCGGAGCATTGCACCGAAAGAAATAAAACTACTTAAGCATTTGCTGAACATCACAGATCCTGAAGAGCGATTTTCGGCATTGGCAACTGCTTTTTCCCCTGGTGATGGACCTGAAGCAAAGGACCCCAAAGCTGTATACACGTAAGAGAGCCCCTTCCCTCTTCATATTATTATCTTTTCGACAAACCAAAATTCAATTACCGTCTTTTGTGTTTTCCTATTCATGGCTGGCAGTACTCCGAAAGAGCTTCACAAGTGGATTAAGATCATGCTTGATGCATACCATCTAAATGCGGAAGAAACTGACATTAGGGAAGCCAAGCAGATGACGCAGCCTGTGGTTATACAAAGGTTGTTCATCCTCAAGGAAACTATCGAAGAGGAATATTTGGAACGAAGTGCCGATCAGAATCCTCAAACAGAGGATACCAAACCAGGGGAATTGTGAAGTATCACTCAATATATTTAGTATCAGCTTTATTTCTGGATCTCATCTTCATGTTGGAATTAGTTTTACAAAGAAGTTGAATACTGGAATTTTTGTATCATGTTTACCTCGACTTCTTAGTTTGACTATGTTTTGGCACTTAGGTGGAAGTAAGAGAAATTTCAATTTTGTATCACATTTGGATTTTTTTTTCCCTTTCGCTTTTTAATGCAAATTCAAACAAAATATGTTACACCTCGTCTTGCTAATTCAAAATCAGAAATTAAATTGACCATATTACCCTTGTGATTTTTTGTTGAGCTTTAAATACTTGGTGAAATGGGCTCATGTTCTTGTATGCAGCTTGAGTCAAGTCTAAGCTGGCCTAAGCCCAAAATTTGAGCCTAATACCCACCTTCTTGGCCTTACTCCTCAATGACTACCATCTCTCAATCCACTCTCCCCTCTTCACACCTAAATTTCTCTGTCTCGAGCCTCTTTTGTTCTCAGTCTCCATCATCGAAACGAAATCGCAGCAACACTGCATCACCCAAATCTAGGAGACCTTTGACCACTATTACGACACCGCATCACAACCCTTATGCTTCTCTTCATCGTTCTCCTCTATCTCTTTCGAAGGAAAACCAAATCACCACGAGAGACAACCATCACTCCAAGCTTCAAACTAGGACACCAAATCGCAATCATCTTCTCCGTCTCCTCACCACAAGTCCAACGGTCTAAGCCGTGAGGACCATCGTGGCCCAAATGGCGAAGCAAAACCCGACAGGGACCCGAGAGTTACCCGGTGGGATTGAGACCAACCGAGGTAAAATCGAACCCCCTAAGCTTAACCTTCAGATTATTCGTGTACAGGGCCTTTTATCAATCTAATTGCATGTGGGTTTTGTGTGTGAGGATCGACGGCGGTCAACCTCAGCAAATATTATAGAGCCACCGCACCACCTTCGATGATCAGCGACCCAACCCACGCCATTACCACCTTCTTGCTCATCTTGACGAGACGAAGCCAACCACGATGATTGTGTGCCCCGTCGACCGTCAGGGACGAAGATTCAACGGAAGAGCTGCGACGGAGTCGAAGCTCTTTGACCCACTTCCACTTGAATCCAGGTAAAATCAACCTCGAGTTCACTACTATTAGGTTTATGTGATCGATTGGTGAGAATTTAACTGGTTGCTTGATTGGTTTGATGCGAGAACGACGATCGAATCTGAGGGGCGAGAACAGAGCCGTGCGGGTCCTTGAATCATTGCAACTTCCTAGCCAAACCAGGTAGCTTCTCGACACCCAACAATCACCATTGAGTTCGTCTCTTTTAGAGCCTTGTTTTGATTTGTTTGCATGTTGGCTTTGATGGAGGTTAGACGGCAGGGAATGATTGATCGGAAACTGGGCTTTTACGAACCACTGAGAGCTTTCCGGTGAGTTTCCGACCAAACTAGGTAGCTTTTCAACTTGAAATTGTGACTTCTAGAATCCTTGGTTCGAGTAGATTAGGATTGGTTGTTTGCATGCTTGATTTGGCTGAGAATTCCAAAATTCGACGGTCGATCGCGGCGGCGTCGGACTCTGGTCGTTGAACACATGACGAGCTCGTGAAAGACATGTGGCATACTCGTGGAGCCACGTAGATGCCACATGGCAACCACCTGGTAGCCACGTGGGCGTCATGTGGACACCACCTGGAAGCCACGTTGAGCCACGTGGATGCCACTTATCAGCCATCTAGCAACCATGTGGGTGCCACGTGGCAGCCGCGTGGGTAGAACACTCAGCAGGCACATGGGAAAAAATCTCAGCAGGAGCATGGTGGATCGTGAGGACGCGTGACGGCGCGTGAGGTCACTTCATGACGTCTGGCTGGCGTGTGGCTGCGCTAGGGGCTGTTTTCAGGTCCACGACGGAGTGTGAGCCTAATTTCGGGAAATTACGAATCATCTAGACACGTTTCGTGTTCGTTTTTAGTTGCTTTAATTACGTTTTGGGCAACCCAAGAGGGGTTTTCGCTTAGTTGACCTCATTGAAGTAATTAGTAAACCTTGTGGTTGGTTTTTGGTTAGGATCTTGACGGCTTGGAACTTACGTTGGATTGGCATCGTCGGGTGATGTTGATCCCCGACCAATTTGTGAATGGACCTCTATCATAAACCCTACTTTATTATATTTTGCTGACATGCTTTGTGATCATTGCTTGGAATCTATGAATACTGATATGCTGAGTTGTCGATGATGATATTAATAGTCTTAATATCGTCGTAATACTTTTAGATTCCCGAGCATGATATGTTAAATTATGATTGGTGAACCTTACAATAAGAATAGTTGAAATCATGATTGTTAGATGTTAGTAAATTTTGGGTTAGAGTTGTTAACTAGGATGTGCCTTAGTAACACCTTTCCCACGATAAATGGTTAGTTGGAATTTAATTTGTGATTACCATTATGAGATTGCTTATGTGCACCTTGGCTTCTCGAGATGTGTTTATGTGCATGTGAATGTGTTTTAAAGGTCTTCCTCATTACTTGATATGTTGGAAACTTGAGCATGACTTGTTCGTTATAGATGCCATATCGTAATCTCGAGCATGCCTCGTTGAGTACTTTTAGATTCCCAAGCATGCTTTGTTTGTCTACGATGGTTGTATGCCACTGTAAGAGTTTTGTTGTACGCGCGTTACACATGAGATGTCTAGTACCCACATAGGAGTCGTCGGTATCTTAGTACACGCCTGTTGGCCATAGACCAGCCTCCACGTGATTGATCACCCGCGCTCGCTCAAATACTAGTTAAAAAGCGCCACCTTGTCCCCGATCTCTAGGGGACATGAGGTGACGGTGCTTAGCTCCCTGCTTTCACCTGGTTGAGGTACACGAGCGAACCATAGATTCCCACCATGTCATGTGCGCATGACTCGGGCGACTCCGAAGCATAATTGATGGTTTGTACGTTTTATATTATACCTCGGGATGGTTTCGGGACTGAATATTATTATAATAGTATTCCTCGTAGAACGAGCTTGTTTGTCATTTGTGCATTATTGATATCTTGAAGTTTATTTTCAAAATTGAGGGGTTAAATTAAGTTTTCAACTTATTGTTTTATACTGAAATAAACTGTTAAGTCCCTCACCCTTCTGTTTTGTACCCCTTAGGTAATTGTGGTACTTCACATTTTTCGAGGAGTTTTCGGTTATAGCTCTGGCATTCACACCGGCTGTTCGGGTGTGTTAGGAAATCGAGATAACTCAAGTAGTTGCTTAACCTTATGATCATCAACTAGTGTACTATGCTCTGTACTCCCGCCGTCGCGGTGTATCGCTTATTAGTTTTTACCAATTACCTTTCACACGACCTCCTAAAACGCACCATTTTTACTTTTTTCTTTCGTCATCTGGACGTCACCATTCAGTTATCGGCCAGCATACTTTGATTTTGGTGTCCACGTAGACTTTCCGGTCGGGATGTGTCAATTTGGTATCAGAGCATAGTTTTAGGATGTTTCGTTAGTTTTCGGACACTTGATGATCATAAATCCCAATTTCGCGTGTCAGTGCACCTCCTCAAATAGTTAGTATCATTCGTTGACATTCGATTTTAACCACTTGCGACTTGATCCTTAGTTGTCAAATAGTAGAGGTTAGGTTTCGAGTGTAACCTAAGTTTTACTTCAATTGCAAGTTAGCCTGTTTTTTTGTCGAATATCGCACTCGGGCGGTGTTCACGAGCTTAGGACTCGTTTGGGTTGTGTGACAAGTTATTCAGTGGTGGGTTTAACGATTTAGTCGTTACGTGTTTGGTGCGATTGGAAGTCTACCTTGAGGTGTGGTACCTTAACTGCTTTGGAAGTTTGAGTTAAGCCCAACTTAACCGAAGACTCAGGAAATCACTCCGTTAGGTTGTAGCAAACTCTTTGGAACCTAATACCCTAAAACTTAGAAATTTTCGGAAGGAGGACTAGAATTTTTGGAATAGTAGTTACTGAACGTATCGTGGGTTTCCGTGCTGCCTTACCGAAGTAAACTTTAAGGCATTTTGGGAAGCAGTCTGGGGAACTTTTCTCTTGGTCGTCAAGTGGGACGTGTAGTCATTCGTTCCTTCAGAGTGAAGTTTTACCACAGATATTTCTGCTGTTGCTTCCTTTTGCTATTATCTTTCATATGTGTATCAAAAAAGCCAGTTGAGTTGTGTAGTCTACTTGTCTTGGTTGCATGTCTTGGTTGCAAATTTGAGGCCAATACCCACCTTCTTGGCCTTACTCCTCAATGACTACTATCTCTCAATCCACTCTCCCCTCTTCACACCTAAATTTCTCTGGCTCGAGCCTCTCTTGTTCTCAGTCTCCATCATCAAAATGAAATCGCAGCAACACTGCATCACCCAAATCTAGGAGACCTTTGACCACTATTACGACACCGCATCACAACCCTTATGCTTCTCTTCATCGTTCTCCTCTATCTCTTTCGAAGGAAAACCAAATCACCACGAGAGACACCCATCACTCCAATCTTCAAACTAGCACCCCAAACCGCAATCATCTTCTCCGTCTCCTCACTGCAAGTCCAACGGACTTGCCGTGAAGACCACCGTGGTCCAAATGGCGAAGCAAAACCCGACAGGGACTCGAGAGTTACCCAGTGGGATTGAGACCAAACGAGGTAAAATCGAAACCCCTAAGCTTAACCTTCAGATTATTCGTGTTCAGGGCCTTTTATCAATCTAATTGCATGTGGGTTTTGTGTGTGAGTATCGATGGCGGTCGACATCAGCAGAAATTACAGAGCCACCGCACCACCTTCGACGATCAGCGACCCAACCCGCGCCATTACCACCTTCTTGCTCGTCTTGACGAGACGAAGCCAACCACGATGATTGTGTGCCCCGTCGACCGTCAGGGACGAAGATTCAACGGAAGAGCTGCGACGGAGTAGAAGCTCTTTGACCCACTTCCACTTGAATCTAGGTAAAATCAACCTCGAGTTCACTACTATTAGGTTTATGTGATCGATTGGTGAGAATTTAACTGGTTGCTTGATTGGTTTGATGCGAGAACGACGATCGAATCTGAGGGGCGAGAACAGAGCCGTGCGGGTCCTTGAATCGTTGCAACTTCCTAGCCAAACCAGGTAGCTTCTTGACACCCAACAATCACCATTGAGTTCGTCTCTTTTAGAGCCTTGTTTTGATTTGTTTGCATGTTGGCTTTGATGGAGGTTAGACGGTAGGGAATGATTGTTCGGAAACTGGGCTTTTACGAACCACTGAGAGCTTTCCGGTGAGTTTCCGACCAAACTAGGTAGCTTTTCAACTTGAAATTGTGACTTCTAGAATCCTTGGTTCGAGTAGATTAGGATTGGTTGTTTGCATGCTTGATTCGGTTGAGAATTCCAAAATTCGACGGTCGATCGCGGTGGCGCCGGACTCTGGTCGTTGAACACATGACGAGCTCGTGAAAGACACGTGGAGCCACGTAGATGCCACATGGAAACCACCTGGTAGCCACGTGGGCGTCACGTGGACACCACCTGGCAGCCACGTTGAGCCACGTGGATGCCACTTATCAGCCATCTAGCAGCCATGTGGGTGCCATGTGGCAGCCACGTGGGTAGAACACTCGGCAGGCACGTGGGAAAAAATCTCAGCAGGAGCCTGGCGGAGCGTGAGAACGCGTGACGGCGTGTGAGGTCTCTTCATGACGTTTGGCTGGCGTGTGGCTGCGCTAGGGGCTGTTTTTCGGTCCACGACGGAGCGTGAGCCTAATTTCGGGAAATTACGAATCATCTAGACACGTTTCGTGTTCGTTTTTAGTTGCTTTAATTACGTTTTGGGCAACCCAAGAGGGGTTTTCCCTTAGTTTACCTCATTGAAGGAATTAGTAAACCTTGTGGTTGGTTTTTGGTTAGGATCTTGACGACTGGGAACTTACGTTGGCTTGGCATCGTCGGGTGATGTTGATCCCCGACCAATTTGTGAATGGACCTCTTTCATAAACCCTACTTTATTATATTTTACTTACATGCTTTGTGATCATTGCTTGGAATCTATGAATACTGATATGCTGAGTTGTCAATGATGATATTAATAGTCTTAATATCGTCATTATACTTTTAGATTCTCGAGCATGATATGTTAAATTATGATTGGTGAACCTTACAATAAGAATAGTTGAAATCATGATTGTTAGATGTTAGTAAATTTTGGGTTAGAGTTGTTAACTAAGATGTGCCTTAGTAACACCTTTCCCACGATAAATGGTTAGTTGGAATTTAATTTGTGATTACCATTATTAGATTTCTTATGTGCACCTTGGCTTCTCGAGATGTGTTTATGTGCATGTGAATGTGTTTTAAAGGTCTTCCTCATTACTTGATATGTTGGAAACCCGAGCATGACTTGTTGGTTATAGATGCCATATCATAATCTCGAGCATGCCTCGTTGAGTACTTTTAGATTCCCAAGCATGCTTTGTTTGTCTACGATGGTTGTATGCCACTGTAAGAGTTTTTTTGTACGCGCGTTACACATGAGATGTCTAGTACCCACATAGGAGTCGTCGGTATCTTAGTACACGCCTGTTGGCCATAGACCAGCCTCCACGTGATTGATCACCCACGCTCGCTCAAATACTAGTTAAAAAGTACCACCTTGTCCCCGATCTCTAGGGGACATGAGGTGACGGTGCTTAGCTCCCTGCTTTCACCTGGTTGAGGTACACGAGCGAACCATAGATTCCCACCATGTCATGTGTGCATGACTCGAGCGACTCCGAAGCATATTTGGTGGGTTGTACGTGTTATATTGTACCTCGGGATGGTTTCGGGACTGAATATTATTATAATAGTATTCCTCGTAGAACGAGCTTGTTTGTCATTTGTGCATTATTGATATCTTGAAGTTTATTTTCAAAATTGAGGGATTAAATGAAGTTTTCAACTTATTATTTTATACTGAAATAAACTGTTAGCTCCCCTCAGCCTTCTTTTTTGTACCCCTTAGGTAATTGTGGTACTTCACATTTTTCGAGGAGTTTTCGGTTGTAGCTCTGGCATTCACACCGGCTCTTCGGGTGTGTTAGGAAAGCGAGATAACTCAAGTAGTTGGTTAACCTTATGATCATCAAATAGTGTACTATGCTCTGTACTCCCGGTGTCGCAGTGAATCGTTTATTGGTTTTTACCAATTACCTTTCACACGACCTCCTAAAACGCATCATTTTTACTTTTTTCTTTCGTCATCTGGACGTCACCATTCAGTTGTCGGCCAGCATACTTCGATTTTGGTGTCATCGTAGACTTTCCAGGTCGGGATGTGTCAATTTGGTATCATAGCATAGTTTTAGGATGTTTCGTTAGTTTTCGGACACTTGATGATCATAAATCCCAATTTCGCGTGTCAGTGCACCTCCTCAAATAGTTAGTATCATTCATTGATTCGATTTTAACCACTTGCGACTTGATCCTTAGTTGTCAAATAGTAGAGTTGAGGTTTCGAGTGTAACCTAAGTTTTCTTCAATTGCAAGTTAGCCTGTTTTTTTGTCGAATATCGCACTCGGGCGGTGTTCACGAGCTTAGGACTCGTTTGGGTTGTGTGAACAAGTTATTCAATGGTGGGTTTAACGATTTAGTCGTTACGTGTTTGGTTCGATTGGAAGTTTACCTTGAGGTGTGGTACCTTAACTGCTTTGGAAGTTTGAGTTAGGCCCAACTTAACCGAAGACTCAGGAAATCACTCTGTTAGGTTGTAGCAAACTCTTTGGAACCTAATACCCTAAATCTTAGAAATTTTCGGAACGAGGACTAGAATTTTTGGAATAGTAGTTACTAAACGTATCGTGGGTTTCTGTGCTGCCTTACCGAAGTAAACTTTAAGGCATTTTGGGAAGCAGTCTGGGGAACTTTTCTCTTGGTCGTCAAGTGGGACGTGTAGTCATTCGTTCCTTCAGAGTGAAGTTTTACCACAGCTATTTCTGTTGTTGCTTCCTTTTGCTATTATCTTTCATATGTGTATCAAAAAAGTCAGTTGAGTTGTTTAGTCTACTTGTCTTGGTTGCTTGTTTTGGTGCATTTTGTTCAAATGCTTCGATGTTGTTTTTATGTACGGTATTTACTCTGGCATGCCTATTTTATAGTTTATTACCCCCATCATGCAAATAAGTTTTCTTGCTATTTTAGTGTGTTAGGTAAATGTTTTTTTATGTAAACTTCTTTGGTGATGGTAAATTTTTCTGGTTGAAATAATACTGGTTAAGCGGTATCATGATTGTAGCACGTGTTATGATGTGATACTTCTTGGTACCAGGTACATTTACATTAACCAATTTGTCGAATTTTGTTCAAGTTGGTTCTCGTCTTTATAGAATTTTTCTTTTTGCAATTTGATACTTGTATATTTCGTTAGCCATTTACACTCAATGTATTTGAACCAGTTATTGATTTTGAAATTATTTTTAACTACTGCCATTGACCATTGTGGTTTACTTGATTCAATAGTTTTCTTTTCCTTGTGGTTTATAGCAGTTTGTTTAAGTTCCTCGGTTTGATTTCACACTTCATCATACATGTCATATCTAGCATACTTAACCTATTTTTACAACTCTCTTCTTTCTCTTTTGGTGGTTGACAAAATTCTTTGATGTTTGGACATTACCAATGTTACTTGCATTTTCTTCTTGATTAAATGTTTTAGTGAAGTCTTTGGAATTTTTGGGTCTTGGTTTTCCGTAGACAATTCTAATCCCTGTTATGTTGCATTAGGGTATTATTCATGCAAATAAAATGATTCTTTTTCAAGTTGGCGACAGTGTTCATTTTGGGGTCGTTTGTGGTTGTCTGGGTCTAAAATTATAGGTTGAGTGAGTTTGATTTCTGAATGCTATGCCTTGTACAAGTTTTCTTGTAATCGCAATTGCATTTAAGGTTGAGGCATTTCATTGGTTTTGGAAATAATCCTATACCCTTTATGTTTTTGTCTGATTGTGATTCAGATGTATACTATTGGTCATGTTTTGGTACCCTTACCTTAAATTGACTTGTCTGTCATTCTCTAGATTCGCTAATTAGAGTGTTAAACCGAGTTTACTTAGACCTCAGAGAGGTATTACTTGTAACAACTTGAGTTGGTGTATTGGCGAAGTTTTTGTGGGTAGCCGTTCACGTTTATTGACGGCAATTGAAGTTTTGACGGTTTGCTTGCTACCTCTCGGGTAGCAGTTGGTGGGTTCACAATTGTTATCCGGTGTCTCCGGTGACAGTTGTTAGGTTCACAATTGTTATCCGGTGACTTTGCCCTTACGAATTAACGTGTTAAATCTACGCTGAGCTTAGAGTTGAAGTGCCTCTTGATTTGGAGTTAGATAACCACAGTTGTACCCGATCTTAGTTGACATTTCGCCCCTAGCCATAAGTCATCCCCGAATCTAGCTCCAACACTTAGTCGGTGCATTAAGTTTTTAACGACTCAGACTGTACGAACGAACGTCACCTTTTGTCGTGTAATCTGTGACGGACGAGCCTATTTGGGAATCGCGAAAACACATGCACTTTCTCTGAACTTTTACACTGACTTTGTGTTTTAGCTTGTTGGAGACTAGTGCCTTAGTGTTTGGGTTAAAATTAAACCAGGAAGTTAGGATTTTTGAAACAGGCTCCTTTTGGGTTAAGTTTGCACCTGGATGTGTGCTTTTCATCCCGGAAGTGTGGTGAGGTGTCAAGCTATCCGACCCCCATTTGCTTGTGTTCGAGTTGGAAGTTTAGCAGAAAAAAAACAACCTCAATTACCTTCTGGTTATGAGTGGAAGTAGGAACATTTTACCCGGTGGTTGTGTCAAGCGACTTCACACCAACCTCGAACGTGGCGTCTATTGGTTGATCGTTCACTGAGTGACAAACCAATGCCCTTCTTACTAGTACGTGGGAACTTACTTTAGTGTGAACTTGCTTAGTTGTTTGAGAACTTCGAGACATGTGTGACGAATTAGTAGTGTCAGGTGGTTTTACCATCATGGACAACTAACGTTTGTAGTCGAGCTCCAGGATACGTTTACCAGTTTACATCGAGTTGTTGGGTTTGGACAGGGTGAGTTCATTGTAGGGTGAAGAAGAGATTTTCGGTCTACTAATCAAGGTAGTGTCTCGGTTAGGGAGACTTTATTACAAACGAACTAAAATTATTTTATATGAATATTTCATAAATCATACGTTAAGGATTGTGCCTGCCGTGAACGAGATTGAATGGAATTAATCAGAGTGTTTACTTTGGAAAATTATGGCTAGGTTGGGGACGAACATTATCCTAAGATTACTTGACCTTTTAGTTACTCGGAGGTTGAGAATGGACGAGTTGTCAGGTGCTTTGAAAATTAAACGCTTAGTCAGTTGTCAAATTGGGAGTTTTAGTTTAGTACTTGCCAAAGTTTAGGAATTTCAGTCCTGAAGAATTGGTATCTTAGAAAGAGATTATTTTGTACGGTGAAGTTGGGATTTGTCAGTGCAGTTGAGTACTTAGTTACTGTTCGGACTTTGGGGAACGTGTGCAAACTAACCACCCAACTACCTGAATTGCGTTGTTAGATTCTTCTTCGAGGGAACCTGTCCGTAGGTTGGTAGCTGTTGTTTGGGGCTAGTGAAGACCTGAAGTGACCCGGAGTGACGGAGTCAGTCAATTTAATCACTAAGAGTTTGAAGCTATTGAAGAAATTTGATGCCCCTTCGTAAGACCGTGTATTCGGAACTGACGAGCGTAGTCTTAGTAATTGTTACATCGACACCTGTGTGTGAGTTAGTAAAGCAAGGAAATGAGAGACCTTGACACGTGATATGTTACGAGATTGTTAAGGAACGTTGAAGTTTTGTCAACCGTTGCCCCACCTGAATCACTAGTAGCGGAGAATTTACCTTCTAATGGGTTCATTGTTGGTTTGGAAGTTTTCTTTCGATGATCAGAGAACCCGTACAAGACATTCAGAAAACTATTCTAGAAGGTTCTAATTTTTTGTATCATTTGGGTTCAACATACTTCAAGTTTGTAGAGTTTCAATTGGAGAGCTGCATCAGAAGTTTAATTTAGAAGTTAACATGTTACCAGAGAGACATCGTCAACCAATTGGACTTCTGTAAAGAAAGTTAAGCTTCGTATCAGTAAACGCGCGGGAAAGCTTGAAAAACCGTTGGGGGGTTGTGCCTTTGGCTTATATTGAGCAATTTCAAGGACGAAATTTCTTTAAGGGGTAGATTGCTACATCCCGTCCCGCCAATTCAAAATCAGAAATTAAATTGACCAGATTACCCCTGCGAGTTTTTGTTGGGCTTTAACTACTTAGTGAAATGGGCTCATTGTTCTTGTGTGCAGCTTGAGTCTAAGGTGGCCCAAGCCCAAAGATTGAGCCCAATACCCACCTTCTTGGCCTTACCCGTCAGTGACTAAGGTCTCTCAGTCCACTCTCCCTTTTCACGCCTTAGTCTCTCTATCTCGAGCTTATTTTGTTCTGAGTCTCCATCACCGAAACGAAATCGCAGAAACACTACATCACCCAATTCCAGGAGACCTTCTACCACTATTTTGACACTGTATCACAACCCTTATGCTTCTCTTCATCGTTCTCCTCTGTCTCTTTCGAAGGAAAATCGAAATCACCACGAGAGACACCCATCACTCCAAGCTTCGAACTAGGACCCCCAGACCGCAACCATCTTTTCTGTCTCCTCACCGCAAGTCCAACAGACTAAGCTGTGAGCCGCGAGGACCACTGTGGCCCAAACGGCGAAGAAAAACCCGACATGGACTCGAGAGCTACCCAGTGAGCTTGAGACCAAACGAGGTAAAATTGAACCCCCTAAGCTTAACCTTCAGATTATTCGTGTTGAGGGCTTTTTATCGATCAAATTGCATGTGGGTTTTGTGTGTGAGGATCGACAACGGTCGACCTCGCTGGAAATTATAGACCCATCGCACCACCTTCGACGATCAGCGACCCAACCCGCGTCATTACCACCTTCTTGCTCGTCTAGACAAGATGAAGCCATCCACGATGACTATATGCCCCATCGACCGTCATGGAAGGAGATTCAACAGAAGAGCCATGACCGAGTGGAAGGTCTTTGACCCACTTCCACTTGAATCAAGGTAAAATCAACCATCGAGTTCACTGCTATTAGGTTTCTGTGATCGATTGGTGGGAATGTAACTGGTTGCTTGCTTGGTTTGGTGAGAGAACGACGATCGAAAATGAGGGGCGAGAACAGAGCCGTGCGGGTCCTTGAATCGTCTTGACTTCCCTGTCAAACTAGGTAGCTTCTCGACACCCAACCTTCACCATCGAGTTCGCCTCTTTGAGAACCTTGTTTTGATTTGTTTGCATGTTGGCTTTGATGGAGGTTAGACGGCAGGGAAGGATTGATCAGAAACTGGATTTTAAAGAACCACCGAGAACTTTTTGGAGAGTTTCCGACCAAACTTGGTAGCTTCTCAACTTGAAATTGTGATGTCTGGAATCCTTGGTTCCAGTAGATTAGGATTGGTTGTTTTCATGCTTGATTCAGTTGAGATTTCCAGAATCCGACCGCCGATCGCGGGGTGCTGGTCTCTGGTCATTGAACACATGACGAGCTTGTGACGGACACATGGAAAACATGTGGAGCCACGTTGGCAGCCACGTGGGTCCCGCGTGGAGCCATGTGGACTTCACTTGGCAGCCACGTTGAGCCACGTGGATGCCACCTATCAGCCATTTGCAGCCACAAGGGCGCCACGTAGCAGCCGCGTGGGTAGAACATTCAGCATGCGCGTGGGCAGAACACTCAGTAGGCGCGTGGCGACGCGTGAGTGCGCGTGACGATGCGTGAGGTCACTCCTCGACGTCTAGCCAGCGCGTGAGGGCACGTGGGGCTGTTTTCCGGCCCACGGAGGCCCGTGAGCCTAGTTTCGAGACATTACGAATCATCTATACTTGTTTCTTGATCATTTTGAGTTGCTTTAATTATGTTTTGGGCAACCCAAGAGGGGTTTTCCTTAGTTTACCTCATTGAAGTAATTAGTAAACCTTGTGGTTGGTTTTGGTTAGGGCCTTGACGACTTCGAGCTTACGTTGGCTTGGCATCGTCTGGTGATGTTGATCACCGAGCAATTTGTGGGTGGACCTCTTTCATAAACCTTACTTTATTATATTCTCACATGCTTTGTGATCATTGCTTGTAATCTATGAATACTGATATGCTGGGATGTCGGTGATGATATTAATAGTCTTATTATCATCGTTATACTTTTAGATTCCCGAGCATGATATGTTAAATTATGATTGGTGAACCTTACAATAAGAATAGTTGAAATCAAGATTGTTAGACTTTAGTAAATGTTGGGTTATAGTTGTTAACTAGGGTGTGCCTTAGTAACACCTTTCCCACGATAAATGGTTAGTTGGAATTTAATTTGTGATTACCATTATGAGATTGCTTATGTGCACATTGGCTTCTCGAGATGTGTTTATGTGCATGTGAATGTGTTTTAAAGGTCTTCCTCATTACTTGATATGTTCGAAACCCGAGCTTGACTTGTTGGTTATAGATGCCATATTGTAATCTCAAGCATGCCTCTTTCATTACTTTTAGATTCCCGAGCATGCTTTGTTTGTCTATGATGGTTGTATGCCACTATAAGAGTTGTGTTGTACGCGCGTTACACATGAGATGTCTTGTACCCACATAGGAGCCACCGGTATCTTAGTACCCGTCTGTTGGCCACTGACCAGCCTCCATGTGATTGATCACCCACGCTCGCTCAAATACTATTTAAATAGCGTCAGCTTGTCCCCGAGCTCTAGGGACATGATGTGATGGTGCTTAGCACCCAACTTTCATGTGGTCGAGGTACACGTTTTCTATTGGTGGGTTATACATTTTCTATTGGTGGGTTATACGTTTTCTATTGTACCTCGGGATAGTTTCGAGACTGAATATTATTATAATATTATTCCTCGTAAAACGAGCTTTTTTGTCATTTGTGCATTATTGATATCTTGAAGTTTATTTTCAGAATTGAGGGGTTAAATTAAGTTTTCAACTTATTGTTTTACACTGAAATAAACTGTCAGGTCCACTCACTCTTCAATTTTGTACCCCTCAGGTAATTGTGATACTTCACGCTTTTTGAGGAGTTTTCGGTTGCTGCTCTAGCATTCACACCAGCTATTCGGGTGTGTTAGGAAATCGGGGTAACTCAGGTAGTTGCTTAACCTTATGATCATCAAATAGTGTACTATGCTCTGTGCTCCCAATGTCGCGGTGAATCGCTTATTGATTTTTATCAATTACCTTTCACACGACCTCCTAAAACGTACCGTTTTTACTTTTTATTTTCGTCATCTGGACGTCACCATTCAGTTTTCGGCCAACATACTTCGATTTCGGTGTCCTCGTGGACTTTCCGGGTCGGGGTGTGTCAAAATAAGGAGAATTCAAATTTACGAAGCATTACTATTCTATCTTAAGGCATCTTTCGATGATGAGAAGAATAGTCTCATCTAATTTATGTATTGCAGCGATGTGAACCAAGCATGGTGCAGTTAACAAACAAAGAAAACCGACCCATTGTGCAAACTTGTGCCTTTTTGATCTAAAAGAGAGTTTCATTTAAAACTTGGAGGTTTTGCAGGTCCTGTTGCGGAGGGTTTAAACATTATGGCGGTGGAACTGGCGGCCGTGTGTCAGGGACTCATGTTGGCACGCCGATTCGGTCTAGGTAATTTAATGGTTGAATTGGACTCCCAACAAGCTGTAAATCTGATCAGGGAGAATGTAGAAATCTTGAGCAGCTTAAGTGTGTTTACTGCTGACATCAATTGACTTATGGGCTTGATGGGAAACTCTCGTGTGGTTTTTCAAGGGCGTGAGGCTAATAAGGTGGCTCATCGACTGGCGAATGAGGGTCTGGGTCTACCAGCAGTTATGAAGTGGCTTGTCTAGGCGCCTCCCTGGGTGCTCTCGCTTGCTGCAGCAGATATGGAGTGATTCTGAGATTGGGACTGTGGGTTTGGAAGGAGGGGTCTACGTGAGTGGGCAGAGGGAAAGGTTGGCTTAGGGGGTGTGTTTTGACTAGCGGAGTAGTCTATTTCCTGGGTAGTTTTTTCCTTTTCTTGTGGGGCAAGTTTAGTGAAGCTGTGTGCTTTTTTCGGTTGTATTGTTGTTTTAGGGTGCGGTACTCTTTTCTCTTGACTGAATTTTCTCGAGTAGCGAGTTTCATGGCAAGGTTTTGATGAGGCCCCGTGTTAGCTCTAATTGTACTGTTTCTATTCTATGCGAACTTGTGCCTGAATTTGTCTGAACTTCCTTTTTTTTTATCTTTTTATCTAATAGAAATTGTTTGTGCTTCTTGTTAATTGATTTTGCCCAATTTACACATTTTAATTATAAACAAGTTTCAAATACGCTCAATTGGATTCACCCGTCCCAAATAGCAAGGTCAGGTCTGATTAGAGAATGTTTTCGGATAAAAAAATGATATAAATTATATATACTAGAATTATGGGGTATTTTTGTCACAAAAATTTGGTGAAACCTTTTGACCATTCTGGTTTTATAATAATAGAGATCATTTTTTTTAATTTATAAATTAATATTTGATCTTACCATTGTATCCTTAACTATTAAATAATTAAAAGGGTATTTTCGTCAAAGTTTTGGTGAAGCCTTTTGATCCGCTTTGATTTATATATATATATATATATATGTATATTTGATTTAATCTAGAAACTATATATTTACTATTATAAAGAGATCAAAAAAATGGTTGGGGTCAGAGAATTCACCAAAAAAAAACTGAACGAAAATATCCCTAAAAAAATTATAACTTAAGTCAAACTTCTATATAATATTCGCAAGGGGTAGTCTTGTAAGGTTATAATCTAAAAAAAAAAACAATAAAAACTTCAAAAGAAAATTGAAAAAAAAAAAGTACGTTAAAAGAAGGCTAATGAGATGAAGCAGTTAAAATGAGAGGCTGTGCAGTTAAAAAGAAAATGGTTTATTACTCGAAATGCACTCAGAAGACACGAAGTCTTAATTTTCACCTATAATAAGAAATCGTGTCAATTTGTACCTACACTAGTATTCTGTCAGCGCCATATAACAATAATATTCCAAAATTTATAGGGACAATTAAGACATTTGGTATATTTTATTAAATTTTATATTAAAAAACATTTAAAAAAAATTAAAACAAATCTCAAAATTAAAACAAAGTCCTCCCCTCTCTCACCCCAACTCCCTCTTCGTCTCCCTCATTCTTTGCGACAGCAACCGCTAGCAGCACCACCCACCGTCGCCCTCTACTGCGACCAAGACTAGCCATGCGATCTCGCCCAAACAAACCACCTCACTCATACGAACCTTTCCTTGCCTCCCCAACCGTCTACTTCCACCATAGGGGACAAATAGAGCCAAGAAGCCTCTCCCTCGTCGTCTCTGACGACCACTCAGGTCGAATCAGGCTGCGAGATCGGCTCCAAAAGGTTCGTCTGGACAAGACAAATCTAACCCTACCATTCTTCACGCCCATCGGGACTTGTAGCTTGCAAATCGAGCGTTGAAGCTCGACGGCATTTGAAGGCTTCCGGCCATTTTTCGTCGATTTCAGGTAGAATCTCATTATTCTAAGCTTAGATTTGAGTTCCTGGGAGTTCATAGTTAAAGATAGGTGGTTGGATCGTAGTTTTTGGCAAGGTTGGTGCGGAGCTAGGTTTCCGGCCGCAGAGAATGAGGGAGGCGAAGAGGGAGTCGGGGAGAGAGAGGGGAGGAGTTTGTTTTAATTTTAAGATTTGTTTTAATTTTTTAAAAATATTTTTAATATAAAATTTAATAAAATATAGCAAATGTCTTAATTGCCCCTACAAATTTAGTAATATTACTACCACATCAGTACTTTTAACGGCATTAGTAGACGTTTGGTGCAACGGCCCTGACAGAACACCAGTTTTGGGTATAAATTGACACGATTTTTTATTCTAGGTGAAAATTGAGGCTTCGAGTCCTGTTCTGTGTGCATTTCGAGTAATAAACAAAATGGTACGTACATAAATGAGTGGGTGGGAAGCAGTTACCCTATTCAACTCACATTTTTTTTTAAATGTTAAAAAGAACAATAATGCTACGGGTACCACCTAAAATTTCACTTTTTGTATCGCACCATATGTGGTGTCTGACGTGGCATTCCATGTCATCATCTTCAATTACTTATCTCAACATAAAAATTAAAATAAAAACAAAATCAAACATTCAAAAAATTTTAATTAAAATACAAAATAAATAAAATTTCAACGAGACCAATCGTCTCCTTTCCAAAAAACTAAAACCCTAAGAATTTCATAGCATCAAATCGTCTCCTATCCAGAAAATCATAAACCTTAAAAATTTAACTATTATCTCCTACCTAGCTCTATCTGTCTCTGCAACTCGATTTCACCTTCAAATTCTTGCTCAAGGTATATGCTTTGATTTCTCAACCAAAAAATGATTATAAGTACATGGTCTTGTGATGATTTGTGAGAAAGCAAGTGTTTAATTTTCTGCAATTTATTTACAGGAATGTTGATCATTGGGCGTAGAGGCATTCATTTCTTGCATAAACTCAATGCGGAGAATGTTCCCAGTGCTCTGATAAAGAAGGGTCAAAGTCGAGTCATAGATGCTTAAAAATTTTAGGGTTTATACTTTTTTAGAAAGGAGACGATTTTATGCTTAAAATTCCTAAGGTTTTAGTTTTTTGGGAAGGAGACGATCGATCTCGTTTATATTTTATTTATTTTGTATTTTAATTTACATTTTTGTAATGTTTGATTTTGTTTTTATTTTAATTTTGATTTTGAGATAGGTAATTGAAGACGATGACATAGGTAATTGAAGACGATGACATTGAACGTCATGTCATACACCACATGTGGTGAGATACAAAAAGTGAGATTTCAGGTGGTACATGTAGAATTTTCCTAAAAAGAATAAGATAAATGGAAATTTACATCTTTAAATCCTATTATTTTGAGAAGATTGTATTAGATAAGTTTCGTTTTTAATATATTTAATCTTCCTCCAATCTCTTTACAATAAAAAAACATTCATTTTTACCTTCAAAATATATTGAATCTTAACTATTACCTGGACAACTTCCTTATCCTTAGCCCAACATGAAGTGGAGCCTTAACACAAGTTATAGAATTGAATTCAATAATACATACTTCTTGGCCTGGATATTGTATTGTTGAATGCGTGCGGTTTGGTAATGATAGACTTGTTTTTTTTGTCAGTAACAAGAAGTATTCCAAAACTTTCAACCAATGACTAATCTGTACCAGAGGCCGGGAAGACTCATAGAGGCATTTCAGCCTTCCCCTGACCACAAGTCAAATGCCAGTTTCGTGTCTCGAACGCAAGACCAGAGAATAATCCTGACTTGAAACCCGAATTTTCATTGGACCACTTGCTCGTGGTTTTGGTAATGATAGACTTGGGATTGCCCTTTTGACAGCATTATCCATTGAAATAGCCTAAACTGGGCAAAATGCATAATCTCCTAAACATGTTTTTTTCTTCCAAGAAAAGTCAAATGGCTAAAGGCCGGCATGCATGTACTTAATGTACAATCTTAAAGTTAGCAACAAACAATGCAGTGTCTAAAATTGAAAGCTACATTTTCTAAGAAGGAAGAAATATTTATTTGGTACTCAAAACTCACGTTACGTGATGATTTAATTTCACATCCAATAATATAAATAAATAATAAATTGATATATCTTATTTTTAGAGTATGAAATCATTAGGTCACTTAGTGTTATGGACTAATGATATTTCTCTCCACACGTTATGTGGGAGGTCTTGGATTCGACTCTCGTAAATGACAAATTCGATACCCATATTTATATCGTAATTCCTCATCCCCAGTATCATTGTATAAAAAAAAGGTATGAAATCACTCGTGAGAAGGACCTCTCATTTTTATCAACGAACAAATTATGTCGAAAAGAATTGGATTTCGCCATCCCCACCCAATTACCTCTAAGAAAGTAAATGCAAAAATTCTTATCCTTGCTTGCGAGCGCAAATTCCAATTCCATTGGCACCAATTAGCTTGCATTATCTAACCATATCTATATTGGTCCAATTAATCTTGCATGTTTGGCAAACCATGAATTAAACAACAATAATGAGTTAAATCCAGGCAATTCCAGCACTCAATTACAAACACAAATTGCCAAAACCAAACGATGAAAAGCAAGCAAACCATTTTCTTCGAATTTTTCGATTTTAACTGAGTGAAAACGGATTTATCAAAGAAGACAGCCTCCTCATAGCTTTGTAATTAACTCCTCAATATGCCATACACCAGCTGTAGGTTGTAGAAACCCTTTTGCCTCAAGTTCTTCCCTCTTTTTAATTCCCCATTACCCCAAACTTGGGCGATCCCTAACAGAAAGAAAATAATAAATTAACTGTTACTACTACTAGTCTATGCCACATAAAATCCCATATCACTAGTTTCACATTGAATTATTTTGGTATGGCACGAAGCAATGATCGCCGGCGTGAGACGGTAATTGACATAGGGAAGCCGGCCAACTTCACCGGCGGGCTCGAGTTCTCCGCCCTGACCTACACCGTGAAAAAGAAGTCCAAGGATGAGGAGGGGAAGTGGTTTGACCAAGAGGTTGACTTGTTGCACAAGATCACAGGGTTTGCACCAAAGGGGTGCATCACAGCTGTGATGGGTCCCAGTGGAGCTGGGAAATCTACCTTCTTGGATGGATTGGCTGGGAGAATAGCGAGTGGGAGTCTTCAGGGGAGAGTGTCCATGGATGGCAAAGAAATGAGCCCCAGCTTGATTAAAAGGACTTCGGCCTATATTATGCAAGATGATCGCCTTTTTCCAACTCTTACGGTCTATGAGACTTTGATGTTTGCTGCTGATTTTAGGCTCGGCCCAGTTTCTGTTACTGATAAGAAGCAGAGAGTCGAGAAGATGATTCAACAGCTCGGATTATCGGTAAGTTCACACTTTTAACGATATATACTACTTAAATTCTACTTCTGGTCAAACTTAAACAAGTGCTCATTTTTGTGACAATTTACTGCGTTTATACCTTGACTTTATAATTTTCATCACCTATAAATTTCTAGTTCATGACACATAACTGTCTATAATCAATTTCCTCACATTTTTCGTCAAAAGTGATCCGTGTAGTCACATGTTATTGTTGTTATTTTTGTCAAACCAAAGCAAAATATAGTTAAACATGGATTACAAGTAATTGAATCGAAGCAAATTTTCGTCTTTGAATGAATAATTTATGACCCGGTTTTACTTATTTCACTTGGTTTGAGAACCAACAATCTTGAAAAGAAACTTTTGCGACTATTTTTGGGCTCATAATATATTACAAAATTGACGATAAATAATTAATTAGGTGTTATATTTAATAGTGACAATGTCAAAAAAAAAAAAATTAATAAAATATTATCAGGAGTCAAGGTAAAACGGTATTTATAATTTTTTCTTTATATCTAATATTATATTGTTAGACGGTGAATTTTAACTCTAAGGATTAATATATAGTTCAAACAAAGTAATGCCCAATATTGATATGTTTTTCGCAGTCTGCTCGAAACACTTTCATAGGCGATGAGGGAACCAGGGGAGTATCCGGCGGTGAGCGGCGGAGAGTCTCAATCGGAGTGGACATCATTCACGGGCCATCACTCCTCTTCCTCGACGAGCCAACCTCCGGCCTAGACTCCACCAGTGCTCATAGTGTCATTGAAAAGGTGCACCACATTGCTCGCTCCGGAAGCACAGTGATCCTCACCATTCATCAACCCTCATCAAGAATTCAGCTGCTTATCGACCATCTGATCATCCTAGCTCGAGGGCAGCTCATGTATCAAGGGTCGCCAAAAGATGTGGGGCTCCACCTTGGTCGAATGGGCCGAAAAGTCCACAAGCAAGAGAGCCCAATTGAGTACCTTATTGATGTGATTCAGCAATATGATCAGTCTGAGCTTGGGGTGGAAGCACTGGCTGAGTTTGCGTGTACCGGTATGAAACCGCCGCTGTTGGTGGATGCAGATATGTCAATTGTCACGGTTGCCCCAACGCCAACACCACCGCGACATGGCGGGCGTGAAGGGCAAGAGGACAAGGGAAGGTCTGGAAATAAGAGGCTGCATTTGCAAACTAGTACACCTAGGGCCAATGACTTTGATCATAGTGTGAGAAGCCCTTATAATAATAATTCAAGGTCATGGACTCCTAGCCAAAGTGGAGTTATGCAAACCCTCCAGAGGTTTACCCCTTCAAGGCAAAGGGCAGACCTAAAGATGCAAAGCACCATGAAGTAAGTAATCCTAAACAAATCATATTTCACAATTGATGCTAATGAGGGTTCGAATAATTGTCTAACATGACATCATAGCTCTCTGCATACTTTTGGGTTGGAGTATTTGTGTAAATTTTATGTAATGTGATTAATCGACATTAGGCGCGGACCAAGATTCTGGCAGGGTGTGCTACAGCCGGCCCCAAATTTAAAAATTAGAAAGGAAAAAACCTAGTTATAATAGTCCTCATTTAACATTCTGTTCACTCATCTCATAACAGTTGGAGTATTTATTTTCATTTTCTTTAAAATTTTAGGCATTTGGGTTGCTTATTTTGATGTTTTTTCGCGTTATATGTTTAAAATATATTTTATATAACCTTTTTATCTATGTATATTGCAAGTGAAAGTGAAATATATACTAGATGTGTCAAGAACTATAGAATTTAGAAAACATCAATAAACCAAAATAACTTTTGTTGAATTTTGATAAAAAAATATCCCTATTTCAATAGTACTGAGTTCGTGCTTGATTCAGATTTGTTACTTTTTGGCAGTGCATCTCCTGGCTACAATTACTCAAGTGAGATTGTTCCAAGCACACCGACACCTCACAGCAGCGACTATACAGTGAATGAAAATGACTATCTCACCCCTGACATTGGTCCAAACACAAAACCCCACCACCAACTCGGCCCCAAATTCGCCAACGCCTTCCTCCCGGAGACTTGGATTCTGATGAGGCGCAACTTCCTCAACATCATGCGCACGCCGGAGCTCTTCCTCTCACGACTCGTAGTCCTCACATTCATGGGCTTCCTGATGGCCACAATGTTCTTGCACCCACCGGAAACCACCCAAGGCATCACCAACCGCCTCAGCTTCTTCATCTTCACAGTCTGCCTCTTCTTCTTCTCATCCAACGACGCAGTCCCCGCCTTCATCCAAGAGCGCTTCATATTCATCCGGGAGACCGCCCACAACGCCTACAGAGCCTCCTCGTACACAATCGCCGGCCTAATCACGTACCTCCCATTTCTTGCACTGCAAGCAACCGTCTACGCCGTCATTGTTTGGTTTGCTTTAGGGCTTCGAGGGCCTTTCCTATATTTCCTCATCGTTCTCTACGTTTCCCTTCTCTCCACCAATTCATTTGTGGTGTTTGTGAGCTCCGTCGTGCCTAATTACATCTTGGGCTACGCCGCCGTCATCGCCTTCACCGCCTTGTTCTTCCTTTTCTGCGGCTACTTCTTGAACAGCCACGACATCCCACCGTATTGGAAATGGATGAATCATGTGTCCACCATGACGTATCCTTATGAGGGGCTAATAATCAACCAGTACCAAACGAATGACACGTTCGGGCACAACCCTGACGGCACCAACATCACCGGATTCAACATCTTAGAAGGCCTTCGCATAAGCTACGGCCATGAATATCACACGCTTTCGGAATCGAAGAAGTGGGAGAAGGTGTACATAATGTTGGGCATGACTGTTCTATATAGGGTTTTATTTTACTTAGTCATTCGTTTCGCGTCCAAGAACCAGAGGACGTAAAGAAAAATACTGCAGATGGATACAAATTAAGAGAGTGTGTGTGATCATTCATCATGTTGATCAATTTGCTTTATCAAAGTTATGGTTTTTTTTAAAAAAAAATTGAACTGTTGATTAATTTCTAATGTTAGCTTCTTTTTGTATTTCTTTGAAGTCATATATGTTGAGAGCTTCAGGGAATTGGTATTGTGTGTGTAGCAAATTTGTTGACAATTGCAAATTAGACTATGTACGTGGGGATACTGTAAACAACTGAAAATAGTTACTTCAATTCATGTTTTTGTTCCTGTGTCAACTTCATCAAGATTAATAATACAAAATTTTCTGAGTCATTACTGATTAAGAATTCAAGATTTTGCAAAATATATTTTGAGATTGATAGAGTAGTATAGTTAGCATTATTTTTGTAGTGTCAATATTAACTTTGCTTCACTTGTTATGCTTTTATGCTTGCCAAATTTACCAATCAAGTCATAAATCCAACTCGATATGGCAATGCATACAAATAAGTTTTATGTTTTAACTACAAGTGAAAAATTAGCTAGGGAAAATTAGATATTTCTCTCCGCATATTATATGGGAGGTCTCAAGTTGACACGGAACTAACGGAGATAGTAGAAGATAACACAATTGAAAACTCTTGGATAGCTAGGAAACTCGCTACTCTAAAGAATCCACCTTAGAGATCGATAAGAGTTGAACAACTCGCCACTCAATGGAATCCACCAAAGAGATGAGAGAAGATAGTTTTGGAAGAATACTATTCACTAAGAAACTCACGACAAAACAAAACCCTATTTCCGAAGGCTAAATGCGGTCGAAAATATCAGTTTTCCATCAGAAATATGCTTTTACGAGGTCAACTAGCCGTCATAGGCCATCGTAAAAGCATTTGTCACAAAAGGTGTTTTCCAATGAACCATCGTAAAATCTTCCATTTCTGACAATCCCTAATTGTCGGATATGTTTTGTTGCCGTCGTAAATAAGCTTTTTAAAAGGAGGAGATTTTTTTGCGACATATTTTATGCATCGTAAATAGTTTTAGAGTCATCGTAAATGTTCTGTATGTGGATGATCTCTTTTTTTTTTCGATAACAAGGTTACGACAACACTCCATCCATTGGAAATACATTTCCGAAAAGAAATTGTTGCTTCGACGGTCATTGTCCATCACAACTACACATTTCCTACGATTACTAGTACTCATAAAAACTGACTACTTTCTCGTAAAAGGAATTCGACTATTATTTCCAACAACCAAATATCCTTGAATAGTTAGGGTTGGTCTCATTCAAAACTCTATAGCTCTTCCAACTACTGCTCACTTTTCGGACCAGAAGAGGGCTATCATATCTTTGAGAAATTAAGACCAATAATTGATGCTGCAGGTGCTTCAGGTGCCAACGTATTGCTTGCAGGTCTGTTATGCTCTCAATCCAAGTTAGGTGAAACTCATTTTGATTGACTTTGTACTGGTGTCTTATTTTCAAGCATATTTATTCAAATTGATTCCGAGAAGCATGGACAATGCCATTCGCCTTTTGTAGACGGGAGAAGAGGTGGTCACTACAAGAAATCATAAGTTGCCCGGCGGAATGACGTCGTCGGGCAACGTAAGACATCCGTCAAATAACACTGACAACGGCGACTCACCGTCGGGCAATAGGCGTCGGGCTACTGTAGTCGGGCTTTCAGATTACTCGACGAGCACAGTGTCCTCGTCGAGCAATTTCACAATGCCTGGCGGTAGTGTTCGTCGTTGATACTGTCGTCGAGCAACTAAAGTCAACATCTTATTACCGTCGGGTAAGGTTCATACAATCCGTCGGGTAAGGTTCATACAATCCGTCGGTTAAGGTTAACACTATCCGTCGGGTAACGTTATAAACAACCGTTGGGTAACGATATATACACCCGTCGGGTAACGTTATATATGGTCGTTGGGTAACGTGTTGGGAAAACCGTCGGCTAACGGCATATATGTCCGTCGGGTAAAGTGTTACAAAACCCGTCGGGTAACGTTATATATGTCCGTCGGGTACGTGTTACACAACCCGTCGGGTAACGTGATATATGTTCGTCGGGTAACGTGTTACACACCCGTCGGGTAACATTTCCCCCTTTCGTCGGGTACAGTTTTAAAAATCCCGTTTTTATGCCCGATGGAATGATTGTGTGTTGGGCAAGCGTTCCATATTTAATATATTTTTAATAAAAAATTTAATTAAATAATAAAAAATAAAAAATTTTAATTAAAAAAATTTAATAAAAAGAATAAAAATTAAATTAATATTAAAAAAAATGAATGTAATATTTTGACATCATTAAAACTATAAAAATATTGTATATATAGTACACTCTAACAATTAGTCGAGGGGTCAAAGTAGCCGGGATCCTGAGGGGGCTGTTGGGTGGGCGGTGAGAAAATGGCATCCAATCCATGGTCACCCATACGTTGAAAGATGCTGTCAAGGGGGCTCTTGATTTGTTGGTTTTGGACTTACATCTCCGCAAATTGGACTTTGAGCTGAGCATTTTCGGCCTGGAGGATATCGAAGTTTCTCCTTAGGTCCGACGTCTCCTGGGTATTTTGCCTATCTGAGATGAAGACGACGACTGAGAGACAGCCCGCACAATCCCGTCGCCCGCCCCCCGAACGACCCTCCCTGGGCGCCTCCCAAGTTGTCGCTCCAGAATAGCGATCGACATATCGACATTAGGGAGCTGCTGCTCCAACAGCACATCCGGATGCGATAGGGTGAGCTCAGCTTGTGTCTACTGGACGTCTTGCTGCATCGCATCCTACAAATTCGAATAAATATTAATTAGAAATATAATTATCAAATTCAGGAAAAATGTTTAATCTTCAAAAAATATACTTACGTGAATTCGATCAGCCTCTTGATCCCCCCGTCCAGCGTACACCTGCCCCTAGGCATCCACCTCTGGGAACAACGACCCGGCGATGCGCCAATCCTCCTGTCGGGCCGATAAGGATCGCGACCCCCCGTGGTGGTTGAATTTTTTCGCTCCCCGATTTGATTTTTGGCAATCGATTTCCGCTATTCATTCTTAAAACCAAATATTAGATTTTCAAATAGAAAATAACATAAAAATTAAATAATTTAATTAATTAAATAGATAATACGTACCAAATAGGTGGGGGACACGAAATGGTCGCACAACCACAACCACCTTGGCAGTTTTGCCCCGTCCAACTCTTTCGAAGGATTTGACCGAGCTTCCTCCGGAGAAGGCCAAGACAAGAAGTACTTGTGGAGCTCGTACTTCCAGTCGACGTACCGTAACTGCCAGTGGCGGCACAGGTATGTACTGAGCTCGACGTTCTCCAAGTCGAACTCAAAATTAATCTGGAATCAATTATTAAAGTTAGTAAAATAATTAAAAAATATGAAATTAATGTTAAAAATGGGAAAACAATATACCGATAACTCGCCCCAACAACGCGTGATCTCCTCTGGGGTTTGGGTTCAAAAAGTCTCCCCCATCATCAGTGACTTGGTGCAAAGAATCGCACCAATGTCATGAACCAGGAGGCTGTGAATCTTTACCAGTGCGGTCCGGAGGCGCTGCACGTACACCACCAGTATCTTTGCATTTGTTGTCCTGCAAATCCGCTGGGATGTCAAACCTCGGTTTATCCCGCGCACGTTCACCGACCTACCTGCAAATTCGATGAACATTAGTAAATAAAATGAGTAGCAAATAAAAACGGCTGGTTAAATAAAAAAAATAATGAGCTTACCCCTAGGGAGTGATCCGACATTAGTGCATGTTTCGTCGGCTCCGACGTCGTCCTGTGAGGGCTGAGGGTCGGTACGGGGTTCCCCCAATTTCTTACTATGTTGTTGATGAGCCGATCGGGCACCGGATCGCATATAAATCGACATCGATGCGTGAACGGACGCCGCTGTTGAGGCAACCGAGTCTGAGGCTGCCTCCTCAGGCTCATGATCATCAACGGGATCAGGACAAGGGCGAGACCTAGACATGACGAAGGTGCGATGCGACATCTACAATATCAAATAATAATTAATTAATATAAAATTAACCATCACATTTTTAATTAAATAAAAAAAAACCAAACATTTTTAATATTAAATATTAAATTAAAAAAGTAAAAACAAAATCACATTTAAAATTAACCAACATTTTATACTTCCAATAAACTTAAAAAAATAAAGCAATAATTGTTTTTAGTAATAATTAGTAAATTGGTATCTAAAAACTAAAACCACCAAATTCTAATTTTTTTAAATAAATCCAACACAAACGAAAAATTAACTTAAAAAATTAATTAATCCAAACGTACTAAACTCAAAATTCACAACATTATACCTAAATTTCTAAATCCAAATTTCGGGACCAAAATCTAACTTATATATTAATCCAAACATATAATATCCAAATCCTAAAATTCACAAATTAAAAATTTTTAAAACTCACATTTCCAAAATTCAGTTATACTACACCATATAAAAATTTCCCAAAATTGTTTTTAAAATTCAATTACCCAAAATTCATAAATTTCACATATCCAAAATTCACATAAATTTCATATCCAAAAGCATAACAAAAAACATAACATTATATCAATTCCAACATTATACGAAACATCAAAATTTCAACAAATCTTCAACTATTATATATACATTAACAATAACAATAAACCAATAACAAATATATATCCAAATATATATACATAAACATTAACAAAAACAATATCTAATTTCATAAATTCTTTTTCCAAATAAAAATTAACACTAAACCAATATATCCAATATCAACCAATATAAACCAATAAACCAATATATCCAATATCAACCAATATAAACCAATATAAACAAATATATCCAAATTAACAATAAACAATATATTGAAACTAACATTAACATTAACATTAACAAAAACAATATCTAATTTCATAAAAAAAATTTCCAAATAAAAATTAACACTGAACCAATATATCCAATATCAACCAATATAAACAAATATATTCAAATTAACAATAAACAATATATTGAAACTAACATTAACATTAACATTAACAAGGGAAGCGGCGGCGACGGCATACCTCGGTGAGGGGAGACGGTGTCCTTAACTGCTTGGTCGGCGGCTTGAGGGATAGCAAGACAAGTTGGCAGCTTGGAAAGGTAGAAAATAACGAAGTTTTCGGGTCGGCGAGCAAGAGGAAGAAAGGGTCGGCAGTTTCGGAGATGGGAAATTTCAGAAAATGAAGAAGAAGGAAGAAGAAGAAGAGTCTGTCTGATTTAAGTATCAGACTGTCTGTGGCCGGACGCAAACATCCGTCGGGTAACACTTTAATGACCCGTCGGGTATTAGAAACCAGTGCTTATTCGTCGGGTATTTGTGTTCCACATCCGTCGGGTAACGATTAAATCATATCGTTGGGTAACGTTTTAGTTACCGTCAGGTAAACTCTTTGAACTCCGTCGGGTTATTTTAATGATTCCATCGGGCAATATTAAGCGGTAAATTTCAGAATCCGCGAATATTTAGGTAGGAAGCCCGTCGGGTAACAACCAAAACACCCGTCAGGTAACGATAATGGTAAGATATCCGTTGGGTAACACCTTTACTATCCGTCGGGCCACAAAACACGGGACTTTTGAGAATCCGTGAAAATTAGGCGCAGGGTCTGTCGGGTAACATTTAAAATATCCGCCGGGTCATATACCCGGTCAGTAGTCCATCGGGTAAGAGTTACTTTGTCCGTCGGGTAACACCAAGCGGGAAATTTGAGATTTCGCCAAAAATTAGGCAGAAATTTGGAATTTTTGAAAACTGGCAAATTTATTGATGTTACCCGACGGAGGTTTCACATATCCGTCGGGCATGACCTTTCTGATGCCGTTTTTTACCTTAATCTGAAAACCAAGTCCGGCGAAAGTATAAGCAACTTCCGAACCGTTCAAAATTTGGTTTTACATGCCTAAAGCCCCATTTATCGTTATCTTGTTGTTTTGAGGATTTCAAGCCGTCTGATCGTGCAAAAATGTTGTGTAACCGTTGAATCGTCGCGCACCGTTACCTAATCCTGGGATTTCCAATTTGGGAAATTTTTCGCGTAGGCGATCTATGGGTACCTACCATAAATGTGGACGGTTAGATAGGTCATTTTCAATTTTTAAGTGTTTGAAAATCAGAAAACAACCATATTTCCCAAGGAGTTTAAACTCTTCAAGGAAACTTCAATACATTTGTCGAATTTTGGATCCTATTGATATTCAAACGATTGAATTTGAGTGATCTAACTGTTCACTTTGTGGTTTTACATGCCTAGATCTCGCCCGTCGAAAATCTTGATGTTTTGAGGATTTCAAGCCGTCCGATCGTGAAGAAACGTTGTGTAACCCTTGTATTGTCGCGCACCGTTTCCTAATCCTGGGATTTCCAATTTGGGATATTTTTCGCGTAGGCAATCTATGGGTACCTACCATAAATGTGGACGGTTAGATCGGTCATTTTCAATTTTAAAGTTTTTAAAAAGGTTGGGTAAAAAAAAAAATTTAAGTTTTTAATCTGCTAAAAACATCATACCCAACGAATATTCAAATACAAACCCGTCGGGTAATAGGTGTAATAAAAAATTGTAAATATAATCTGCTCGATCATACCCGACGGATATTCATTTATAACCGTCGGGTACTATTAAGAGGAGGTAGACGTCGGATAACCCGTAACTGATCCGTCGGGTAACCGGCGTTATAAAAAATTGTAAATATAATCTGCTTAATCATACCCGACGGATATTCATTTATAACCGTCGGGTAATTGTAAGAGGAGGTAGACATCGGGTAACTTGTACCGCATTCGTCGGGTAACATGTGTTATTAAAAATTTGCCGTATAATCTCCTAAATTATACCCGACGTATATTCATATATCTATACGTCGGGTAATTATATGCGGAGGCCGGCGTCGGGTAACCCGTACCCTATGTGTTGGGTAAGTGTAAGAGAAGGCGGTCGTCGGGTCACCTAAACCATATCCGTCGGGTAAATAATTGTTTATAAAAAAAATTATCAAAGCACATTTTATAGACAATATTTTTGGAAAAAATTTGTTTTATCTTTTTTGGTTTAATATGAATATATATTGGGTTCTATTTTTTTCAAATTGCACTAAAGAGTAAAAAGTGACCCTCATGATTTATCACTTTGACCTTCATGACTTATCATCAAAATATTTGACAAAATCTTTTACCTTCATTTATTTTGAAGTTGCGTATTTTGTGGAGTGCATGTATGGTCTCCTCACATTAAGAAAGTAAAAAAACTTTTTTTTTGAATGAAATCATACAACATACATATAAATCAAATATATTGATTTGAAGATGGATATTACATATATGAATGAAATTTCGAATTTACAACTTTCATTCGGAATCGCTTTCCCCCTCCCAATCACGCTCGTCATCCGACATGTGTACAATACTTGATTCCTCCGAATCACTTTCAATTTGTTCTAATTCCCCCAGATCAATAAAAATGTCATCAATTTCAATTAGTGGGATGATGTCATTGGTCCGAACTCCATCCACGTTGTGGGTGGATGCCGATGAATCCACCTGGTAAATGATTTGGTCATCGTTTATTTCCCCATCTTCTTCATGGTATCGGTCATCCAAGTCCCAAATGTTTCTATGATTCACCATCTCAGCTACTCTCCATCCACCACCAGCTTTTGGATCATCCAAATAGAATACTTGTTTCGCCGTACTAGCGAGGATGTAGGGATCACTCTCAAACCACCGAGTGTTTGTGTTTATAGAAGTATATAACGGATCTTTGATGACACTTCCTGGGATACTTGGGTTCGTATCAAACCAATGACACTTGAACAAGATGACTTCCTTGCGATCAGCGTATAACACCTTAACCACAGTTAACAATTTCCCGTAGAAACCTGTCTCAGCATTTTCCCCATCCCCCGACACGAAGACCCCGTTGTTTTGAGTAGACAACTTGTCGTCTCGTTCTGTGCACACGAACTTAACTCCGTTAACATGACAACCAGTATACGTTTATCCTCGGAATGGGCCAATGGCCAGCTGCATTAATTCTTTATTGAATTTTGGCGAGTTGACATCTTTCAGATGTGCCATCTGGTAAGATACACACAAGAAACGAAATAGGTAAGCTTAAAACCAATTTAAAAAATTTGGAAATAAAATATTTGACTTACATGCTGGGAAAACCAACGTGGAAACAGTTGTTTGTCTATTTCTTCCCAATTAGAAGGAAATTAGGCCTTCATCAACGTCTCGTGATGCTCGTGAAAGGGCCAGACTTCATCACAATTGTTGAGAATGAACCAATGAGCCACCTCCATGTCGGTATTGATGAACGGCTTCGAGATTGGACCAGTGCCGAATGGTTGTGCAGGTTGGGCAAATACAAATAGGGTCTCAGGACGTTGACCACCATCGTCGTTGCGAGACGCCCTATTGAAGGCAGTTTCAACATTTCGAAGGTACATTGCACAAAATCTGAGTGCCTCCTTTGCAATGTATGCCTCGACTATAGAGCCTTCGGGACGTGTCTTGTTCTGAACGTACCGCTTATACATACCTAACATTCTGCAAGGAAAGTTACATTAAGATTCACATATATACATGATAGTAAGGAAATATTATCAAATAGCAGGGATAAGTTATACCTCTCGATGGGGTACATCCAACGATAATGCACCGGGCCAGCTAGCTTTGCCTCATCCGGCAGATGTATTAGTAGGTGCACCATTATATCAAAGAATGCAGGTGGATATATTTGCTCAAGCCGGCACATGATGTACACAATATCCTCGTTAATTGCTTGAAGGTCCGCCTTAACCAATGACCTGGCACATAGTATCTGGAAGAATTGAGACAAATAAACTATCGTCTCAACAACACCAGCCTCCAAGAAGGGTCGAATACCAATCGGAATAAGTCGTTGTAGTAAAACATGATAGTCATGGCTCTTCATACCAGAAATGGTCCCACCGTCCGTGCTAACACTCCGGGATATAATGCCGGCGTACCCGTCGAGAAATTTCACACCCTACAACCACTTCAGGAATTTTTTCTTATTGTCCGGCGTAAATGTATAACTTGGATGAGCTATGATGTATTTGCCATTGACGACTTTTGGCCACAAATTAGGCCGAATCCCCATTTCTTTCATGCCCATACGAGTCTTTTTTGTGTCCTTTGACTTGCCTTCAATGGGTAAAGTCGTTCCCACAACACTCTCAGCAACATTCTTCTCGATGTGGATAGGATCGGCGATGTGTCTGATTTTCAATTTCGACCAATATGGCAACCGGAAGAATATGCTTTTTTTCGTCCAATTTTCCTGTTCGGCTGGTTTCAAGCCTCTTATCACGAACTCATGTATACTGTTGAGTTTGGATAATATCTCATCACCGCACCTCTCCCTTGGTCGACCTCTTAACTCTGATTTACCATCAAATGAGTCAGACTGCATTCGCCATCAGTGATCCCAGGGCATAAACCTTCTCGCACCCAAGTAGCATACCTTATATGCGTGCCAAAAGGACGTTGTGTCTAGTCCACATGTCGGGCAAGCAAGATAGCCCTTGGTGCTTGTTGGTGGAATTAAAGAGCAAGAAATATGCAATTCAATTATAACAGTTATAAAATCCTTGCAAGTGCACAAATCGATAAGAATAGTATAGTAGCACAGCAAGAGTCGATCCCTCGAGGACTTGTATCAATGTTATGACCACTTTAGTTCAGATTTATTAACTTAAATAAAAAAAAACACACACACACGTTCACACACACACACACACAGGGGGGGGGGTGGGGTTTATGATGTGAGAACTGAAATTTAAAGACAAGTAAAATAAAATGCAGAAAATAACAATGCAAGAATTAACGGTTCATTGATTATTAACTAAGGCGAATTAAGGCTTACTATCCACTCTAAACAATTATAGCTCTTAACCAGATTTCCTTGACCTAATTACTATGCATTTTCTGAATTAGGTGCCCGTGCCTAGGACCTGGCGTTGGTTTACTAGACACATCTTATTCCCTCTTACTTAGCATGTTCTAGATAGGGCATATGCCTAGAACGTCTATCACCTACCTTTTAAGATGATGCATGAAGTTCAAAGAGAATTTAATGACACCACATTAGCCTAGCAAAGTGACATGCAATCCTAGGTCGTTATGAGTTAAGATTACAAGTAAGAATACTTTCGATGCTCCAAATCACAAGATGATATGACGGCCACTCAAGCAATTACATCTATAATTATATGCAAACAAGGTAGCTAATCTTATAGGCATAAATTAAGGTCATTAAGCACAGTAATCCAACTTATTCAGCATGCATAACAATCATAATCAAGAGCCAGAAATCCAATCAACAAGCTAACATGGCTAGGGGTTCAAGCTGCCCTAATCCTAACGACTACTCACACATAACTGAAATTGAAACAAATATAATTGAATTCATAAGTGAATTGCAATAATGAAAATAAGGGTACATAAGAGATTGTTAAGAACAGGTGTAGCAGAAGACACGACAGAGCCTCTTCTCCAAGCTCCACGTCCAATAATCTATCTGTAAAATATTATCTCTAAAAATATGCTCTCTAATTATCCCTCTCTAATTCCCCCCAAAACACTGAACAAAGGCTCCCTTTTATAGACAAAGGGAAAACCTTGTCCTATAAGGATTGGTAAAACCATGTCCTATAGGGATAGGGAAAGTTATTGTAGTTTTAATTAATTACAAAGTCCTTAAAATCTATTAGAACCAATTAGAGTACGGCTGGGAATGCAAGCTAGCAAGTGGGAACACAAGCTGGCCAGTGGGAACACAAGCTAGCCGTGGTAGAGGCTAGGGCTCCAAACTTGGCTTTTGGACTGTCTTCGTAATCAGGATCTGGGACTGTGCTTTTGAAGTACATCATGAGTATAGTAGAAGCGCATCTTCATTCAGGCTTGGCGCAAATGTTGTCAGGCTTAGCGCAGAGGGAGAACCTCTGATCCACCGCTGGCGGAACAGGGACCCCGAGCTTAGGCGCACATCTGGGCTCGGATGGGAGTTCTTGGGACATGTCCTCGACCTGCCTTGGTGCGACCTTGGCACTTCTAGGACCTGACCTTGATGTTATGAAACACAGGTTTGAGACCCGGAGGGCCTGATATGAGGTACTTGGCCAGTGGCCCAAAATAGGCGCATTGGCGCACTGCCGCACTCAGGACCCCGTTCAGGACCTGGTATTGAAATGAGGACATCTCCTTCATCTGGACTCCGATTTGAGTCATTCTTTTTGCGTTCTTTCCATATTTTACCTATCTTTCTAACTCTGCACAAGTATCACTAGATTGATCATTTTATACTATTGATGGCACGCAATCATTCAAAATACATGTAAGAGAGGCATATAAAGACATCAAAATGATGCATAAATAACGACTGATCAAATACCCCCAAACCTATCTTTTGCTAGTCCCTGAGCAAAAAAAACGCTAACAAAATGAAAAGACTCTTTAGTTAAGATAGAACATTTAAACCCCTAGGTTCATCTAGTAGGAGGAGTTTTGTCTCCTGAGGGTTATAACAGCACGATACCCACAAGCGTTTTACTTAAACAAAAAGATGCTAGAGATAGTACTCTTAACAAGCTAATAAGAATCAAAGTAAGTAACATGCTTTGCAGAACTAAAAGGAATGCCATAGACATGAGTGTCATGTGAAGGTGTACGTGTATAAATGCCAATATTTTCAGGTGATCAAGTTTGAAAACAACTTCATCTAAGTGCCCTAGAAAGATTTCGCCTCGACTCTAATCCTCACTAGGCAACTCTCAATTCGCACAAGAATCCTAGACTTACACTCTTTTCAAGCATATGTGATGAGTTTATGTTAAGAAATTCAAATTTAATCACGTATGAGTAACAATGAAGAATAGCACTTTATGGAAATAAAGATCTCATGAAAGGAATTGAACTTTAAGAACATAGATACGTACCTTAATCCTCAGCATGATTGTCCATAAGATCATTTTGGTCTTCCTTTTTAGGTTGTAATGGGGCTAAGCTTTGGGGTTTAGCAAGGAAGGATGGGATTCAAAGAACCTGAGTTGTGCCGAGGCATGAGAAGTCATGACTTGAACTTGGAATTTCTGAACTGAATCCTTTCTTAAGGCCCACGGCATTGTGCTTTCTTGAGGACTTATTTTGAGGCTCTTGTGGATTATTTTGAGGCTCTTGGCTCAATTCACTTTGTTTTTCACTTTTTCTCAATGTTTCTTTCTTTCTTTTGATTTGAACATTTTTTTATGTTCTTTCTTTTGAATTGAATTGAACCAAGATCATGCAATGATTTCTTCAAATTTTCGTGCAGCTTGCAACTTGTAAAGCTTTTCTTTACTTTTGAACTTTGAATTGACGCCAATGTCCTTTGAATTGGGCAGCATCTTCTTTCACCACTCATTCTCACCATGAATCTCATTTACGGCAACCTTAGCACAAACTGAGGTTATAGGGTATGGATGTGATGAATGGCTAAGTATTTCGGTTAGGTTATACTTTGGGTGATGAAAGAAAAGGCTGAGTGTTTGGCTTCAAAATTGGCTTAGGGAGCATGCAATAGGGTAGGATCAAGCCTTTAGAGGTTAAAGCATACATAGCCTACATCACTTCTTATGGCAAACCACACATTAAATCAAGAGTATCTAAATGGTGTTACTTCTTTAAGATTCAATGCAAAATTGATGTAATGAGATCAACAATTAAGAGCAAAATTGATGAGTGTTTAAGAGTAGAAAGAAGTATATCCCTCAGAAAGAATTGCAATTAGGCTCAAAGATCTCATAGGGTAGTCTCCACTAATTTTCTAAGGTTCACTCAAATTCAGTTATTTCATTCACTTAATCACTTAAAACATGGCATTGTGAAGTGCAGATTATGAACTACCTGACCATGGCATGACTCTTAGTAAAGAAAAGATAGTTAACTTAGCATATACATTCCTATTAACAAGTTATCATACTAATCACAAGTAGAAATTTAAATGTCCTGGCCGTGTATAACCCCCAAACCTACTTGTTTCTATATGCAAAATTTTAAATCCACACCCCCAAACCTAAACTGAACATTGTCCTCAATGTGATAAGCAGTAAGCATGACAACAGTAGAAAGGTTTGAGAGATATAACGGGCAGAAACAGAAAAGGAAGTGAGAAATACAAACCAGGGCTAGGCTGCCTCCTAGGAGTGCTTTATTTAACGTCTAGGCAAGACGGGGTTGGCATGCTAGGCATTTGATGGTGTGCCCAGGATTTCAGCGTCAACATTGAATCGATTATAAGCCTCTGGCTGTAGAATCTGCGCTGCATCATGGAGAAAAAAGTTAGAACCACAAAAAGGAATCCATCGATGAGAACGTAACTTATCGGGAAAGTGATTGAGGAGTGATTGGAATGAGAGAAGTTTATGTCCATTCTGGACTCTCTTCCTTGGACAATGCTCATGGGGGAACAGCTTTGGTTGTGCCCTGTACGTTCTTGACTTCATCCTTGGTCCCTTCCGTTGATATTTCCTTCGGAACTTGAAGAGGGGGACCAAGTTGAGTGCCTTTAGCATATTCTTGGTGTTTTTATGGTGGAACCTGCACGAGAAAAGTTCAACAGCATTAGGAGCTAAATCAGAATTCAAATCCAAGTTTGCCTTATTAAAATGAAAGTTAAATGTTCCAGGATTAAGTTGAGAAGGCGCATTGAATTTCAAAACCAGGTCCTTGTCCTTGGGCAGGGGCTGAGACACGGCTAGCATCAGATTGGGAGGCACAGGCTGGTCCTTGGGCTCTGCCGTGGATGTGTCTTGAAGCGTGGCCACAGCGCTGCGCGTCTCAGATTCGTGCTGGGAAGGTTCTGGTGCAGCGGCTAAAGACTTGCCCTATAGTGAATCAGTTGACGCAGCTTGGCGCATTGAAGTCGTTCTCTGGACATGTCCAGGTTCTGTGGCGCTGGGCTGTGGCTGCGGCAGGGCATTTAGCAAGTCCTGGGACTCAGCAGGATCCTGGGTTTGCAGCAAGGCATTAGGCAGAACATGGTCATGGTTGTGGGACACGGCTTGGGGCAATGTGTTGCTGCTAGGCAGCACATAGGGCAGGGGCATGGGTTTGACCTGGATGTCCTTGTCACCATCATCCGTCCTATTCTCTTCCTCCCAGTTTTCTTCATTTCGCTTTCCAATCTATTAGTGCAAGGCAAAGAGGTATAGTTAGACATGAAATCAAAATCAGAAACATTATAAAAGGAAGAGTATATTGGAGGGTATGAATTGGGTGGGTCCCACTGCTCAATCTGAGCAGAATCAGGAGACACTGTCACGACATGGCCTTGGGCGGAATTCATGGCCTCCATGGCAAGCACTTGTCGAAGTGTTGGCTTGATGATAGCTTCACCATGATCATCATTCCCGACCTCACTTGGTGGGGGACGTGCCTTTTCTTATGTTGGGCATACGATGAACTCAAACACCCTCTTGCTCTTTTCCATTATCTCCTCCAACCACTGGCTTTGCTCTTGTTGTTCTTCACAAAAAGCTGCCATGCATTGATTACGAGCCTCCATGTATTGCACCAAGGCCCTCAGCGAAGGTAGGAGGTCAGGAGTGGGTTTGGAGTGAGGAACTATTTGCTGGGAGTTCCATGTGAAATTAGGCTGCTAGCACCATCTTGGGTTGTATGGTTCTGGATTTTCGTGATTGCTCCAACCCGGGTTGTATGGTTCTGGGTTTTCGTGATTGCTCCACCCCTGATTGAATGAAGTTGGGTATGGATTGTTCCAAGCTCCCGTCTCCATGTATGGATAATTCCATGGTCCCATATCCACGTATGAGTTGTTCATATGTACATGAGAAAAATGACAAGCTAAGTTAGTAAAAAAAATCTAAAACAAATCTAAATAGTTACTATACAAAATTTAGTTCACTAAATCTGAATTAATGGGCACCGTTGAGGGACAAGTCCCCGGCAACGGCACCAAAAACTTGGTGGTGGAATTAAAGAGCAAGAAATATGCAATTCAATTCTAACAGTTATAAAATCCTTGCAAGTGCACAAATCGATAAGAATAGTATAGTAGCACAGCAAGAGTCGATCCCTCGAGGACTTGTATCAACGTTATGACCACTTTAGTTCAGATTTATTCACTTAAATAAAAAAAAACACACACACACGCATCGGGGGTTTATGATGTGAGAACTGAAATTTAAAGACAAGTAAAATAAAATGCAGAAAATAACAATGCAAGAATTAACGGTTGATTGATTATTAACTAAGGTGAATTAAGGCTTACTATCCACTCTAACCAATTATAGCTCTTAACCATATTTCCTTGACCTAATTACTATGCATTTTCTGAATTAGGTGCCCGTGCCTAAGACCTGGCGTTGGTTCACTAGACACATCTTATTCCCTCTTACTTAGCATGTTCTAGACAGGGCATATGTCTAGAACGTCTATCACCTACATTTTAAGATGATGCATGAAGTTCAAAGAGAATTTAATGACACCACATTAGCCTAGCAAAGTGACATGCAATCCTAGGTCGTTATGAGTTAAGATTACAAGTAAGAATACTTTCGATGCTCCAAATCACAAGATGATATGACGGTCACTCAAGTAATTACATCTATAATTATATGCAAACAAGGTAGCTAATCTTATAGGCATAAATTAAGGTCATTAAGCACAGTAATCCAACTTATTCAGCATGCATAGCAATCATAATCAAGAGCCAGAAATCCAATAGGGCTTCAAGCTGCCCTAATCCTAACGACTACTCACACATAACTGAAATTGAAACAAATATAATTGAATTCATAAGTAAATTGCAATAATGAAAATAAGGGTACAGAAGAGATTGTTAAGAACAGGTGCAGCAGAAGACACGGCAAAGCCTTCTTCTCCAAGCTCCACGTCCAATAATATATGTGTAAAATATTATCTCTAAAAATCTGCTATCTAATTATCCCTTTCTAATTCCCCTCAAAACACTGAACAAAGGCATCCTTTTATAGACAAAGGGAAAACCTTGTCCTATAAGGATTGGTAAAACCATGTCCTATAGGGATAGGGAAAGTTATTGTACTTTTAATTAATTACAAAGTCCTTAAAATCTATTAGAACCAATCAGAGCACGGCTGGGAGTGTGAATGCAAGCTGGCAAGTGGGAACGCAAGCTGGCTAGTGGGAACACAAGCTGGCCGTGGCAGAGGCTAGGGCTCCAAACTTGGCTTTTGGACTATCTTCGTAATCAGGATCTGGGACTGCGCTTTTGAAGTACATCATGAGTATAGTAGAAGCGCATCTTCGTTCAGGCTTGGCGCAAATGTAGTCAGGCTTAGCGCAAATGTTTTCAGGCTTAGCGCATCTTCGTTCATTTGTCAAGCTGCTCGAATTCACCGTAAAACAAAGCACAGTTGTTCTTACATGCATGGATCTTGATATACCCTAAACCAAGCCCCTTCAACAACTTGTTTGAGCTGTAATGATCTTTTGGCAGACAATTGTCTTCAGGGAGCATTCGGATGATAATGTCCAACATGTGATCAAAATTCTTGTTCGTTTGATTATACTCAACTTTCATGTGCATCAACTCCACAACTGCCCCTATAATCGAAAATGATTTACACCCGGGGTACAATTCTCGCTAAGCTTCTTTCAACAATATCTCATAATGGAGCTCAGAGTCTTCATGTTGCAACCTTGGCGCATCATCTTCCATATCATCTGATGCCGGAGGAAAAACATCGGTTAATAACTCAACGACTTGATCATTATCACATCGCCCATCCAAACCACTTTCGTCCCAGCGAGTCCCGGGAACCGAAGATGTCGATGCGGAAAATATTTCTTCACCGTGATAGATCCAATTAGTGTAGTTGTGTACGATCCCATTCCATTCCAGATGAGTTTGGACCTCATTCAACGACATCCAAATGCAATTATTACATTTACGGCACGGACACCTGATACGTCTTGTATCACTGCAATGACTAAGTGCAAAGACAATGAAGTTGTCGATCCCATCCAAATACTTATCAGAAGATCTATTAAACATTTGCATCCACCCTCTATCCATTGTGCCTGCTTTCACAACATATAGTCAACGTAAGTAATTGAGTTAACATTGTCCCGTAAATAGAACAAGTTAAAATCAAAAGTAACTCTTCTCCTTATGCCTCCGGTGATTTGGCCCTATTCCATTCGAGAGTGCTTGTTCTGTGCTGTGTAGTTTGCGATCTACGAGGCTAAGTTACGATCGAGGGAAATTTCGGTAGCATCTCCCTACAGTTCCCCAAATGCACGACGTAGATATTATAAACAAATATCTAGTAAGCATTCGGAGAACCTATAGGGGATACAAACCGAATTTCCCACAATCGAAACCTAACATCGGAGACCGCCAACTACACAACACATAGTTGCGCACCCCCAAACTGTCCGAATAAATGGACAATTCAAGAGTCAGTCAATCAATCTGATTCACTAACTCTCAAACGGGTCTAAGGTTTTTCATTGAATTTCATTATACGAAGTTAATCAACTCGATTAACTTCGCATAAACGGTTATGAAATATGAACGTATTTCACTATGTCGCACCTAAATAAAGCGTTTTAATAAAAATATCACCACAAATTCACAAATACGAGCATATATAAATTATGCATAAAACAAAGTTTTAAATTTTATAATTTATGTATATATTTTCTATTTCCCTATTTTCCTAACATATTTTCTAATTTCCAAACATAATTTCAAATTTTAATAATTTCATTACATATTTTTTATTTTCCTAAAATGTTTTTCTAATTTCCTAAAATATTTTCTATTTCCTTATTTTCCTAACATATTTTCTAATTTCAATAATTTCATTACATATTTTTATATTTTCCTATTTCTAACAAAATTTTTTAATTTCCTAACATTTTTCTTAATTTCCAAACATATTTTCTAATTTCAATCATTTCAATACATATTTTTTATTTTCCTATTTAACAACAAAATTTCCTAATTTCCTAACATATTTTCTATTTTGATATTTTCCTAATTTCATAACATTTTTTCTATTTTCATATTTTCCTAACAAATTTTCTAATTTCTAATTTCCACAAATTCTAAACAATTTCTACACATTTTCCACAATAAATACAAAAATTCCTAACATAATTATATCCAACATTCTTATCAAAATTAAATAGAGAGGTAAACACACATACCTTTTTATAAGTATTCCTTCAAATCAACTACAAAATTCCTACAACACAAAACATAATTAATTCCTAATCAAAAATCAAAATTTCAAAATTACAAGAAAATAAAATTTTCATACCTTAATATTTGATATTTTTTGATTGATAGAGAAAAAGGATTTGATTGGTAGTAAAATAGGTGATGAGATGATAACAATAGGTAGAGAAAGAGAGTGAGTGAGTGAGAGGGAGAGAGAGAGTAGAACGGAGGAGGATGAAGCAGAGAGGAGGAAGAAGAAAAGAGAGTCTCGGGTTTAAGTGTGTTTAGACTTTTGCCCGACGAACTCAATTCACAGAGCAATCTTTAATGATTCGTCGGGCAATATCGAGTCAACGCCCAGTGTTACCCGACGGCGATTGGTCGCCATTGTTGATAATGTTACCCAACGGGGGATTCAAATCGTCGGGTAACAACTTCCAATTTTGCGCGTCAAAGGCTTTTTCTTCCCGCCAACATGTTACCCGGCGAGTATTAATATCCATCGGGCAACATTAGATTATCCCGCGAGATAGTATACGTCGGGCAAAAACTAGTCGGGCAACTAAGATTTTCTTGTAGTGGGTGTGAGTTTGCAGTGCCGGTAGATGGGGAATCAACACTGGTTCCTCCAGGATCTTGCACTAAAGTATAACATGCATTAACACGATTCAGCAAAACATTGAAAACGATTCAACCACTTTAGCCTTGTTATTGTTGATTCTGATATATATGCATTAACAAGGAAGATTATGTTCATCAAAAAAAAAGAAATACAAATAGGTACGTAATGTTTTACTATAGGAATTAGGAATGTTTTTTTTGTCATAGCGAATAGGGAATTGTTTTACTAAAGCCAATAAGAAACGCTTTTTTTTTGGTATGTTGGAGTCATTTACTTGGTTTTTTTTATTTCATAGGGCAACTGGAGGAAAAAGAGATGAGGAAAGGGATTTTCAAGAAATTGGATGCAATGTAGGGTTAGTGAAAAAGGTCTGTGCAGATAAGCCATATTTACAGAATATTCTGTACTTGCTCAAGTTGAACCAGAAAATGTGCCATATATGGATGGAAAGCCCTGAATGTCTAGTTTCTACATAAATTTAAGATTCATGATTACGAGGTTGGACGAGGAAGATATTGGAAATTTAGTGAATACTGAGCAGTGCCGGGATTTATACGCGGGAATTGGCTAAGTACTTTAGCAATCTAATTTATCCGAGTACTCAATTGAGCTTTAATTTTCATTTCAAGATGAATAAAAGACATGCTAGAGGATATTAGAAGAACCCAATAGGGTGGGTGTACTTTGATCTGAATTAGACAACTGAATAATCAACATTTTTCACATTGTTGGGTTGTGCGGTTAGTGTTTTTTTTATTGTTGGGTTGTGTGGTTAGTGTTTCTTATTTATTTTCAATAAATATTCTTTTCATTATATATTTGAGATAGGATAGCATATTGACATTTGAAGCTTATTATTGGAATCAATACTTTCTAATTTAGTGTTGAATTAATTTGACAGGGTTGTGGTGGATTTCAAGATAGCTGGGTCTAAGGTTGATCCAGAGTTTGTGCTTGATTGAAGCCAAATGGGATGATTTCGTCGCTCGAATATCCCTCAAATTTGTTACTTGTGGTGACTCGAAAATACATAACTTTGTATTAAAGTTTTTTTCAATGACGTTTACGATGGCACACGTAAACTCTTGCCTCTTGCAATAGCCAATATTTATAATAAATATATATATATATATATATATATATATATATATATATTCTTGCAAATGGATAGTTAATTCCAACCATGATTAATTCTAATCGTAGATAAAGAATATCTTCCGGCAACCAAAATATGACATCGAAAATACCGCTTTTTAATTTCGATAATAACTAAAAGCGGCCATAAATATAAATTTACTACCGACATGGACTATTTCTCCTCGAAAATAGATAAACTGTAACGACCCGGAAATTGAATTATGGAATTTTTGTAAATTAGTTGGCAAAAAGACGAATTTACCCTTGGTTGTTAAGGGCGTGAAAGTCAATTTTGTTTCGAGATACTTTTGGTTGTGTTTCGTGTACCGTTGCGTAGGTCTCGAACTCATAAGTTTGTAGACAGATGGCACGTGGAAAACAGAGTTCAGGCGAAAGAGTTGTAGGTCTAGAATGTTCAGGGGCAATTTGGTAATCAGCCATGGGTAGATATTTTTTATCCCCAATCAGATCAGTTCATCATCATTTTCACTCTCTCTCTCTCTCTTCGACAGACACCGACCCATGCGACCCAAAAACTTAAAACCCATAAATTGCAAATTCGATTTAAGGCCAAGTCTCACATTTTGGTTCCACTAATCGAAATCTTCTCCTTCCCACGAGCACAGCCATACCAACCATCGAAGGAGACAACCGCGGGAGACGCTAGACCGAGGAAAACAAAAATCAGAAGTTTCGATTGATTTTTTGGCCAGCACAGGTACGGGTTTAGTGTTTTGAGGTCATTTTTGAGTTCCTGGGTTCGAGTAGATAGATTTAGACGTAAAATTCGTGAAAAATGGTTGAGATTTGAAGAAGTTAGGAAAAACTCAAGGTCGGCCGGAAATTGGGTTTTCCGGGGACGGAGGACGGCGGCGCACGGTGGCGCGGTCGTCTTCTCTGGTGAGACTCCGGTGACGGCGCATGGCGACCCACGGTGGCGCGGTCGTCTTCTCCGGCGAGACGGGCTAACGTGGCGTGCCACATGGCTGCCACGTGGATGCCATATGGCTGCCACGTGGAGCCACGTGGATGCCACCTGGGAGCCACGTGGAGCCACGTGGATGCCACCTGGGAGCCACGTGGGTGCCACTTGGCAGCCACGTGGGTGCCACCTAGCCATTCAGTCAGCAGTCAGTTGACTTAACGGTCAACTGACACCGTCAGGGTTTGACGGAATATGCTGACGGCGTCGGCATATTCCGTCAAAAGTTAACAGAGTTGGACGGAACCCTAACGCCATTCGTCTGGATGGAATATTCCGATTCTATCGGGATATTCTGTCAAGTTTGACGGAATATTCTGTCAGGACCCGTCCTGAATTTCCCCTCGAAACCCGAGAAGGACCCTGATCCCGTCTGACAGCCTAAGGAAAGGTTCCCAAAATACCCTTCAATCCTTAACAAATATAATATAACCAACTTTACCTGTCAGACAAGAGATTCAAAGCACTCAACAATTTCAACAAATAACGACCATCCAATTCAAATATAATATCAGAGCGTCTAGGTAGGATAAATAGTACAATTTAGATATCCTACTCGAAGTTTAAATACACTGTACAGCTAAAATACTAATGCCTCCACCTCGTAAGAAGTGCTCGCGTCAACTCAACAACCTAGAGGGGTTTTAAACACAAAAGTTATGAGTGGACAAAAATAATCGTTTAAAAATCGTTTTCCGAGGAAATCTTATCTTTTTTCCCCCTCCATGAATAAAACCATACATGCATCAAATAAAACAGTTCATGATATAAAACATCATCTGTAAATCACCAGAATTCCATTTCTCTTTAAAACCACTTAGTTGGACCCACACAAAATCTGTATAATGAAAACATATCGTGGTCCACAGTTTGGTTTGAAAATCATCCTCAAAAGAGTTTAAAATCATTTATTTCAACCTGGACACATAATATATCAAATCCACTAGTCCCGACATTTCCAATAGCCACCAGGGTATCCCTTGGGGTGTGCTAGCCCTATACTACGCGTAGACAGCCTCGCGACCAGGTGGAGCAAAACTCTCAACGCCAGAGTCTGAGAAACAGTAACCATAGGGACAGAAAACCAGTGAAAACCAAATCTTTGAAAAATCACCAATTATATTGGAGGTTCATCGGGTTCACAGCATACAGCGGATCCTGGCCCCCCTCAAATTGGTATTGTTTATATTGGAGGTTCACCACCAATAGCGGATCCTGGCCCCGGATCCTGGCCCTCCTCAAAATAGTTCAACCCAAAATTATGGACTCAATAATTACCACGTCAAAATGATATCAAAACCGAGTCCAAAAACCATGTCATTTCTCAAAACACACTTTCACTGAAATTTTGGAAAACATGTGTCCAACAATCATTTTTCAATTACGGAAATTCAATGCAACAATACAAAACATTATTTAAACAAAGATACATTGATGCATGCATTACAGTTTATAAACCAAAAGTCCACTCACCACCTGTCCAAGCAAGCTCAATCTCGACTTGTTTGTCCCTCAGAGGTTCTCGAAGCAGTATCGTCTGTCAATAACAACAATCGGGATTACCGGCTAGTAATAAAACTCTTATATAACAACTCCCTAAACCCCGGGATATCCACCTACGCTACCCAAGAAAATGTAGCAACTTTGGACGCCCAAAATGACCTCTAAACGACGTCTGATCAATCCAAAACCTACTCCAACAGATCCGGAACATCGAAAACTAGTCAACACGCGTTGCCGTGAACTCAGAATCGACGCCACGCGCCGGTGATAGGCCGGAACACACGCCCATGTGCCGCCACACGCCGGCCACGCGCCTGTTACAGTACCCACGCGCCTGGACTGGTCCAACTCGACCCAACTGGGCCTGACCTGATCCAACTCAACCCGACCGGTTCACTCAACCCGACCTGTTCAACTCGACCTGATCGATTCACTCGGTCCGACCCGATCCTCTCGACCTGACCCAGTCTGACTCAACCCGATCGGTCACCGGCGACTCGCCGGAGAAGACGACTGGACCACCCTCGCCGCCGCCGTCTGGTTCGTCGGAATCCCCCATTTCCGGCCAACTTTCAAGCTATTCTAACTTCTTCAAAACTCAACCATTTTTCACAAATTTTACGGCTAAATCTATCTACTCGAACCCAAGAATCTAACTATGACCTGACAACATCAAATACGTACCTGTGCTAGCCGGAAAATCGATCGGAAGGTTCGGTTCTTCCTATACTCAGCCTGACACCTCCCGTAGTCCTCTCCTTCGATGGTTGGTACGGTTGTGATCGTGGGAAGGAATAGAATTCAATTAGTGGAACAAAAAATGGAAGTTTAGGCCTTGAATCAAACTTGGAATTTGTGGGTTTTGGGTGTTTTTATCTTCCACGGGTTCGAGGTGGGTTTGTGTGGTTCAGAGAGAAAAATGAGAATGATGATAATGAATTGATGAAATGAAGATGAAGTAAATGTTTTGGGGGTTAAAAATATCTACTCCCAAACCAAAATTACCAAAATGCCCTTGAACATCTAGACCCGTAACTTTCGTACACGAACTCTGTTTCCCGCGTGCCGCCTATCTACGAACTCGTGAGTTCGAGACCTACGCAACGGTACCCGAAACACCGCCTAATATTTTTCGAAACGAAACTTGAGTTCCACGCCCTTACTCGACCAAGGGTAAAATCATCTTTTTACAAAATAATTACAAAAATTTATAATTACATTTTTCCGGGTCGTTACAATCCACCCCCCTTTAAGAAATTTCGTCCTCGAAATTCATTTCTACCCTTGGAACAAATGAGGATATTGCGCCTGCATTAGTTCCTCGGTTTCCCACGTGGCCTCCTCCACGTTATGATTCCTCTATAACACTTTAACTAGAGGAATAGTTTTTCTGCGCAGTACCTTTTCCTTCCAATCCAGAATTTGCACTAGTTGCTCCTCAAAGGTCAAATCGTCCTTCAGCTCTAGTGGTTGCTCTTCCACCACATGAGACTCATCAAATAATTATTTCCAGAGCAAAGATACATGGAAGACATCATGAACTCTTGACAGTTCCGGGGGTAAAGCAAGTCTATACGCTACAGGTCCTATCCTCTCCACAATCTCATACGGCTCAATGTAGCGAGGACTCAGTTTCCATCGTCTACCAAAACGTAGCACTCCCTTCCACGGAGATAATCTCAAAAACACCCAGTCTCCAATCTCAAATTCAAGATCTCTGGTTCGGCGGTCTGCATAGCTCTTCTGACGATCCTGGGTTGTCTTCAACCTTTCTCTGATGATTCTTATCTTTTCCTCAGTCGTATCCACCAACTCTAGTGTTAACAATCTCCTTTCACCTACTTCAGTCCAGCACAACAGTGTCCTGCACTGCCTCCCATACAATGCCTCGAAAGGAGACATCCCAATACTCGACTGATAACTGTTATTGTAAGAAAATTCCATTAGAGCCAGGTGTGAATCCCTGTTCCCTTTAAACTGCAGTACACAAGCTCTCATCATATCCTCCAAAACCTAGATTGTCCTCTCAGACTGACCATCCGTCTGAGGATGAAAGGCTGTACTGAAATGTAATGTAGTGCCAAAACCCTTCTGCAAACTCCGCCAAAACCTGGACGTAAATCTAGGATCTCTATCTGAAACAATTGACTCTAGAGTCCCATGTAGCCATATGATCTCATCAACGAACAATTTGGCGTACCTGCTCATCCGGAAATCTTCCCGCACTAGTAAGAAATGTGCCGACTTCGTGAGTCTATCAACAATTTCCCATATTCCATCATATCCCTTATGTGTCCTTGGAATTTTATACACAAAATCCATCGTAATATGATCCGACTTCCATTCCGGGATAGGTAATGGTTGAAGTGTCCCATATGGTTTCTGCCTCTCTGTTTTCACTTGCTGACATGTTAGGCATCTACTCACAAACTCTGCAATTTCCCTTTTCATCCCAGTCCACCAATAGTGTTCCCTTAGGGTAGGATACATCTTGGTACCTCCTGGATGCATAGCGTAAGCCGAACTATGAACCTCATCAAGAATTTCCCTCTTTAGCTCCAGCTCATTCCGTACGCACAACCGTCCATCCTTAACCAAGGCTCCATCATCTCTAAGTACATAATCCTGCCTGTTTCCAGCCTCCAACCCCATCCTAATAATGCACAATATAGGATCCTGGAGTTGAGCCTCAATAATCAGATCAATCAGAACATGCCTCACATGGAAACTAGCCAACAAAGCCCCCTGGCTATCCATGTCAAGTACAATCCCCGCTCTATGGAACTCTACCAACAATGGTAGGTAAACTGTATGCAAATAGGCCAAAGAACCCATGGACTTCCTACTCAAGGCATCTACCACAACATTGGCTTTTCCTGGGTAGTACTCTATAGTACAATCATAATCCTTTTTCATCACAAGCCACCTTTTCTGCCTCAGATTCAGGTCCTTCTGAGTGAACAAGTATTTCAAACTTTGATGGTTAGTAAAGATCTGACACTTCTCCCCGTATAAATAATGTTGCTAGATTTTCAGTGCATGCACCACTGCAGCTAACCCCAAATCATGAGTGGGGTAATTCATCTCATGGGGTTTAAGTTGCCTAGAAGCATACGCTATTACCTTCCCATGTTGCATCAGCACACAGCTTATACCCCGCAACGATGCATCACTATACACCTCGAATCCCCCGTTACCACCTAGAAGGGTTAATACTAGAGCAGAAGTCAACCTTCTCTTTAGCTCCTGAAAACTCTGTTCACAATTAGCACCCCAGTCAAACTTGACTCCTTTCCTAGTCAACCGAGTCAATGGGGCAGCTATCGTAGAAAATCCTTCTACGAACCGTCTATAATATCCCACTAAACCCAGGAAGCTCCTCACCTTTGTCACTGTCCTCGGTTGCTCCCAGTTTGGCACTGCCTCAACCTTTTGGGGATCCACGCTGATACCCTCAGTCGAAATCACATGACCCAAGAATCCCACCTCGGTCAACCAAACTGGCATTTACTGAACTTGCAAACAATTGCTTTTTCCTAAGCATATTCAGCACCAACCTTAAGTGCTTCTCATCTACTTTAGCACGCCTTGAATGCACCAAGATTTCGTCGATGAACACACAATTACAAATCGATCCAAATAGTTTCGGAACACCCTGTTCATCAAGTCCATGAACTCTACCGGGACATTAGTCAAACCGAAGGGCATCACCATGAACTCATAATGACCATAACGAGTCCTGAAAGCTGTTTTCTGAACATCCCCTTCCCTGATTCTCAACTGATGGTACCCGGATCGAAGGTCAATTTTTGAAAAATACTTTGCCCCTTTCAGTTGATCAAACAAATCATCTATCCTAGGCAGAGGATACTTATTCCGCACCGTAACCCTGTTTAACTGCCGTTAGTCGATGCACAATCTCATACCACCATCATTTTTCCTCACAAATAATACCGGCGCACCCCATGGTGAAACACTTGGTCGAATAAATCCCATATTCACCAAATCATGCAACTGAGTCTTCAACTCTTTTAATTATGCCAGTGCCATTCTGTACGATGCCTGCGAGATAGGTTGAGTACCTGGTAGAAGCTCTATGGTAAACTCAATCTCCCGGTGAGGTGGCAATCCTGGAAGATCCTCTGAAAACACATAGAGAACTCACTCACCACAGGAATATCCTCCACTCTCATCGGAGTATCCCGAGTATCAAACACATGAGCCAAGTAACCCTCACAACCTTTCCTCAATAATTTCTCAGCGGTCAACGCCGATATCACTCATGAGGGTAGTAATCTACGATCTCCCTGAAACGTAAGTTTCCGCAAACCTAGACTCCGAAAAACCAATATCTTGTCATAACAGTCTATGGAGGCATGATGCATAGTCAACCAATCCATCCCCAGAATCACATCAAACTCAAAAATATCTAAGGGGATTGAATCTGCCTCCAACCCATGGCCTTCAACCATCACCAGACAACTGTGAATCATGAGGTTCGTCACTAACATATCTCCGGTAGGAGTACTAATACCCATGTCCCAACCAATCGGGGACAACTCTTTATCAGCACATAGTGAAAAATCCCGAGAAATAAAAGAACGAGTCGCCCCGGGATCTATCAAAACATAAGCATCACGGTTAAAAATAGATAACATACCCGTGACCACCTCTAGTGTTGCTCGGGCCTCCTGTTGCCTCATATTAAAAACTCGGGCCTGTGTACCTGAAGATCGACCACGATCCCCATATCTACATCTGGCCCTGCTTGTCCCACTAGCTCTACCGACCCCACTGAATTGGGACTGGCCCCCAACTACAGTACCAGACCTCTGTCATGCCCTATGGCTTGGCTCAGTAGCATCACGACCCAAGGAACTACTACCTGAACGACAATGTGGACAGAATCTCTTGATGTGACCAATCTCCCTACAGATGAAACAACTGAAGCCACCAGATCTGCCACCCTGTCTTCCGGTTGACTGCATTGAGGCACCGCTAGACTGAGCATATGATTGTCGTGCCTGGCCAGCTCCACCACTGCCTGACCCGGATCTCACACTCCCCAAAGATCCAGAACTATGACTGCCTCTCTTTGATGGTCCCTGACTGGAGGTTCCAACATTCCAGCGCTCCCGACGTCGCCTGGAACCACTGTATTGCTGCTGGACTGGCAAACCCAAACTCAATTCTACTCGGGTTGCAGCATCAGACAAAGTCATCAAGGAAGTGTGAGCCATAGTCATAACTACTGATCGAATCTCATCCCTCAGTCCTCTTTCAAATCTACGACACTTATCCCTCTCGATCACCACCAAAGTCGGTACAAAGCGACCCAGCGCTATAAATCTCTGCTCGTACTGGGGTACAGTCATGTCTCCTCGGTGTAAATGCAAGAACTCGACCTCCTTGGCCTCCCGATACGAGTGAGGGTAAAATTGCTCAAGGAATCACTCCCGGAACGCTTCCCAAGAAAGTGTATGGACACTCCAGCTTGACACCTCCAATGAATGCCACCAGTGGTAAGCAAAACCACTTAACAAAAATGTGGCCAACAACACCCTATCCCCTAGAGGATATCTCATGACCAAGAACACTCGCTCCAAGTGAATAATCCAATCCTCAGCATCATCAGGGCTAGAATCGCCCGTAAATATCGTCGCCCCTAATCTCTGGGCTCTCTCAATATCTGAAACCTCAGTAGTAGCCTTATCTTGAAGTACTAAAGCTAAAGTTTGACCCAGCTGTTCCAGTGTCTGCCTCAAATCAGGCTCCACTACGGGTTCATGGGTGTCTCCACCGTCCCCAAACTGTTGACGAGGCTCGCATCTCAGAGGCATTACGCTGAAAAGAAACTATAACTCATCAATACCAAAAATTCACTTGCACACTAGGTGTACAGTCTACAGGAATTTAACCTAGTGCTCTGATACCAATTGTCAGGACCCGTCCCGAATTTCCCCTCGAAACCCGAGAAGGACCCTAATCCCGTCTGACAGCCTAACGAAAGGTTCCCAAAATACCCTTCAATCCTTAACAAATATAATATAACCAACTTTACCTGTCAGACAAGGGATTCAAAGCACTCAACAATTCCAACAAATAACAACCATCCAATTCAAATATAATATCAGAGTGTCTAGGTAGGATAAATAGTACAATTTAGATATCCTACTCGAAGTTTAAATACATTGTGCAGCTAAAATACTAATGCCTCCACCTCGTAAGAAGTGCCCTCGTCAACTCAACAGCCTGAAGGGGTTTTACACACAAAAGTTGTGAGTGGACAAAAATAATCGTTTAAAAATAGTTTTCTGAAGAAATCTTACCTTTTTCCCCCTCCACGAATAAAACCATGCATGTATCAAATAAAACAGTTCATGATATAAAACATCATCTGTAAATCACCGGAATTCCATTTCTCTTGAAAACCACTTAGTTGGACCCACACAAAATCTGTATAATGAAAACATAATGAGGTCCACAGTTTGGTTTGAAAATCATCCTCAAATGAGTTTAAAATTATTTATTTCAACCTGGACACATAATATATCAAATCCACTATTCCCGACATATCCACTAGCCACCAGGGTATCCCTTGGGGTGTGCTAGCTCTGTACTACACGTATACAGCCTCGCGACCAGGCGGAGCAAAACTCTTGACGCCAGAGTTTGAGAAACATTAACCATCGAGACAGAAAACCAGTGAAAACTAAATCTTTGAAAAATCACCAATTATATTGGAGGTTCACCGGGTTCACCGCATACAGTGGATCCTAGCCCCGGATCCTGGCCCTGGATCCTAGCCCTCCTCAAAATAGTTCAACCCAAAATTATGGACTCAATAATTACCACGTCAAAACGATATCAAAAATCGAGTCCAAAAACCATGCCATTTTTCAAAACACATTTTCACTTAAATATTGGAAAACATGTGTCCAACAATCATTTTTCAATTACGGAAATTCAATGTAACAATACATAACAGTATTTAAACAAAGATACATTGATGCATGCATTACAGTTTATAAACCAAAAGTCCACTCACCACCTGTCCAAGCAAGCTCAATCCCAACTTGTTTGTCCCTCCGAGGTTCCCGGAGCAGTATCGCATGTCAATAACAACAATCGGGATTACTGGCTAGTAATAAGACTCTTATATAACAACTCCCTAAACCCCGGGATATCCACCTACGCTGCCCTAGAAAACACAGAAACTTCGGATGCCCAAAATGACCTCTAAACGACGTCCGATCAACCCCAAACCTGCTCCAACAAATTCGGAACATTGAAAACTAGTCAACACGTGCTGACGTGACATCAAAATCGGCCCCACATGCCGCCACACGCCGGCAGAAGGCCGAAACACGCGCCCATGTGCCGCCACGCACCGTCACGCACCGGCGACGCGCCTGGATCGATCCAACCCAACCCAACTCGGCTTGACCCGGTCCAACTCAATCCAACCGATTCACTCAACCCGATCGGTTCAACTCGACCCGACAGATTCACTCGGTTTGACCCGATCCTCTCAACCCGACCTGATCTGACTCAACTCGACCCGATCATAGGTGACTCACCGGAGAAGGCGACCGGACCACCGTCGCCGCCACCGTCTGGTTCGTCGGAATCCCCCATTTTCGGTCAACTTTCAAGCTTTTCTAACTTCTTCAAAACTCAACCATTTTTCACAAATTTTACATCTAAATTTATCTACTCGAACCCAGGAATCCAAATATGACCTTAAAACATCAAACCCGTATCTGTGCTAGCCGAAAAATCGATCGGAAAGTTCGGTTCTTCCTATACTCGGCCCGACGCCTCCCGTAGTCCTCTCCTTCGATGGTTAGTACGGTTGTGATCGTGGGAAGGAGTAGAATCCGATTAGTGGAACAAAAATGGAAGTTTAGGCCTTGAATTAAACTTGGAATTTGTGGGTTTTGGGTGTTTTTGTCTTCCACAGGTTCGGGGTGGGTTTATGTAGTTCAAAGAGAAAAATGAGAATGATGATGATGAATGGATGAATTGATGAAATGAAGATGAAGAAAACGTTTTGGGGGTTAAAAATATCTACTCCCAAACCAAAATTACCAAAATGCCCTTGAACATCTAGACCCGTAACTTTCGTACACGAACTCTGTTTCCCGCGTGCCGCCTATCTACGAACTCGTGAGTTCGAGACCTACGCAACGGTACCCGAAACACCGCCTAATATGTTTCAAAATGAAACTTGAGTTCCACGCCCTTACTCGACCAAGGGTAAAATCGTCTTTTTACAAAATAATGACAAAAATTAATAATTACATTTTTCCGGGTCGTTACATATTCCGTCAGAGCGACGGAATATTCCATCGTGAACAGTACATGTTGCGTGGGGGCGCGTGAGACCGGTTCTAGGGTCACGGCGCCGCGTGTCAGCTAGTTTTCGACGTTTCGAATCTGTTGGTGCAGGTTTCGGGTTGATCGGATGTCGTTTAAGGGTAGTTTTGAGTGTCCGAAGTTCCTACATTTTTAGTGAGATGTAGGCGGACCTCCCGGGGTTTAGGGAGTTTGAATGTAGAGTTTTTATTATTAGCCTATAATCCCGATTGTTAATATTGACAGACGATACTGCTCTAGCAACTTCGGAGGAGCATACGACTCGAGATTGAGCTTGCTTGGACGTATGGTGAGTGGACTTTGGTTTATTAATTGTAATGCATGCATAAAGGTATCTTTGAATTAAATTCTGTTATGTATTGTTTGTGACAATTTCCGGAATTTTGATTTTATTACTGGACACAAGTTTCAATATTTCTGTGAAAATGTGTTTTGGGGAAATGGCCTGGTTTTTGGACTTGGTTTTGGTGTCGTTTTGACGTAGTAATTATTGAGTCCATGATTTTGGGTTTAGACCCGTATTTATGATTTTACTGGATTTGGCCAAAAATGATTTTCAATGAATTTGGCTTAGACCAAGAAACGAGGATTTCAAAACATGGATTTTGGTTTTCACTGAATTTTTGTCCCGATGGTCAAGGTTTTTCCGACTGGCATTGAGGGGTTTTGCTCCGCTGGTTCGTTGAGGGTTCTCCGACGCTGGTGTCGAGGGTTTTCTCCGTCGGGTCATTAAGGATGTCTACGTGTAGCACAGGTTTCTGCACAACTCGAGGTATATCGGGTGTGTGGAGGTTATTTCGGGAACAGTGGGTTATGTGTTGATATATTTTGTGTCCGTGTCAATTTACATGATTTTAAAACTCCCTTGGGGAGGATTTTCAAACCAAATTGTGAACCACGGTGTATTTTTCATGATACAGATTTTTGTGGGTCCAACCAAGTATTTTTAAAGAAAGATGAAATTCCGGTGGTTTTAGATTATATTTATATCATATTTGCATAAAAATAAATTTTTATGTTATGCATGCATGGTTTTACTTGTGGAGGGGGAAAATGTAAGATTTCCTCAGAAACGATTTCTAAATGATTATTTTTGTCCACTCATAATTTTTGTGTTTTAAATCCCCTCCAAACTATTGAGTTGACGTGGGCACTTTCAGAGGTGGAGGCATTAGAATATCAGATGCACTATTACATATACTCGAGTAGGATATTTAATTATATAATTATTATCCTACCTAGATGCTCTGATAATACTTTTGAACTTACTGAAAAATTTTCGATTTCATCGTTGGATGGTTTTTGTCTGTTGGAATTTGGAGTGCTATTTGATCCCTTGTCTGATAAGTGGAGGACGGTTAACTAGTCCCTAAAGGGAGATTCTGCTGAACTTTTGGCAGAGTTCTCTTAATTAAATTGTCAAGACTTAAGGGTGTTTTGGGAATTTTCCTTAGGTTGTCTTACGGGAGTAGGGTTCTTCCCGGGTTTCGAGAGGAAATTCAAGAAGGGTCCTTACATTAACACTTCCTACTATCCCTAAGCATCGTGGAAATTAGTAATATATTACCGACAAGGACTAGCCCCCTCGAAAGTACTTAATCACATACGACGGAATGGATACGGTCTTGGAAATTAACATTTTATTTTCGACGACGATGTTGTTTAGTCATTAATACTTTTTACGCTAACTTTTCCGTCTATAAAATCCTTTATTTTCGACGGACACGTCACTTTTTGCGAGGGCATGTTCGTGTATGAGAACCCGAAAGCAGTCTTGATATGACCCGTCCCGGAAAAAATTTAAAGTAGAAATTTAATTTAATTAAATAACCGATAATTACGGATTAGATTATTTAGTGGATTTGGGCTAAAGTACGAAGATGGACTTTAGAAAGGGCTCAAAGAAGGTTGTTGAGTCGTAAATTGACGTTAAATTTATGAATTTTACCGTTATGGGTCTAGAAATATCAGGACGTAATGGTAATTTTAAAACAAGTTTAAAATTATAAAAACACTTTCTCTTCTCCTTGATTGGTCAGTCTCACCCTCTCTCCTCACAAACGCTCTTCCTCTCTCTTCTCCCGCGACTCTTCTCGCGGAAAAACCCAAAAACCAGCCGTCAAACGGCGGCAACCCAGGACTCACCACCACCACTATCCCCTTCGTTTTTCCATGGCGAGCACAACCATATCAACGAGCAAGGCCGTCGTTCACTATACGCGGCGTAGGGAGCCATGAAAGGTCGTGGGTCTCACGGCTTTCGAGAGCTTTTCCGACCACCAAAAGTAACGGCGTCCGATTTTTACCTCATATTCATGATCCTCGCGTCGAGTAGACGAGTTTAGACATATGTTTTTGGTAGGATTTGGTGAAGAAAGGAGAAAGTTGCAGAGAGCTTGAGTCAGCCTTTAATGGCAATTCCGGCTAGGCGCCGGCGAGGCCATGCAGGGGCGAGTAGAGCCCTGCAGTCGCAGCCAAGATGAGGCTGAGGAGAGTGGTGGTACGTGAGGGAGCGTGAAGCCATTCCCCGGCCTCCGGCGAGTCGTATTTTTAATGCTCTCGACGTTCCAGATCCGATGGCATATGTTTGGAGTCCATCGGAGTTCGTTTAGGACTAGTTCCAAATGTCTTAAATTGCTTTGATTAACATTAGATAACGTAAATACCCAGGAGTTAGGGTTTTGATTATAATGATTAATTATCATTTATTAATATTAATTACCTTGTTTGCGAGGCTTCATGGCAATGGAAAGTTCGAAGAGCCGTATGGATCAAGACGAAGCTCGTGGGGACTTCCGAGAACGAACACCTTGAAATACGTGCAATAAGGGACCTGGTCGGGTGAGTTCGTCCCAACGTACTGTGAGTGAACCTCATTCCCTAACTTATGATTATAAACTGTTATGGGAATGGTTATGGGATGGTTGGAATGTGATAGAATAATTGTGGATTGGATTGCGATAAAAATACTTATTAGTGATACTTATGAATTATGGTTTGATTATGTGTGTTTGATGATATTAGAAATCATAGACGATGTCATGGGCTAGATTGAGAGCCTGGCATATGGTTGATGTTTGGGATTTACGATGATAATCCCTACGAAATGTGATTACTCCGCAATGAGTATAAACTAATATTAAAGAGTTAGATCTCGAGGATAATTCTCAAGATAGTCATAATATTGATGGAATGTAATTACTCCGGAATGAGTATAAACTACCACTAGGTTAGGATGTCTCGAGGGTAGATTATGAGACGCGTGACACAACGATATTCGTGAATTACGGAGAGTTATCACCACGATTACGACGATTACGATATTCGAGACTGATGGGGTACAGTTGAGATGCTATTACCGAGGAGTCATGTCGGCATAGCACCCGTGTCAGTCATGTAGTCGTGAGTCGTATTGTTGTGCGAGGATTACCGATGAGACATGCCGACATAGTACATGAGTCATATTTTCGTGCGAGGATTGCCAATGAGTCATACCGGCATAGCACATGAGTCGAATTATCTTGCGAGGATTGCCGATGAGTCATGCCAACAGAGCACATAAATTTGTGTTGTAGTACAAGGATTGTCGATGAGTCGTGTCGGCATAGCACATGAGTCGTATTATCGTACGGGGATTTCCGATTAGTCATGCCGGCATAGCATATGAGTCTGTGTTGTAGTGCGATGATTGCCGAGGATTCATGCCAGCATAGCACATATGTCAGTTGCTTTGACATGAGTAATATGAAAGTGCAATGATTGCCGAGGATTCATGCCGGCATTGTACATGAGCCATATGACGATGCGATGATTGTCGAGGAGTCATGCCAGCATAGCACGTGTGTCAGTTTGGTATGCCCGTATGGTGGCCGCTAGTGTCGTACATGTCTGTAGACCACAAGCCAGCCTCCACGTGATCGTTCACCTGCACCCACTCTATACTAGTTAAATGGTGCCCGTCCTATTCCCGAGCCTTGTGTGTTCGTGGTTGTAACAACCCGGAATTTTAATTATTGGGTTTACATAATTATTTTTGTAAAATGACAATTTTACCCTTGGTCGGTTAAGGGCATGGAAATCAAGTTTTGTTTTGGAACATTTTAGGTGGTGTTTCGGGTACTGTTGCGTAGGTCTCGAACTCACTAGTTCGTAGACAGGCGAAACGCGGAAAATGGAGTTCGTGTACGAAAGTTATGGGTCTAGATGTGCAAGGGCATTTTGGTAATTTTGGCTTGGGATAAGATATTTTAACCCCAATCATTTTACATCTTCATTTACATCTTCACTTCATTTTCATCTTCATCTCATTATCACTTATCTCTCTCTGAAACACAAACACCATCGAACCCGTGAGAAAACACCCCAAAACCCACAAAGTCAAATTTTGATTCAAGGCTTTAACTTCCATTTTTGATCCACTAATCGTATTCTACTCTTTCCCATGATCACAACCGTACCAACCATCGAATGAGAGGACCACGGGGGAAGCCAAACCGAGTATAGGAAGTTTCGGATCTTCCGATTGATTTTTCGGCTTACACATATACGTGTTTATGGTTTTGAGGTCATATTTGGATTCTTGGGTTTGAGTAGATAGTTTTAGACATAAAATTTGTGAAAAATGGTTGAGTTTTGGAGAAGTTATAAAAGCTTGAAGTTTCGGCCAGAAATAGGGGATTCCGGCGAAACTAGACGGCGGCGGCCTGTCATCTTCTCCGGCCAGACTCCGGTGACGGCACCGGCAGTCGATCGTCTTCTCCGGCGAGTCACCGGTGATCGACTGGGTCTGGTCGAGTGAACTGGTCGGGTTGAGTTAACCGATCGGGTCGAGTTGAACCGATCGGGTTGAGTGAATCGGTCGAGTCGAGTTGGATCGGGTCAGGTCGAGCTGGGCCGGGTTGGACCGGTCCAGGCGCGTGAACACTGTAGCTGGCGCGTGAGGGCACATGGCGGCTCATGGGCGCGTGCTCCGTACTTCTGGCGGCGTGTGGCGGCACGTGGGGCGAATATGAGGTCATGGCGGCACGTGGTAACTAGTTTTCGACGTTCTAGATCTGTTGGTAGAGGTTTCAGGTTGATCGGACGTCGGTTAGAGGTCGTTTTGGGCATCCGAAGTTGCTGTGTTTTCTAGAACAGCATATGTAGACTTCCCGGGTTTAGGGAGTTGTTATATAAGAGTCTTATTACTAGCCGGTAATCCCGATTGTTGTTTTTGACAGACGATATTGTTCCGAGAACCTTGGAGGAACGAACAAGACGGGATTGAGCTTGCTTGAACAGGTTTGTGAGTGGACTTTTGTTTTATAAACTGAAATGCATGCATCAATGTATCTTTGTTAAATACTATTATGTATTGTGGCATTGAATTTCCAGATTTTAGAAATGATTACTGGACACATGTTTTCCACTATTTCAGTTAAAGTGTGATTTGAGAAATATCATGGTTTTGGACTCGGTTTTGATATCGTTTTGTTGTGGAAATTATTGAGTCCATGATTTGGGTTTTGACCCGTATGTATGAGTTTATCAGATTTGGCCATATTTGAGGGAGGCCAAGACCCGGGACTAGGATCCGCTAGTGACGGTGAACCCGGTGAACCTCCAAGATAAACATATTTGAGAAGGACCAGGATATGGGACTAGGATCCGCTGGTGACGGTGAACCCGATGAACCTCCAATATAATTGGTTACTGTTTCTCCGACTAGCGTGGAGAGTTTTTCTCCACTGGTTCGTTGAGTTTCTCCGACTAGCATGGAGAGTTTTGCTCCGCTGGTTCGTTGAGTGCTCCGACTCTAGCATCGAGGAGTTTTGGCTCCGCCGGGTCACGAGGTTGTCTATGCATAGTACAGAAAGTTGTGATACAGGACTAGCACACCCCAAGGGATACCCTGGTGGCTAGTGGATGTGTCGGGAACAGTGGATTTGAGATATTATGTGTCCAGGTTGAATTAAATGATTTTGAACTCTTTTGAGGATGATTTTCAAACCAGACTGTGGACCACAATGTGTTTTCCTTATATGGATTTTGTGTGGGTCCTACTAAGTGGTTTTAAAGAGAAATGGAATTCCAGTGATTTGCAGATGATGTTTTATATCATGAACTGTTTTATGTGATGCATGCATGGTTTTATAAATAGAGGGGGGGAAAAGGTAATATTTCCTTGGAAAACGATTTATAAACGATTATTTTTATCCACTCACAACTTTTGTGTTTAAACCCCCTTCAGGTTGTTAAGTTGACGCGTACACTTCTCTCGAGGCAAAGGCATTAGTACTTTTGGTTGCGCTGTGTAGTTAAACTTGAGTAGGATATCTAAATTGTACCTTTGATCCTACTTAGACGCTCTGCTATTATATTTTATTTGGTTGGTCATTAATTACGGGAATTATTGAGTGCTTGAATCCCTTGTCTGACAAGTGAAAGTATTTATTATTATTATTTTGTAAGGATTGAAGGGTATTTTGGGAACCTTTCCTTAGGTTGTCAAACAGTATCAGGGTTCTTCTCGGGTTTCGAGGTGAAATTCGGGACGGGTCCTGACATTCGTGGTGATGGTGCTTGCACCCAGTCCTTCACGTGGTCGTGGTACGAGCGAAGACACCTAGCCTGTAACGTGCGTGTGACTTGTGCGGCTACAGTGCCATCGGGATACCCATGTGTGTGATATGCCAGCTGATGACACATTCCGGCTGATGCCAGTCGATGACACATACCGGTTGATGATGTGATATTCCAACCGATGATATATGCCAGCCGATGATACAGCAGATGATACATGTCAGCTGATGCCAGTCGAGTTATGCCGGCTGATGACGTGATTTGATAGTTGAGGTAACATGTCGGCTGATACGATTATTATAGCTGAGGGATGTGCCAGTTGATGCGATACGTTATGAGAACCGAGGGATTTACCTGTTTATACGATATAATGACAAGTTGTCATGACTAGTGATCAGAGTTCATGTACCAGTAAGGGTACGCTAGTTATCGAGGTCAGTGGGTATGGTGTGGGCGGTGACCCCGATTGATAAGATTATGCTTTGTATGGTCAATGTTTCCTTGAGATGATTCATACCATCATAGTGAGACGATAGTGTCAAAGTATTACTAGTCTTTTCATCCATAAGATTTGATGTGTCATCTTCAATGTATAAAGATTTACTTATGAATGTTTGTTGCTGAATACCTATAAGTTTAGGTTGAATAGAATTAGATGTGTGTGACTACTAACCATGCTGAGTTATTTAATTATTATGTTGGTATTTTAATTTTGTGCCGTATTTTGTATGCCTTGTTGTTTTATAATATTTTATTGATATTTGTGTTTTGAGTGTTGAGGGGTTAGCATATGTTCACTCACATTTTTGTTGCACCCCTAAGGTCTCTTAAAGAAAGTTCGTAACCACGAAGAGATAGTCTCGTGACGACAACTCTGATATCACCGTGGAGGGTGTAACTAGGTAAAAATCGGTTAAGTATTCAATACTTTAATTATGATCATCGTTTAAATTAATCATGCCCTGGGTTACCGCTGACGCGGTGAATGGTAATTTAGTGTATACTATTTTACTTTTCACTAAACTTCCTAAAACGCAACGCTTTAGTGGGCTTTCGTCATTTGGATTCAGTGTCCATGTGTCAACTAGCACCGGTGACTCCGATATCTAGTTGGATTTCCGGGGCGGGGTGTATCAGCCTGGTGACACATGTTGGACGGATGGTATTTTGTTGTCGATAAATGTGCCTTTTTTGACGGTATTTTAGGCTCTCGGAAAAAACTGGTCGAAAATGACCATTTTCTTGTAGTGAAAATGTTTATTGAATAATTATGAGTGATGCCTTACTTCAAATAAGGAGGGAGTATTTATAGGCTAGTCATGGTCATCCCCCATGAATAGGTTTGACTCCTTATTAAATAAGGTACATAGAAAACATACATATAATTCATTGAAACATCACATATATATGACTCATAGAAATCACAGATGATAAAATTATTTATGAATTTGGAAACACTTAATTCTAGACCACCTTTCGGGTGGGGGGACACCTCATGGTATTTACCCAAAAAAAACACTTAATTCTAGGCTAGAATTAATAGGATGAATGCAATAAGGAATTAAGGATAGATTAAATAGCCATGTGCCTTAGATGATTTAACCATGTGTGCGCCTTAGAAATTAATTCTCCACTCTAAATTAGGTGTCACATGTTCGGATGTTAAGGGTGATGTCGATACCCATTGTACATAATGTAATTTCCCTACTAATATCATTTTAAAAAAAAACACTAATAATCTTATAAAAATAGATATCCAATAAATAATAGAACTATAAATAGAGGATTTTTATTAGTTTGTTAAAAAAATTGCCTCCATTGGGAAGAAGAATCGACAATCATTTATCAACCAAAAAAGAAATAAAATTTTAATGATTATTCTTACGCTTCAAATAACATTGTACTAGTTGTGCACGACTGAATTTGTCCAAGGGAAATCGTAGCACTTTTATCTCAAAAAGATTAACACCCCCAAAAAAAAAATACTAATCTCTATTTTCTCTCCTCTGAGTTCCAAAGAAAAAAACACATTAAGGAAGAGGAAGAAGAAAAAGACCATCTTATTCCCTTCTACCCTTTGCCTTTTCTCTTTCTTTTGAATTAATAATAAGAGTTTATTGTGATGAGTGTCTAGTCTGAATCATGCTCAAATGTGAATACCCCCATCATTTTTATTTTGTCATTTTTCAATGCACCCTTACCCGAAATCTTGCTCCAAAATTTCTTCATTTTTCTTAAATATTGTTCTACCTTACTTTTGGAGGAGTTAGTCGTAGCATCTCTCATTGTTTTTGGTCATTGTAGTTAGATTAGGACATTTGGTCATTAATTTATTTTCTTTTATGCTTTATTGTATTGTTGGTGATTAAACCTTCCTCAAATCCGCCCGGCTGCTAATCTATAGTTTCTTCAAGATCATATGTGATGTGTTTGACGATGGTGAATAATTTTTTTAGTGGAAATAGTTTTTTTTAGCGTTAGAGGTGTTACTAGAATTTTGATTGTTTTGGGCTTCATGAGCTTGGTTTGTAATTTTGCATAATTTTAGTGATGTGGGTTGTGTAGTTGTTTGTGCGGCTTTTGTCTGCGTTGCCGTATTGACTTATTGGTCTTGTTGTCATAGCTTGATTTTGATGATATGATTGTACTCGTTATTCATGATATAATGAAATTTTATTTTTGATTAAAAAAAAAGATTAACATCAATCAATTAAATTATCAACCTTGAACAATGTGTAGTGTAATTGGCAAACTGCCACCTCTAGATGACGAATTTTTTAGTGCATAACTGGCAAAAGTTTGAAATTTAATAGAAGCATTTTGTGGCTAAGGACAAGCCAGACCTCGAGCAGGGATAAGTCTCACCCTTTAGGTATGAGGACACCTTCTGCAATTTATCGGAAAGAAAAAAAATCATCAACCTTGAGGGCACTTACCCCTTTGCTAATCCTGACAGTACCCTATCAACTATTAGGAGAATATAAATTAGTCAAACCAAACGTCAACTATGTGTGTAATTAGCCTTATGATTACTGTATTATTATAATTAGTGTTATTAAATTCTAATTAGGAGTCAATATGACAATATCTGTTCGAATAATACGAAATTGATGGACATTATAGATGAAAAAAAAGCAAAATCCTAATCACACAATGGACCCCACAATTAGTGTACCAGAAATAATCAAAGCTTGTATGAAAAATCAACATGCTGGTGTTTGATTTCGAGATCTCTTTCCCTTTCCTATTCGTCTAACCCTTTGACGCTCTTTTGTCTCTTTTTTCTCCCCTATTCTTCTTATAAGCGTTGGGATCATAGTTCTATGTTAAGAACCTTGCTATAGTACTTTGTCACGTATTTGTAATTTTTTTTTGGTAAATATCATGAGTAATTCACTTATGCAAAATGTGAACTTAATTCCTGCTCGAGGTGTAGCTGGCTCTCGATCACAAGCAAGAAAGAGAACTTGAGTTTCATGCAACTGTGAAGAGTTCTTTTGGTAATCGCTGGAGATGGGGAGATGGGGCTTTAAGAATAATACAGTTTTTCGTTCTCTACGTCTTCAATCCTACTTCATCCACTTTCTGCAGATGAAGGTAAGCATGTAAATGAATTTTATGTTCATCCTGAATTGATATTTTCTTCCGTTAATTGTGAATTTGAGGGCATAAAAATGAAAGTTGAGTCCATTTGAGTAATTATGGAAGGGCCAAAATCCCTACTAATTGTATTCGGCAAAAAAATTCCTGAAACAAGAAATCATAACTCATACTAAATATATTTTAACAATTTCCAGGAATGTTTACGTAAAAAAGTAACTAAATGAAAATTTGAAAAAAATAATAATAGGTACAAGTTTCGAATCCTTCAAATGTAACCAAAAAAGGGAAAATATCCCACCTTTTGATTACGAGTGCAGAAAAAAAACAATTGGTATAAAATTGGTTGCTAGAATTAGTTTCACAAGTACAAAAGAAGACATAAGGTAAGTATATAGGTTCTTTTATTAAAGACGGTTACGAGATTTGAATTTTGATTTTTTTCTTAATATTATAAAGAGAATTATATCATGATTAAAAAACTAAATAAATTGGTAAAGAAAATGGGTTTCTCATACAATGCATATTTTTTAATTGCTAAATGATGGTGCCTTGCCCATATGTGCTTTCTTTGATATTCGAGATTAAATTCCCTTTTCAAATTCCCTCGTAGATATTGTTGTAGCATTACGATTTAATTATATATTTTTTTAATTTTAAGTGAAAATTTTCAAATTTGTCTATAAATAATGAAAATATTTTATATTTATGTGGAGTTTGATTTTATCTGGAATCGTGTGAGACTGGGCTCTACCATATTGGCCAAGCATCTGGGCCCTAAAATTGAGCTCACTCCCAACCCAGATCAACCATTACAATAAGGCCAAGCCTCCTCTTGTAACATTTCAGCTGTTGATTTCAGGTACCCAAATGACCCAAGTGACAGAATTTGGACATCAAATTCAATCGTTGGTCCTGCAACCTCCCATATATCACAACCCACCGTCTCCATTTCCGGCAACGCCACTGTGAGCGTTCCTTTACAAGTCCTGCAAACAGCTCTAGCGGCCTCAGACCAGTTGGTCATTGCCCACGATGGCCTTTCCACAACAGACTATCAATACCTTTTGTTCCTCTATTTTTATGAGGTCAATCATACTGTTCAACCTGGGCAGAGGGTGTTTGATATTTACCTCAACAATCAGCTTAAACAATCCAGATTTGATGTCTCGGGTAGTGGCTCCAACTACAAGAAACTTGCTTTGAATGTCACAGAAAATGGGTCTCTCAATTTGACGCTAATTAAGGCTTCGGCCTCAGAAAATGGACCCATTTGCAATACTTATGAGATCTTGCAGTTGCTTCCATGGGTTCAACAGACTGACCAAAGTGATGGTAAGTTTGGTTGCCACTTGAATTTCTAATTGGGTGTCTCTAGCAATTAAATGGGCTTTTTTTTTTTGGTGACAAATTATTTCTTTCTTCAGGGGAAGTGATTTTGGAGGTGAAGAATGAGCTGTTGAAGAATAACCAGCAGAATGAAGTCTGGGATGGCATAACTTGTGCAACCATTAATGGTTCCACTGTCATTACCAAACTGTAAGTTATTTATTTTCATTTCTTTTAAAAGTTCTGAAAATGGCTTTGATGGAATCGTGATAGCATAGTGTTTGTATTGAATTTTTTATAGTTTGCCTTGTAGGATGCTTGGGGGTTAATATTCTATCAGCTTGTGACCAAAAAAAGAAGAAGAGAAAATAGAAGACTAGTTATTAAGACCATATTCACCAACTTGTAAAAGAATTGTTAAACCTTGAGTTCAACAACATACACTATTTGAATAGTTTTTATTTTTTAATTTTTTGTTAAATTAGTAAAAATCCAAATGGACTGAAATATAGTAGGATAAGTAAATATCACATCTTGTCAGGTTTTAATGTGCTTTTTCGAATTACTATTACAATTTCTTTCTTATAGGTATTTTATATATAACTTTGATCATTATTACAACTTTCAGGGATCTTTCTTCAGGCATTCATAGAGGGTCTGATCCAAATAGCATTCTTAAAGGGCCAATTCCTTCAAGTGTGACTAATCTTACCCACTTAATAGCCCTGCATGGTTAAAGCACCATTCTATTGGCTTCTTAATGTTGCACCTTACTGATAAACTGTACCTCTAATTGCAATGCATTGTTCTCTTTTGTTTGTGATATGTAGGAACCTCAGCCACAATGGCTTTACTGGTGAAATTCCGGCATTTCTTCCTTCCTCCTTGTTGGCCTCAGTGTAATTTTCTATTTCAAATTCAGTTCAGTTGGTGATTTTATAATTAGAACCCTGCCAATGAAATTCTAACATTTGCAATTTATCAATCGAAGATATTATTCTGAAAATTGCAAACAGCCTGCATTTCTTAGGTAGACGCTTTTAATGCCCATTTTATGATTTATTGGGAACGGCTCCATAACTGGCTTAATAGATTGTAAGATCTCTCGTATCATATTCATGAGCCAATGGCATTAAGCTTTGCAGACATGGCTGAATCCGATAATCTGGCTGTGAGCTGCAGGAAAATGACATTGTCTTTGTCTTACATGTGTCTAGTCTGTCATACCTACATCTCTTCGATTCTTTATATACTTCTCTTCAATTCTAAGGATTCCAAACAGTCCAGTAATACTGTTGTCTGACTCTTTTGAATATTTTGTTTTTCTTCTTGTTTGTTTCTTTCATATCATTAGGGATCTGAGCAACAATGATCTTTGGTACTGTTTGTCACATCCGAACTTAGCACATAGCATTAAAGATGCCAACATATATTCATGTGCATATGCTTGATCTGCAGATATTTTGGCTGCAACCTCATTTTGAGAAGGATATTCCCTCCAGCATCAATGGCTCAAAATTTTATACAGAGTATGAATGTCTATGCATTCAACCGGAATTTGTGAGTTGAAGATTTACTAAAAGCATAAAAAATATCTGAAATTTGTATCTATATTACAGCCCTGGAAATTGCAGTGTTCGAGAATCTTCCAAACGACGAATAATCGTTGTAGCTGCTGCATCTGGATTTGCACTACTAATTTTAGCTGGGATAATTTCTTGCATTTGGAGACTAAAATTTGTGCCTCGAGGAAATTTTGATTTGAAAAGACATCAGCTTATGCCAAAGCGTAAGTGCACTAAAATTTATTGCTCTTGGTATTCCACTTATACTTCTAAGATTCTGGGAATTATCTAATCTTTTTTGGGTTTTGACTTCAAAGGTAAGAAGAAGAAAATTCCAGTCTGAAAAACATTCAAGAAATCACAATTTCTTATTTCTTATCCATTCCTGCAATTGTCAAGATTATTACACTAATACGTTACACGCAAATTATAGTACAATCTAAATAAATAAATAAAATTTAGAGTACTGACTAACTACTATTTGAATGAAATCAATTATACATGGTATTAGATTTTCAGATATCATTTTTTCTAAAAAATGTTGATTACCTATGTAGATTTTATAATTTTATATAAGGTAGATATTTTCAGTTTATAACACATGGGGTCTATATGAGCTAGTTACAAACTTTTGCTAGCTCGTTTTTGAACATTATTGAAACGGTTAATGTGGCACCACACAGAGACATCATGTGTAGTTACAAGCTTTTCTGGTATAGTATCACTTTGCTCCATGGTGTTTCAAACTGTGAAACATAAAATAACAGGCGTGACCATGAATTCGAATTTTGAGTTTCATATAATTTCTATAGAGATGAATTCCCTTGTACTTTCAATAAAGTAAGATCATCATGTTTTTATTTTCTACATTGTCAACACATTGTTTACTTTGTGTCAGGCTAGTAGAGCCACGTTTGCAGAATATAGCTTGCATATGTAGAGTCTGAATAAAGATATCATATACTCCAACTGCAAATTTGATTTTCACATTGCCCACTATAGGTGATCTGGTTCCAAATTCGATATCCATAGAGAGGTTTGCTCTTGAGTACATAGATGCTGCCACCCAAAGGTACAAAACATTATTAGGTGAAGGACGTTTTGGGTCTGTTTACCATGGCACTTTAATTGATGGTCAAGAAGTGGCAGTGAAGGCTCGATCAGGAACATCAACCCTAGGAACTCAGGAATTTGAAGATGAGGTAGGAGATTCTATTTTCATTTCTGAGCACTTCCACTTATAGCTTTAAATAATTTTATGCAATAGCCACTTCATGATTCATGGAACTTGATCATCAGTCTCTTGATTCTATTTCTTTAACTTGTGAATGAACTATCATGTTATGAAACATACCTTAATAGCCAATTGACGATTCTTTCAATGTACTTTACAGCTAAATGTTCTTTCATCTATTGACCATGAGAACATTGTGCCTCTTCTTGGTTATTGTTGCGGAGATAACCAAGAAATTCTTGTTTATCCATTTATTTCCAATGGCTCTCTACAAGATTGCCTCTATGGTACTGATCACATCACTGTTTCTTTGGACATAATCCTTTTGTTAATCATAGTTCACTAAAATCCAATTTATTAACAGCGGGTGCAGCAAAAAGGAAAATTCTGGAATGGCCTACAAGAATGTCAGTTGCTCTTGGTGTTGCTTGAGGCAAGTGACATAGAGTATTTGATTTATTATCATATTCAATTTGGGTTCCCCAAATCTCTGAATTTCACATGAAGTATAGATCAAATATTTTTTAAACATCTCCAAACCATGACATTTTGCATTCTGGTACCATCACATTCTAATAAGTTAAATTAACTAGATATGATTCTTACTAACTCTTCAAATCATTTGTAGAGTTGAATCTGTCACACCATTCTGTCCCTACTATGTTTAGAAAATGTAGAAAAATGCATGAATTTTATAGTGACCTAAGAAATCTGCTTAGGTTACTCGAACTGGTAACATTTTCCCAACAATTTTTTTCTATTTAATTTTTCTTGTAAGTTGTAAGTTTTCTTTAGAACTAACTCAATTTCACCCATACTGTACTTTATATAAGGTATTGTGTTATCTGAGTTTTATATTTTATTGCCTCTGCACATTCATATACTGGACCTTGTAATATGCAATATCCAGTTATTTCACATTTTTGTGGTCCAAAATGTTTAAAAATTTCAAATGTGAGCTTGTTAATTAAAAGGAGGAGACAAGAGTTACGGTTATGATGGATTGTAGTTGGTCTCAGTTGAAATTAGTGAAGCTGTTGATTCCTTGTATAACAGCAACCCCTTCCTTAATTATGCTCTATTCCTAGGTTTCGAAAAATAGGGGGATGAAGTATTGATGAACTTGTTGCATGGCATGTTGATGTTCTTTACTGATTTAAAACAATGGATGGCGTATTGATGTTTGAAGTATTTTTTTCGTTAAAAATTAAGGTCTAAATGGGGATAATATATATATTTATGACCAAGGATGAACCCATCTTCACATAGGACCCTTAATATAATTGGTGGATTTATGTGCTTTTTCGTCTGGCTTCGGTAAATTTCCCCCTAATAGCTTTTTAAATTTGTTGCAATGCCAGCAAGTTTCCTCATGTGATAGTCCTACTTTCTGGTTGTTTTGTTGATTTCACCATATGTGTACTATTAACGTGTTGAATATCAGAAGGTTTGAGGAGACCTTTTTCACTGTTCAGGTTTGATGCATCTTCACATTTTTTCTGGTGGTTGCATTATACATGGGGATGTGAAATCAAGTAATATACTTCTGGATCATAGCATGTCTGCCAAGGTGGCAGGATTTTTATTTTCAAGCTATGCTCATCAAGAAGGTAACAATTGTGCTTCTGTAGTTTTAGGAGGTGGTGAAGTAAGAGGGATACCTGGGTACTTTGATCCAGAGTAAGTTTTTTGGCTTGAAATTTTCTCGGGTTTTGAGTTTCTTATTTTGTTTTATAATCACAACTGGTCTAGTCTGTACACTTATATAGATGTCAGACGACAAGAACACTTTGATATCAATTAATGCAGAACAGAAAGAAAACGAAGACAACAAAATGAGATCATAACTGCTAAAAATGTCTTCTGCTTTTTGCATCTTGAAGTTTTCTTGTAGCTCTCAGCAAGCAAATAAACTGCAGAAAGCATTTACCGGAACCTGATCATATCAATCTGGTATGTTTAAGGTACTACATGAACTATCAGTTATCAACGAGAAGTGATGTTTTTAGCTTTGGTGTTGTTCTGCTTGAAATTGTATGTGGCCGGGAGCCTCTGGATATACACAGTCCACGTCCCGAGTGGAGCTTGGTGGAATGGGTATGTTTAATCATGCTCTATGACTCCATAGAATGTCGATCCTTATTGTGTTTCTAAGTTACATGTTTTATGGAAGGATCAATGGCATCCGAAGGTTAAATATCATTTTGAATTTCTTAGTAAATATGAGCAGGTGAAACCCTACATAAAGGAATCAAAACTCGATGAAGTGGTTGATCCAAACATAAAAGGAGCTTACCATGCAGAAGCTATGTGGAGAGTAGTGGAGGTGGCATTGTCATGTGTTGTGCCCTTTGACGCAAACCGACCAAACATGATTGAAATAGTGAGGGAGCTAGAGGATGCTTTGATTATAGAGAACGAGGCATCATAATGTATGAGAACAATTCGCTAGCTGGGACTTCTCCGTGGTCTTTGCTAAGTTGCCCCCTTGTTCCGAATTCAACAATCTCCCAACTTTCAAGAGAAACCAGATTGGAAGGTGAAGAAAGGAGTGTTTGGATATTAAAGAATCTATGTGATTTCAGATTATTTTTCTTTATGGATTATAGGTGAAGCGATTGTTCCATTACTGTGTTATGGTTCATATTTTGAGTTCTTGTTGAGAATGCATTGTTTTTTAAAGTAAATGATTGTGTTTGTAAATTTTTAGTTTATCAGGTTGAAAGCTTAGGAATCAGCAGATGCATGGATGTCTCTCTAACCTTTTCAACTGTACAATACAAAATAGTTAACGTTGGTTTTAGTAACTATTTGATTTTTGGTTTGTGAAGGAAAAATGGCGTAAAAAAAAGTTTCCAGAATTTAAAGTAAAAACGACACCTTTTCAGTGTGGATGATTCCCTCTTTAAGCATGTTGTCTCTCTAGCTCACCAAATTTGCCGTGCGAGGTGGTTGCTTTTTCCCAATGTAATTAGGGTACCTATCATGCAAAAGTAATGGCACCTTGTGTTTACGTAACTCCAATTTGAAAGCTTGGAACTAGATTAACACGTTGCTCACAACGATGAAATTAGATTGGGGGATTGGAGTTACAAAGGGTATTTTTGGAATTATTGTCAAATTGTAAGGGTAACTTTGATAGATAAAAATGATAAAAAAAGGTAAAGGGACAAACAATTTCATTAAAAGATAAAATTAGAAGTGGAGTGCAGCAAGTAAAAAATAGAGTGTGAAAATCAAATCCTTTCTATTAACGATTTCCCTAGTTAATCTCATCTTTTGAAGTAACGAGTAATGATCATGGGACTACTTATTTTAATTAAATGAATCTCACATATTTAATTATTATCTATTTGCACGTAAACACATGAGAAATAAGTAATGTGCATAATTACCTTTGATTTCTTTCTCATTATTGCTAGTTAAATGTGCTCATAGTGATTATACTTCCAGCTCAAAAGAAACGTACCTCACTATTGGCAACTTTTGGGGGGTAGAATTGGATTGAAAACTCATCAAATTGAATAGATTTTGTATATAAAAATTGATGTGTTTTCATTATAGAAATATTATATAAGATTAGACATAAAATGAAAACACAACCATTTTACGTACATGGTAGATTGAATTTGACGAGTTATCAAATCCAATATTACTCACCAAACGAACCAATCGTCCTTAAACTGTTTTGGCTCTAATTTTCATATACGAATGCTAATACATTGAACAAAGATGATAATTTGCTACTCGACATTTATTATAAAATGAGATTGATAACTAAGAATAAAATATATTTTTTTATATGACGAAATTAGAGAATTAATCATATTATTTACGAGAGTCGAATTTGAAACTACTAACTACATTGTGAAAAGAAACATCACTATATTGTAATAGTAGCATAAATAACACAATTCATCGATGAATATAAAAAAAATGACAGTGGTAATGTCAGAATTGAGCTATTTCTATTTACAAAATAATTTCTCTCTTAATACAACATATTATTATTATTATTATTATTATTATCTAATAATTTCCGCACGCCAAGATCGATAATGGTTATTATTGGGGAATTGAAGTACGTTATCAATAATTGGAACTAATTTAGTCCAATTCAAAATTGGGTTATGAAAGTCATACTAATATGCTTCAATTAAGTTTTAATAAAAAGAGTCTACCAAAATAAAAAATAAAATTAATAAAAAAATTCATTTATATTTTAATAACCAATAAATCACTAGAATAAATTCTTAAATATACCCAAAACATTAATAGTCGCATTCCAAATACACCTACATATTTCATTATCTTATCAATTTCCATGATTTTTCCAAACAATAACAATTTTTTTTTTTAATATAATGATATTAGGAGAATGGAATTACATTATATAAACATACGTAGGCACGTATCAAAGTGTAATTAGCAATTATTAATACATTTAAGGTTAAGTTTAAACTCGAGAAACCAAATTATCAAACCCATCTTCTGCGTCCATAGTAACAGACAAGGAAAGGGACGAAGGGTTGTTCTACCTTGTTATTAAAGTAATCCATTTTATTTAATCCCAAAATTAATAATAAACTTGTCATCCACCACTCTAAGAAAAATGTAGAATCATTTTTTTAACAATTGTGATTAAAAATTTGCATTATTCTAATTCAAAAACACTCATTCTTCTTCCTTGTTCTGCGGTTCTGCACTGTTCCTCCACATTTTGAAGTCAAACCATTTTCCCAGATCTCTTTCCCTCTCCTATTCCTCTCACCCTTTGATACTCTTTTGTTTCAGAAATTCCCAAGGTCATAATAATTAATTCGCTGCGGAAAACCCTACCTTAAGCTATAGTGCATGCTCTCATTTCTCAAATCTTTTTATCATTGATCAAGTTCAAGATGCTTTTGTTTTGTTAATCACATCTAAAGTTGGTGGAGAGATTTTGGTCAAGTTAAGTGAGGAGTTTAATTTCTTCGAGCTTGCAACCCAAGAAGAGGCTTGAAATTCATTAGAGTTTGCTTCTTGCTGGTGGAGTTTTTAAAAAAAAAATAAAGTGTCACAAATATTGGTGGCTTGATTGTTATGTGTTTGATAGCCTAATGGGGCAACCTACTAAGATTAAAGGATGATGAAGGATTTAGATTGTTGGGGTTTAAGACTAATCGCGTTTTTCGTCTTCTGCCTCCTGATTCTTAATCCTTCCATTTCTGCAGATGAAGGTAAGCATATATATATATATATGAAACTGAAATTTAATTATGATTAATTCTACCTTGCTAAATCAATTTTAACAATATTAGCTTTGGTCCAAATATTATGTTCAGTAAACTTCTGATATGATAAAAAAAAATTAGGTGGGATGAAAGTGAGTCAACTGATCTTGTATCAGATTGATTTTTATTTTTATTTTTTTCATAATATTGGGATCATCTCAACAACGTAACACTAATTAAGCAAAAGGAAGATCTCTTAATTACTCGAAGATTCGAAAATAGGGTTTATGAATTATTCAGTCACATATATAATTAAGTAGACATTTTGATTTGGAATTGCTAACATAATCCATTGTAGGGCTAACCACGTTAATGGTCTTAATTAACAAGATTAAATTTTATTAATTTCTGCGGTAAAATTATGCAGAAGGCTTCACAAGCATCGGATGCTGCACAGAATCGAATTATACAGATGACAGAAACATCAGTTGGGTTTCGGATTATAATCAGTTTCCGAATATAACAGGCTGCCACACCCTGGTGAAGGCTGTAGCAAACTATTCTAGTTACAATAGAAGTCGGGTTTTTGAGCAGAATTCAAGTCAGAAAAGATGTTATGAGCTATCAACAAATAAGGGTGAAGACTATCTGGTAAGGGGCGCATTTCTATTTGGAGGCCTTTGGGGGTCTAATTTTTCAGTCTCAGTTGGTGTGACCCCAATTAGTTTGGTGGATTCTTCTGAGGATACACAAATAATTGAGGGAGTTTTTAGGGCTACTGAGGACTTCACATATTTCTGCTTGGTGAAAGGCAATAAGGGAGATCCTTATATTTCAGAGCTTGAGTTGAGGCCTCTGCATGATTTCAAGTATTATTTGGAGGAGTTTTCTTCAAGTATTCTGAAATTGGTTACAAGAATTAGATTTGCATATAATACAGAAGAAAAGGAAATTAGGTATGCATGCTTTATACTTGATGCACATTCTTTCTTTATTTATTCTTTTTTATATAAAATAATAATAAAAGAGGGAGAATCGAACACATAAATTTGATTGCATGAGTTAATATTGTAGTTACTTAAACTTCAAATTTAAAGATTAGGAATAACCAAAATTAGAAACCTAAAATGTCCTAGATGGATTGTGCTATAACAAAAAATGAAAGTTGTATTTTTAAAGCATTAATGGCATTTTCATTTTTGTTTTACATAAAATTGCCACAAGATCATTTGTATTTCAAATTATATATAGAGTTGAATGATACACACGACAAAGAAACCAACATTTGGTGTCTTGCTGGTATTAATGGCACATGACATGTGACAAACCAACCTATTTCTGTAAAAACACATTATATTAGTATAATGACACGATTTTAAAATAATTATATCCCTCCATTCAAATATTAATTAATTTTAATATTAATAAGCACTAAAAATAGTACGAAATAGTAACTAGACGATCCATATGTGTTAATTTCAGGTACCCAAATGACCCGAGTGATAGAATTTGGATACCAAATTCAAATTTAAGTGCCGACGCTGGAAGCTATCATATATCACAACTCAATGTCTCCATTTCCGGCAACGTCAGTGTGAGCGTGCCTTCACAGGTCCTGCAAACAGCTCTCGCAGCTCCAGATCGATTGGTCATTGTTGAAGATGGCCTTTCCACAACGGAGTATCAGTACCTTGTGTTCCTCTACTTTTATGAGGTTAATCCGTCTGTTCGAGCTGGGCTGAGGGTGTTTGATATTTACCTCAACAATCAGCTGAAACAACCCAGATTTGATGTCTCGGGTGACGGGTCCAACTACAAGAAGCTTGCTTTGAATGTCATTGCAAATGGTTCGCTCAATCTGACGCTGATTAAGGCCTCTGGGTCTGAAAATGGACCCATTTGCAATGCTTATGAGATTATCGAGGTGCTTCCATGGGTTCAACCGACTGACCAAAGTGATGGTAAGTTTGGTTGCCACTTGAATTTAATTCGGTGTTTGTAGCAATTAAGTGGGTGATTTTATTTTTTATCTATCCATTTGCAATTTCTTTGTTTTGTGACACCATGTTTTTTTCAGTGGAAGTGATTTTGGAGGTGAAGAATGAGCTCTTGAAGAATAATAACCAACATAGTGAAGTTTGGGAGGGTTGGTTAGGAGACCCATGTCTTCCAGTTCCCTGGGATGGTATAAGTTGTGCATCCATTAATGATTCCACTGTCATTACCAAACTGTAAGTTGTTAATTTCCCTTACTTTTAAACCTCTGAAAATTCCTTTAATGGGTTCATGAAAAATTGGCAATTAGTGTTTCATTGGATTATACTAGTTTTCATTTTGGGGGATGCTTTGGGGTTTGAAAATTTATCATTTTCCTTTTGTTGACAAAAGATGAAAGTTGCTAACACTATAATTCAACTTCTTGCTTACAATATAGCATAGTTCATAAAAAATTTGATTTTGTTGAAATATGTTAAAAGGGAAATTGATTGCAAAATAGGTAAAAGAAGATAAATAAATATATATTGTATTTCATGGAATATTGATAGATTGTAATGTTCCTTTATAATTACTATTGCTTTCTCTTAGGTATTTTATATGTTACTTTGCTCATTATTACAATTTTCAGGGATCTTTCTTCGGGCATTCTTAGAGGGTCTGATCAAAATAGCATTCTTAAAGGGCCAATTCCTTCAAGTATCACTAAGCTGATCCACCTAGTGGCTCTGTATGGTTAAATCACCCTTCTTTTGGCTTTTAATGTTGCACTTTACTGAGAAACTGTTACTCTAATTTCAATTCATTGTTGTCATGTGCTTGTGATATGCAGGAACCTCAGCCACAATGGCTTTTTTGGTCAAATTCCAGCATTTCTTCCTTCCTCCTTGTTGACATCAGTGTAATTTTCTATTTCAAATTCAGTTTTAAAAAGACGACAATTATAGTTAATGATTGAATAAATAGCCTTCCAACTCCACTGATGAAATTGTGTCACTTGTAATATTTATTTATCGAGGAGATTATTCTGAAAATTGCAAACAGCCTGCATGTCTTAGGTACACTCTTTGAAGGTCCTTGTGATGTATTGAGAAGACCTTCAGACCGCGCTTACTAATTTTAAAATCGCTAGCATCACATAACATGAACCACTGAATTAGGCTCTGTAGACTGGCTAAATCCATACCTCGGGCTAGCTTCAGGAAAGTGTCACTGTCTTGCATGGATCAACTGTGGCATAAACGTGCTGGCCATAGTTAGGAAGATAGCACCCAACCTATTGTGCTGATACTGAATTTACATAGATGCCACACTTAAACATTTCCGATCTGTATACTTGCATACAAACACACCAAGTGGAAATTAACATATCTACTAGAATTCGCACCAGTTGATATGCAAGTTGTAGTTATTTTTTGAACTTTCCTATTTTTGTATTTGCAAGGAAATGTATGCCAAATTTATCTCCTATAATGAAATAGAATCGTCAAGTCAGTTAAACAAAAAAAGGTTTTAAGGCTCAAATTTTTATTTATTTTTTAAGGTTTCACAAATTCATATGTGCTTCTCTTCAAGTATAAGTTTTCTGAGTAATAGAGTGTGCAGTTTGATTTTTGCAAGTTTTGTTTTTCTTCTTGATTGATTTCCTTCACATCATCAGAGATCTTAGAAACAATGATCTTTCGGGGCCACTTCCAGTATCTCTTTTCTCGTTGCCACATTTGGTAACACTGTAAGTTCTTACTTCTATATTCTATATTATCTGCGAACTTTGCTTTAATGCCACCATAAATTCATGTCCATGCGGTTGATTCACAGATTATTCGGCTGCAACCCTCATGTTTCAAAAGATATTCCCTCCAGCTTCAATGGCACAAAACTTATCACAGAGTATGAATTTTATTTTATGAATTCAAACAAAAATTTTGAAATTTAGGATAACTAATTTTTCTTTTTTTAAAATCTGAAATTTGTATCTCTATACTACAGCCATGGAAATTGCGGCATTCTAGAAACTAATAAACGAGGAATCATCATCGGCGCTGCTGCATCTGGATCTGTACTACTATCCATTGTAGTTGGGATACTTTTTTGCACTTGGAGACAAAAATTTCTGCCTCAAGGAAAATTTGATTCGAAAAGCCATTATCCTATAACAAAGAGTAAGTGCACTAAATGCTTTCTTGTTCTTGGTTTTTACTTTATATGTGAGGAAAAAAAAAATTTGCAAATTCCAATTGTATGGTCCCCCATCTGAAAAAATTCCCCCACCACAATAAAGAAATCAATCCTTGTTTCCTGTCCATTCCTAATAATTTTAGAGAGTATTATACTATCACACGTTACTTGCAAAATATAGAGTACTAAATAACTAGTATATACAACAAAAAGATTGCAAAAGAAAGGATCTCAATCAACATAAAATTAATGCGATAAAGGAAATTTTACTTGTTATTAGATATTTAAATTTATTGCATGAAATTTCATGCATATCTTGAGAGGATCCATTCTACTGTATATCTATTTTAGAATCATATTTTATAAAAGTAATAATGAATCACTCCCAGTATTAATAAGTGAATTCTTCTAAAAACAAAAGTGAATTTTATCTGGAAAATGTTGAACACCTATTTAGAATTTTATATAAGTATAGATAATTTCAGTATATAACAGGGGGTCTTTATAAGCTTGTTAGAAGCTTACAAACTTTTTCTAGCTTGTTTTGGTACATGACTGCAAGTTAATTTGGCACCACACAGAGACCTAATGAGCAGTTACAGCTTTTCTGATATAGTCTGTGGCGTAAATACTGGATATCTAACACGTGGATTCAGTTTTTTGTGTAAATTATGTAGCATCACTATGCCGCGATGGTGTTTCAAAATATGCAGCTTCTCAAATAAAAGTCGTCACCATGAATGAATTAGAATTTTGAGTTTTATTCCAATGTCTGTAGAAATGAACAAAAGAAAAATTTATGTCAATCAATATTCTTGTCCATATATTAAAGTAAAACCATCAAGTGTGTTTATTATTTCGAAGTGAAGTTATTAAGGGTAGTTGAGGCACTTCTGCATATTATAGTTTACCTATGTAGCCTCTGATTAAATGTGTCCTCAAACTGCAGATTTAATTTTTTCATTACCCAGCATGGATGAAATGGTTTTAAAGTCGATATCCCTAGAGCAATTTACACTTGAGTACATAGAGGCTGCCACCCAAAGGTACAAAACAATGATAGGTGAAGGAGGTTTCGGGTCTGTTTACCGTGGCACTTTAATTGATGGTCAGGAAGTGGCAGTGAAGGTTCGGTCAGCAACATCAACCCAAGGAACTAAGGAATTTGATAATGAGGTTGGATATATTTTGTTTTCATTTTTTAGCACTTCATAACTCAAGGAACTTGGAATATCAGTATCTTCATTCTTTTAAACGACATTTAAATGAGTGACAGTATTACCACTCACAAGTTGTCTCCTCACCCATTTGCTTTCCGGTACATTTTTTTAAAGATGAATCATTTACTTGAATCTAGTTTTCTCAGATAATGAACAAAATGCGTTTTCTTTGACTAATGTATAGTTTTCGTTAACTTGTGGATGAGCTGTCATGTTATGAATTGAACCTACCTGAAAGCCAAATGGCAATTCTTTTGATGTCCTTTACAGGTAAATCTTCTTTCATCTATTCGCCATGAGAACCTCGTGCCTCTTCTTGGTTATTGCCGTGATAATGACCAAGAAATTCTTGTCTATCCATATATGTCAAATGGCTCTCTACAAGATCGCCTCAATGGTAATGGTCACATCATTGTTTCTTTGGACCCATACTTTTTGATATATATTGTTTACTAAAAACCAAGTTATTAACAGGGGAAGCAGCAAAAAGAAAAATTCTGGACTGGCCAACCAGATTGTCAATTGCTCTCGGTGCTGCTCGAGGCAAGTGGTATAGAGTATTTGATATATTCTCATTTTGAACCTTGGAACTTCAACTCTTGGAATATCACATGGAGTATATTTTTGAACATCTCCAAACCATGACATTCTTGTGTCAACACATCTTCATAAGCCAATCAATCTAGTGACATGATTTTCACTAATTCTTCAAATCACCATGTCTATAAATGTAGAAGAATGTAAGTGTCAATTAATAGATAACATTTCTGAAAAACAAATTAATATAGCAGTAAGATTCTGTTAAAAATAATTTAAATTTACCAGTAATCATACTCTAACCTGTCCCTAATTACTTTGTAATTTATACAAGGTATTGGGTCATCTAAGCCAAATTTCGTATATGGTATAGCCTCCAGACATGTATTGAACCTTTGAATATGCAATCTCTTGTCCAATTCGTTTGGCATTTCTGTGGAAGTTCTAAAACTACTGCAGAAATTTGAAATTTGACTGTTGTTTTGTTTTTTTTTATTTTTTTGTTTTGGATACAATGATTATTCTTTTGTTACTTGCAAGGATTAGACAAGATTTATTTATCTTAAAAGGGTTCCCCTAGGATTGGGATATGAAATTCTGAGGGTTTGTAATTGGCCTCAGTTGAGATATTCCATGAAGCTAACAGATGTTAGTGCTCACATTTTGCTTCCTCATATGACAGTAACCTTTTTCTTATGCTATATTCCAAGTGTTGATTAGAGATGAACATGTTACATGGCATATTGATATTCTTTACTGATTAAAAAAGCAAGGGATGGCCTATTGATGTCAGAAACAATTTTTCATAAAAGTTAGGTATAGATGAGCAAAATAGATTTATTACCAAGGATGAACCCTCATTCACATGGGATCTCTATATGACTGAAGAACCTAAAACTTAGCAACCCTTTTTGTGCTTTAAATTTATGTGATCGTTTAGTTTGGCCTGCTGATTGTTTTCTTGAGTTAGCCTTCTTTTCCCATTAACATTTAGAATATCAGAATATTTGAGTACTTTCCTTGTTCAGGTTTGATGCATCTTCACACGTATTCTGGGCGTTGCATTATACATAGGGATGTGAAATCAAGTAATATACTTCTGGATCATACCATGTCTGCGAAGGTGGCAGACTTTGGTTTTTCAAAATATGCTCCTCAAGAGGGTGACAGTTGTGCTTCTCTGGAAGTAAGAGGGACAGCTGGATACTTGGATCCGGAGTAAGATTTGTTTCTTCAGCTTAAGTTGTTACGTTTCAAATTTTCTTGTGGTTTAAGTTTCTTATTCTGGTTTATGATCTTCAGGTTTAGACTATATAGACATGTTGGAGTACCAGAACACTCTCATATCATTTAATGCAGGACATGAAGAAAATGAATGACAATAGAAACAGAGTAGAAAAACAGAGAGGAAGATAAACAAGTGGTTAAAGGAAAGAAAACAGAGAGAAGGCAAAATTCAAAGAGAAAATTAGGATCTTCTTAAACCAATGTACTAAAGTATGAACCGTATTATCATATTAAGGCCTGTCTATACTTGATATGCAATCCAGAAATATAAGATGTACAAAGATATTGAAAAATAGTGCAATAATCAATCTCCTAACAATTAGAAACCTTAACTATTGTAAGAAAAAAACATTAAAAAAAAGCCTTAGGTACATAAGAAACCAGTGTGATTTGTTTCTAAATTCTTGTTGTTAAAGATATTGAAAAATAGTGCAATAATCAATCTAGTAGTTAAAATCTTATATTATTATTGTAAGAGGTTGAATCATATAATTAGTCTCTAAATTCTAATTCTGATAAATAAATTTGACAACTTCTTAATCCTGCATCTACATAAGAAACCAATGCGATTTGTTTTCTCATATATGCCACCATGCTCTTGGTGAATAGAGTATCATTACTGCTAAAATGTCTCCCTACTATCTGCATCTTAGAGTTTTCAAGTTGCACAGAAAACATAGACTGCAGGAAGCATTTACCGGAGCCTAATTATGTCCATCTGCTATATTGTTCAGGTACTACATGACCCACCATTTATCAGCAAAAAGTGATGTTTTTAGCTTTGGCGTTGTTCTGCTTGAAATTGTAAGTGGCCGGGAACCTCTGAACATACACAGGCCACGTCCCGAGTGGAGCTTGGTTGAATGGGTATGTTTAATCATGCTCTATGACTCAAAAGAATATTGATCCATAGAGTGTTTCTAAGTTACTTGTTTTAGATTTGATACCATTTTGAATCAACTAGGCAATAAGTGCAACCTTTACGTGCAGGCGAAACCCTACGTAAGGGAATCAAAGATTGATGAAATTGTTGATCCAAACATAAAAGGAGCCTACCACGCAGAAGCTATGTGGAGAGTAGTGGAGGTGGCATTGTCATGTATTGAGCCCTTTGCCACAAACCGGCCAAACATGATTGAAATTGTAAGGGAGCTAGAGGATGCTTTGATTATAGAGAACAATGCATCAGAATACATGAGATCCATTGAGAGCTCTGGATCCACTCGTTTTTCCAGTATCATGGAGAGAAGGATACCGCCGCCGTCTCCTTCAGAACCTTCACCTATTTTGACACAAATGGCTCCTCCAGAGCCAAGATAGTGAAGGGTTTTACAGAGAGTTTCATCAGTCTGTGAATGATTATTTTGTTGCTTCGCATAAGTGATCAAGGAGAAAATTAGGATAATTTCCAAATGGTCTTTTTGAATTTATGCATCTTCTTGTGTAATACATTTTTGTTACTATAAACACCCAAGGAATCTACGTAACACTATTTTCTGAGGAAGGCTTTGCATTGTTTCTCCCTTTCTGTTTTAAGCTCCACAACGGCTGCCTACAAAAGTCAGTTCCACTCACCATCACAATTGTAACAATTGTTTTTTTTTGGTTTGGAAGAGAAGTACCATTAAAGAGAAGAGAAGTACCATTAAACGGAGGTTGGTAGAGTAACTTGGTTAAGTTAATATTAGAAGCTTCAGATGTCACAGTTAGGTTAAGGTTAAAAGTCCAAGTTGTGCAATGTTTTTCCCTAAACGTTTGCCATGTTTCCTTACTTAGAGTGGTGTACGAATTGGAGAACTTAAATAAATGAATGAGAATGCGATCAACTATTTTCTGTAGGTAATGTGAATTGGAAATAAAGGATTAGTTTGATTTCTTTTCGTATCATATGCGTTCCAAGGAAATTAACATGTTGTAAACATGATCATAAATAAGTTTTACTTGATAAGACAATCATAATAAACTTATTTTTCTAAAATTTGAGTAATAATATCATAACCTACTTTTTCTAACGTAATTATGATAATTGAGTATAAATGTTTGTGTTTGGATATGTAAAAGAGAACTATCAATGTAACATCTTTCAAAAAAACACTAACGAAAATTCCGACATTTTTATAAACAATTTATTATTGAGGCATATATGCGTGAGATATTAGAAAAAATTAAAAAAAAATAAAGATTGCAAATATTAATGAGGTTCGATGTATCAAACTCCCATTGACCTTAGCTAAAAGAAATTGCAAATGAAAGGATTGCTATTAAATTTGTTAGTCAAATTTTGTTAGAAAAAGAGGGCAAGAGCTAGGAAAAAGTTACCGTTACTTCCATGAATATATTGTTTAGGTTGGAATCTTATATCTGTGCAATTTTAATGGGTTGATAATCCATTTTCCACAATTCTATTTCAGGTTGATGCAGGTATGTTTGGATGTCAGGTTGGGTTCTGGCTCAGTTGGATTAATCCAAAACTTCAACTCGTAAAAACTTTGAACTATTTATTTGTAATATCTTATAATAATAATAAAATAATGATAATTTTAATATTTTATAATTAGTTAAATTTTGCAATAATTTATATGCGCTTAATTCTTTTTTTTTTCTTTTTCTTTTTCGTAGAACAAAATAATTTTTAGGTTGAGTTTACTTATGCTCAATAGGTTGGACTCGATAAATGAATAGTTTACCCATGAGACTAAAGACCTTTCTTGAGGCGCTTTAAGAAAAGCTCACGAACATATATGCACCTTCTTTGAAACAGGAGTCCGGGCTCCTGATTCTTCCAAAGAGAAAAGATTGATGAACGAAACGAAGCTGTGCTTTTTCCATCCCTGGCGGACGCCCGATCCGAATAATCATATATAGTATACTACCACCTTAACCCTAAGCACAATAAAGTAGCCTCAATGCAACACTATAACTAACACTAATACTTGTTGACCTCCCTAAGCCGGGGTAAGAGCGGCTCAATCCAGGGCCCAGCCAGTAATGTGCGGAACGCGGGCATACCAGGTAAACCACCTTCTTTCTTGGCATCCCTCACTCTTGAAGCTTTTTTCTTTCCATATTCCTTTTCAACCATTGGATTGTGACGGCTGCGCCTTACTCCTTTCATTCAAAACCTCGTTTCATAAAGGTTGACTAATTACATACGACCAGTGTCCGAAGCTGCTGCTACCGAGGCACATGTTTTCTGAGGAGGAAGCCTATTCTTCTACCAATTCACCCGTACGCAATCATCTTTTTTAATATAATTTTGAATTGAATATAAGTATAAAAAGAGATGGCAATAGCATTATTAGAATAATCTTGGTAAGAAAGATTAAGGGTTTGCTGGCGTGGGAAGAGAGTAAACAAAGTCAGGTTGAGAAAGTAGCTTCCCGAAGATGGAGAAATCCTCTTTTACAATACAGGCGAAGGGCTTTAGCTTCTAGGGATGAGTTCCCTGCTTGTGAGTCGGATGCTTTTAGGGTTTTGGGAAATAACCTAGATAGTAATTAGTAAATTTTTTATGCATGTTAGGATATAATCGGCAAAGTGGAATTATTTGAATTCAGATGGAACTCTAGTGGATTCGAGCGAATTAGTATCGCAACCCAAACCAACAAGTACTCATCGGGTTGAGTTTGGGCAAAGTCTATACTGTAAAAGAAATTCGATCAACTCAAATTAGGTATAGATGGATTCGAGTTTGTCCAACACAAATTGCACCCTTGAAACCTTATAATTCAAGCTTCAGTCTTACCAAATGCAAACATGGGAAATTCTTATCAAACAATCACTCACTCACCACTCCTTTTTATGACTACAACCCTGATTAACCAATTGGCTCTCCCCAAGACTTGTAACCAATCAATAACTGATTTAACTGTTAGAATCTATAGTTCACCCTTCATTCTTACCAAACAGCAAAATTGACTAATATACAAGACCTATGTTACAAGCCATCTCTCATAGCTGATTAACTAATTGGCTTTCTGGCTAAGAATTTAACCAACCATACCAAAGAAATTGCAGCAGTCTTATGTGATAGTCAAGTACACTCAACCACTTTCAATTAGACAGCTTTCATTGAGATCATTTAGAGTTTTTGAATTGAAATTCTAACGCTACTCAGTACAAAATGTGTAGTTTGTTATTGTATCTAATTCTATTAACCATGTCAATAACTTTCTTATGATTTTGAGCCATATGTGTCGTGATTTTAGGGGAGTGAAGTGAGCAGATTGAACTACAAAGCAATCCATGCAGATTGCTTTGTATAGCAATGGGAAATTGGGCAAGAAGAATAAGTTGGCCTCATATTTTTGTCAGCTCCACAATCCACAAACATGATTAGCTCAATTCCTAAGGTACACTGATTTTCTAAGAGTTGTAGGCAAAAAAAAAACAAAGATAACAATGGCACATTATCAAGTGATGCAGGAGAATCTGTGCTGCATGCCAAAGCCATCTCGAAAACTACAAGTAGCACCTAAAACCGGAGAGACTTGGGAGCAACGGGGTGTCTAGATGACAGACTCAAGGCTTGATAAAAGAAGAAGTGGGCTTATACTAAATGCAATGCACTGAGATAGGGACTAGGGTATGGGAGCACTAAGAAGAAGATGAGAGAATAAAGGCAGCGAAAACAGATCACAGAACTATCTAGAGTGACATCAACCATGAATGAGTATTGAGCAATGAGAAAAAAAAGACCTTCAAGAATGACCGAGGAAACTTTCCCAACAGGCAAAATTGCAAATAGGGTTTTACATTGCTGAACACAAATATGCAACCACAAAATAACCTCATGACAAACAAAAATATTTCTATTACTCCCCATAAAAGCAGAAGAATGAAGGAGTTACTACTAAACTAGGTTACATGACCAAGAAATATGTTCACATCCACACTATAGACAAGATGATGCTTACAGTAAAGCTGTATATTGTAATCTACAGCAGTGGCATGATCTGCTATGCATCACGAGCAAAAAGAGAAGGGTTGGCTGATGCAGTACCCACTTGAACTTCAAGAAGTTCTAGCCTCCGTTCCAATACATCAAGCTTCTCGTTCAATGATGCCAATTTGCTCTTTGTTGTAGCCTCTTCAATAACAAGATACACTAAAGATAAGTCTTGGGGTATGTAGTATGGAATTATAAACATTTTATAATTCAATCGACCTCCCAAAAAGAAGAGAAAATTCCATTTTGTCTAACAACTAGTCCAAACTAAAACAATCCATCATAATCAAAGGAAAAAATTGGAGTTGGAAAATAGATACCAAGACTCCAGCAAATTAAATGATTAGGTAATAATGACTGATTATGCTGAATTTAGGAAAGCTGTTCCAAATATGCACCTAAGAAAGATTCAATTAGGGATGCAAAGAAGAGTTGAGTCAAGAAAAAGCATGCTGATCGAACAAGATGATTAACCAGGTACATGCTCACTGCCATTCCGGGTAATGTAATACACAAAATAGGACGAATTAGACCCAAATCGTAGCCAGAACAAGTGCAATAAGCAGTGAAAAGAAATTAGCTGCACGATTTTTCCAATTTTTCCAATGAAAAGAAATTACTGGTTTGGTGATAAGAAAATGAAGCAAAGCAAATACTAAAATTCTAAAATCAACCCAAATCAGCAAATTCACCAAAGCTATGAAAATATTTAGAGAAATGAGTCTAAATGTCAGATGGGTGAGCATCAAAATCAGCAAGAAGCATGAAACCAAGTGAGCTAAGTCAACCTAACCCAGACCAGAAAAAGACTAAAACGAAGGAGATGGGTTAGAATTGGATTTAGCGTTTACCGAATTGGACGAGGAAATCAAAGAGGCGGCGAACATTGAGAGAAATATGGGAGATGAACTCGCGGTTTTCCCAATCAGCTTGGACTGCGATTCCGACGTTGACGGCGTCTGTTATCCCACCTGCCCGAGCCATCCTGATTTATCGAATCCACACCAAAGATCTAACAAACAAGAACAGCCTTATTTTTCATCTGCTCTAGCTCTATACAGTATACCGGAGCAGCAACCGCTGTGGGTTGGTTACATGTACGATTTATGATTTATGATGGGTAAATTTTTTCATGACTAATATATTAATTTTTTTTTATGGTTAATTATTGAATTTTCAGTATACAAATTTGATTGTCACATTTGTTTTCTTTTTCTTTTTTGAGAAGCGGTATTTATTTTATGTTTATTGATGTGTGGAAGAGTTAGTTTTTTCTTTTATACAACAATATTATATGGGGATATAGAGGAAACCTTTTTTTTTTTTTTTGCCAAATAGAGAAAAGCTTATTTGATGGTACTGTAATGTGGTCACTAGGGCCAATCCAAGAAGTTCGAGGCCTAGGGTGAAAATATTAAAAGTGCCCTTAAAGCCTACATTTACCCACAAAAAATATATGACCTTTATAAATTTTTAATTTTTTTTTTTCATCTTTCTAATAATAGACAAAAAAATTTCAAGAATTTGAATACATTATTCAATATTCATACATAGAAAACATAGTCATATTGTAATATTTTATTATAAAGAAAACATGTGAAATTTTATCAAATTGTTAATATATATAGTTAATCTGAAAGTTTTCTAATTCATTTTAAATAATTCGTTCTTTGAATTCTAATGTAACTCAATATTCAGTACTCAACACAAATTACATAACTATATAGCAATCAAGTTTCAAGAATATGGGCCCAATTTCTTAATAAAATATTAAATTTAAAGTCTTCTAACTCAATTTAAATACCTTTTTTCAAAAAATTTGAACATTCTTTAATTTTTTTTCTCATAAAAATAAAATAAATTTAATAATTTTGGACCTTCTTGGTCTGTGGGCCCAAGACGGTCACCCTGGACGCCCTAGGCCAAGGCCGGCTCTGGTGGTCAGGTGATGCAAATACATATATTATAAAATAAGTAAATGACATGGTTAATACGAATGCGTCACTTAGTTTTAGTACAATATCACTATAACATGTGGATTGTGAAATGAACTTATATTATCCATAAATATCTATAAGTATCCGTTTATATTATAAAATGTAAAATGAATGAGTCATTTAGTCTTAGTACGTCATCATGCTTCCATGTACTGAACTTACATAGTGTCCTTGCTATCAGAATCAAATTTCTCTTTCATTCATAAAAACTGAATTTGAAATATGAATTACAAGTAGAGAGAAATATTATTAAATTTTAATGCTATATGCTGCAGATGAGTAAATTGGTTTGTATTTTCTTGGTAATTAGTTAAAAAAAAATGAGTGAAAGGGTTTGGGGCTTGAAGTTGTGGTTGGCTATCCACATCAACATAACCTGGTTTTTGCTTAATGACCTTTTTTATCCCTACGATTTATGAGCCCTTTTTATGCCTACGATTTATGAGCCTCGTCTTTGAAGGCAAACACTCATTATTTTGTTTTCTCATCTTAATTTGCTCTCTTGCTTTAAAAAGAAGCAAACAGGAATGCTTTCACTAAGCTTCCCACGTTTTTTTGTTCGATAAAATACCATAAAGTGTCCTCACACCCGAAAAATAGGACTAGTCCCCGCTCATGATGCAACTTATCCCTAGCCACAAAATACTCGCAATGAATTTCTAACCCCTGCCAATTAGACACAAAAAAGTCCGCCCTCTAGAAATGTCAGCTTACCAACTGCACCACACCTTATAATTCCCACATTCCAATGTTGCAGTTGTATTATTTTCAATTGCTTGGTGGACAAGCAATCTTATTGCTAGATAAAATGCGGTTTCATACATTATCACTTGGCTATGGTTATTGCCGCACGCAAAATATCCCATAAACAAATTGACACATTTCACTTGGTTTCGGCCACATGATATACATTTCAACTCTAAGACGCTCCGAAAATAATTTGAACACCAAGGAAACATTGTAAATCATCATAACTCATGCAGAAGCTGTGGCTAATAGGTCATTGTGCCTCAGCAGTGGCTCAGGTGAAGGTTCACGACCACGGAATGCCATGAAAACCTGGAAACATACCATCATTACATTTAGAAATAAACTTAGGATTGTAGATAGTGATAAGAAATTTACAGAAACATGCTCTTTACGAGCAACCATAATTATGATCACAGATGAATGGCAATCAAATGACCCAAAGCTTGGTGCAGTTCCAGTAAAGCGAACTATGAGGAAGCCATATATTGTTTCATAACATAGCAGAGAGAGTGCTAAATAGAAGGAAATAATGAAAAGGTCGCCACAAAATATAGTTTGTCTAACCTCTAGTGGCGCTTTCCCGCCTCCAAGAGCAAGGATGGTTTCTCGGAACTTGTGCCCAGTTTCTTTAACAGCCTGTTGCAAGATTAAAAATCATTAATGATTTATGAACTGCGGTCAAATACACAGAGGGTTTAATGCGTTTCATGAGCTTCTATTAGTGACAAATAAAAAGATAATGCACCAGTCACCATTATTCGTTGAGAATCCTTCAATAACATGCACTTTGAAAAATTCCTTAGTCCTTATGACAGTTTGTGTATGAAAGCAGAAACATAATATCACATTTGAGAAGATATGGCAACCATGAGACCAGTGTAATGATTTTGCACAACTTTAAATACTCAGAAGGGACTAAAGGCAACTGTAAAGACCATAACAAGAGTCTCTTAACTGGGTATGTGTTACTTTCACTCGAATTTACAACATATAACTTGTTTCCAATTATCAATAACAAACTTTTAATCTCATGTAACTTAGTTCGGTCTAAAAATGATAAAGTCCGCTGTCACATTTGTGTGTCCAAGCATGTTAAACTCATCTTCTCAAAAAGAATAAGGCTATGTTTGGATGAGGAACTTCAAACTACCAAGAATTTCGGCACAATTAGTTAAAAATGAGGAATTTCAAAGTAACAATCCATTCAAATATTATTACTCTTTGTTAAACAACGTAAATTGAAAGATTGTTCACATCTTATGCACAGCTCTTTCCGACTTACCTTGCTGTTATCCAATCCAGCATCCTCAAATGCTGAGAAAGCATCAGCAGACAACACCTCAGCCCACTGAAAAATAGAGCAATTTTCATCAGGATATTGATAAAGAAAAACAAAAATTATAAAGCAAGACCACAAATCATGGAGATGAGAAAAATATAAAAAATAATTCTTTGATCAGCGAGTAAACTCTAGCAAGGGAGTGATTCGACCACATAAGAGATTCAGTTAAGGGTACAAAAGTTTTTTCTTGCCTTTTTCTGAAAGTTGAATGCAGGTATCTTAATAGAGAATAGGGAATACCTTGTAACTATAGTACCCAGCTGCATATCCACCTAAAATTCACAGAAAAGCAATATATAGTTAAATTAAACATACAAGGTCAGATGAAGTTAAAAATTAGAAGAATGTTGACAAGTTGAAAGTCAGAAACTAAAAGCAAACCTGCAAATATATGGCTGAAACCACAAAGGAACCTGTCTTCTGGAAGTGGAGGGATCACTTGTGTTCGTTCACTAACCCTGCGATCAACATCAAAGATGGATTCTGATCCCCCAGGTATGTAATCTGTGTGCAGCTTCAGATCTACACTTGCAAATCTTATCTGCAAAATTGAAATAATAAGCAAATCACAAAGTCTGTCATGATTTGAATATAATTGACATCCTGGAAATTATTATAATTAAAGCTTGTGAAAATCATTTAAAAGTTCATATAGAATTAAGCGCGAAAACAATATGTATATTTCAGAGTAGTATTTCTAGTACCCATTCTCTTATTTCACTAAGGGTAGCTTAGTATTTTTATTCCCTTTTATTATGTTTTTTTTTATCTGAATTCCCTTTTATTAGGTTTCCATTGTATTTAGCTGTTATTATTTTTTCCTACTTTTGCACGTCAATTGTATCTCAATAAATCCAATTCTTCAACTTGATGGTTCTCGTCTATCTTAGTTTAGTTTGGCAAAATTTTACAGATACATTTTACCTAAGGATTACTTTTTTTCTATCACTACAACCTTCTATTGTTATAATAAATTTCACAAGAAAGTCAGAATCAAGCATTTGACAAGATGCCTGTCAGCAAGCCTTCAAGACACCAGAATTCTCAAAGCTAACATAACCTCAGTTTACACAATGAGAAAAGAAAAATCCTTCACTGAGACAGACAATACTTTACTTCTGTGTAGCACAAAGATACAGATAATCCATGTATATATATATATATATAGATAAGTGTACACAAGGCCATAGCCAAACTTTCAAATAACCCAAATATAACCTCTTTTAAAAATAAATAAATAATTAAGATCCAAAACAACTACTTCATTTTAAGGAACTAATATGTAATAAAGTAGTCTACTGAAATATAAGAAATTAAGAACATATACATAAATAGAATTCCTTGTCCAACAAAAATTCTTCACAGATAAAATAAAATGAAAAATGAAAAGCCTATTGACAGGTATGTAAGCGTGGGTCAAGAGGCTCATTTTGATAATAACAGAAAAGCAAGACAAAAGCCAACAGAGAATCAAGATGTGCATCCTTAATAAAAGTAAAACTCACTTCATGGTACTAAAAAAGTATAGAAGAATATGAAAAGCAAACTTCAGGATAAAGATACACCAGGATATTGAACTGACCTGCCTAAGGCTTAGGGAGCCTGCACGGAAAGTCCTAGCAGCGAGAAGCTTCCGATATGTATCTTCTGGAAGAGTCTCCCCAGTTTCATAATGTTTTGCAATACTCATTAAAGTGTCTCTACATACCAATTAAACAAGTTAATCACTAAAACAGAAACCAAAACATAGAATCCTACTATCACTTGATAGTTGATACTGCATTAAAGGCAGACGGGGTCAAAGTTTTGCAGGTTGTAAAAATTAAATAAATTGACCTTGACAAGGTACTATCAGCTGCATGCTGAATCCCAATGACTCATACCAGCTAGTATATACAACGTCTATAAAGTATCTTTTCAAAATGGACAGAACTCCTCCATATATAAAGTTACTAAATCATAGCATGCTCTGAAATTATAATGCTCAAAGCAACTTAGTCTACAGCAGTTGTATTTAGAGCTTGTGCAATAGAAGTGCAACAGTTGACAATATGCATGTTTAATTAAAATAAAACAGAATCTCAGTCCTACATAACTCCAAGTGACAATAAGAGGTCAAGTGCACAATGGATGATAGAACAATTACATAATTCATACATTTATCCTTTTCCCCATCTTCCCTATTTGACACAATCAGTATGACGGTCTGAAAATTAAGAAATAAAATTTAGAAGATTTAGATTCTTAATTAGTTCAAAGGATTTTTTTCTAATCGAAAAAATAGTTAGAAGGATTTTAGCAGACATTACCTGTGGTAACACCAGTTTTCCATGAACTGAGAGGGTAATTCAACAGCATCCCATTCTATTCCCCGAATACCAGCAACTAGACCCTCATCTTGCTTAGTCAACATATGCTGAAGTGCATGACCAAATTCATGGAAGACAGTCTCGACCTGCAAACAATCTCTACTTTAATACTTTGTATGGGCTAATAAAATTTACAAGAACTGTGCCATCCATTGTCCAACCTAAGCTCCCCCATATTTTCTTTCTGTAGTGAACATCCAAGCCTTCTTAATCACTAGATTTTATGAAGAACAAAATATATATGCATATATATGACTACATATATCCTCATTGGCATCGTACAAGAACAATTACTCATTACATAGAAAAAAGAGTTTAATGATTGAAAAAAAAAATATCTATATATATATATATCCAGAATAGGACTTGTTACCTGCAAAATAGCACAAGCCTAGACATCAATGCACCCTTTGAATTTTTAAAACACACTTACTGTAATCTCCATCATCTAACCTTCATATAGCTACGTTAAAGGAGGAAGTGGAATAATGGGATTCATTTCCTCACAAAGATATGATGGGCATCAAAAGTAGGAACACTCCGTTTCCATTCCCAATCAACTGAAATCACACTTTCCTCCATGTCCCCTGAACACCCTTTCCCTCCCCATTCTAATCAAATATAGCCTTTATATTACTCTAGTTTTTTATCATGCACAATAACCTGAAAATCAATGTAATTCAATTTACCTCACGGAAGGTCATAAGGCTGGGCTTGTTTCCCACTGGTGGAGTTTGATTGCACACCATGTGTGCCACGGGCAACCTTGTGGACATACCATCACGTGACAATACATGACTCCTGGCAAGAACTTCATCCATCCATGCACCTCCCCTTTTCTCAGATGGACGTGTATATGGATCGAAATAAAAGTATGCAATGGGACTGCCAGACGAATCTTTGATGCGATAGAATCTAACATCTTTGTTCCAAACCTGAAACACAAGTGTTTATGCATATATATTATGTATATGGGTAGAGGATGAAAATCCATATCTTCATTAAATGAACGAAAAATAGAGCACAAAGGAAGAACTGAAATATATACCGGAGCTAGACCATCAGCTGGTTCAATATTAATTCCAAAAAGAATATTTGCTAGGTTAAATAGGCCTTCCATGACCTTAGGCAAGGAGAAATATGGACGCAATTCTTCCTGTAGAATACAAAGTATGTAAGTCTTGCAAACAAAGTAGAGGGCTTAATTTAATGGGAAAGTGAAAGCATAGAAAGATCAAAACAAGAAAGCAAGATTTGATAATTCTTTAAACTTATATTTCATTAATATAATAAACCATATGTTATCACATGAAAGTGTCTAAAAGATTAAATGAGGCAAATGAGAGTAGTAGATAGAAATTACTCCATTTGATGATACAAACAGATATATATATATATATTATATGTATAGAGAGATATATATATATATATAGATGGAGAGAGAGAGAGAGAGAGAGAGAGAGAGAGAGAGAAGGACCTCATTGATGTCAAATTTTGACTCACGGAGCCTCTCACTCCAAAAGTTGAGGTCCCAGTGGTTCAAATCGTTAGCTTCCGCAGCATTTTGATTTTTGGAGAAATTATTAAGGTCTTCCATGTCTGCAAGGTCGTAAATCAGAGAAACTATTAGATACTTTTTAACATAAAAGACTTCTGTTGACTACAGCCTCATTAGAAATGATTTCATTTTCCTTCTCTTTGAAAGGTAACAAAGATATATCAAACAAAAGTCACTTAAAAAAAACATAAAAATAAAAGAAAGCCGCTTCTCCTTAGGAATACAGATCAAATTTGGAACAATAGAGAACGGAAAGGAAAAAAAAAATCAAAATACAAGAAAGAGTCTCCACTTAACATCCATTTTAAGAACAATAAACTCAATTGCATATTAAGATTCACTAAACAGCTCCAAATCATAGAATAAATTTTCATAAAGTAGGAGCGTATGTCCGAAACTACCTTTAACTCCAGCATTCCAGGAGGCACTTCGAAGCTTTTCTAGGAGTTCTTCCGCTTTTTCAACAGTAGCCATTTTGGTTGCCATGCTTACCTGATACATTATATCTTAGTAGGCCTAGCATGATTGACAAGAAAGTATTTTCAAAATGAACAGACGTACCTCAGCATAGTTATTATAATTGAGAAGCTTGGCCTTTTCCAACCTAAGCTTCAAAATTGAGTCAATAATAGCAGTATTATCCAAATCTCCACTGGAGGCACGAGTTACATAAGCGCGGTATATTTCCTCACGCAAAGACCGGTTTTGAGCATGTTGCATAACAGAGAGAAAACTTGGACCATCCAAGGTAATTATCCAAGGCCCATTCTCAGCAGTCGCCTTTTCATGCCCCTGATGAGATATACAGGATGCACCAGATGATACTATAAGAAAAATAACAATACTAAGAAACCTCATGAAGGTACAAATGGAAAACCTTTGACAGCGCGGTTTGTGCAGCCATTCCAAGAGCTGTAGCTGGCAATCCTTCAATTCCATTCTTGTTAGTAATCAACTTTTCAAACTTCTTAGTTGCATCCAAAACATTCTCCTCAAATTTGTGAGACAGTCTTTCAAGTTCCTGCAAATAAAAAGCCAACATATATTAGGGGTGACACCAAACTAAAATGGGTCTACCATCACCAAAGTCTATTTGTTACCCTTACTCCAAATAAAAAGATATTGGTTCAAAAACAATATTTTCAAATTTAAGGGTAAGGCTTAAAATAAAAAATAAATAAAAACACATGAAACGACAAGGCAGAAGAGAAGTTTTCTTATACAAATTAAAGAAAAAAGGGGGAAAAGAAATCATCAAAGACGCAATAAAATTACAAATCATAAACATTGTTTAAAAGCACACCTGTTCAATTTTGTTAAATTCGTCTCTTTTATCATCCTCAAGAGAAACGCCATTCAAAACTGCCTCCTTTATTTGGTCTGGACAAGCACAATCAATAGGGCAAAGAAAAATGTTAGACAAGACATGCCATAGACAAAAAAGTACAGGTTAGAGAAAATTTGCCCTTTGTGTGGACTATGTATAAGCAGGAAGCCATATGTTAATTTGCTAACATGTAAAATTGTTTATTAGCTTTAATGATTTGAAAATTGCATAGCTTAGCTATCATATCAAGAATTTACAAAACATTCACTGAGGTAACAATATGTTTTGCATACGGCTCCCAGTCCTGTATCCAGTTCAAGCACCGAATGCAAGCATCCTTTTTCTAGTGGAAAAGAAAGCCAGGCTCTGAGGTAAAGGTACAGTTCATTAAAGATCAAACTACTTTAGAATGGAAAATTCTAACATGGTCGGGAACCACGTGCCTTATGCGCATTCCACCTTAAATTGTATGTAATATTTGAATACTCACTTTCAACTATACGTTTGCGAGCATCATTCAGTGTCTGCCAATCAGGAGATTCTCGAATAGCTTTAAATGCATTGTAAATGGGTTTGCTTTGCCCCAACCTAAGCTGAAACTTAACTTTCTCTGGCTGCAAAGCAACACCAAAAGGACCATCAAAAGAAAGAATTGAAAGAATATTCTTGGACCCCATAATATTTAGTTAAGAGTTAAAAAGGGAACTTTGATAAAGTCAATATCATCTAACATGCCAAAGTATGAAATAATAAGAGCAATTCAAATTTGAAAACAAAAGTGGAACTTCAAGAATAGAGAGCACATAGAAACAAAATCTAAAAAGCAAAATTCGTACCTGGACTTCTTCAATAGCAGAACGAAGCTCCGGGGAGTCCTTAACAGACTTGAGGTGGTTGACCATCCCCCAAACAACAGTTAACCGGTCAACGATCTTCTCCAGGGGCACGACCAGCTTCGCCCACGTGGGCTCCACCGTACGCTCTAATTCCTCCAAATCACCCTCCTGCCGAAACCGACCATGAAAACAATCAATACCAAATCCAGATAAAACCAGAGCCCAGTAAGCAAAAACACGAAGAACCCAGAAATTCAAACAAAACATAAAGGCGCAATTATTGAGGAAAAAAAAGAATAGACGTCGTACGAGTGTCTTCAAGAGGGCTCGAATTCCAGGCCGCACGTGACTGGCATCGACGACATCGAAAGGGGGGAAGTCAAAGTCCTGGAGGAGAGGATTAGCGGCAAGAGATTCGTCTACAGCGGCAGAGGATGCCATTGCAGTTGCAGAGAGGGAAGAGCAAGAGCGAGAAGAGAGTGAAGGGTTGGTAGTAGTGGATTTGTGCAGAGTGAGGCAGGTGGAGAAGGAAGAAGACCAGAGGGGGCAAGGATGGGATTTGGGAAAATGTTTAGGGACAAAATGGGGGAAAGGAGTGCGTTTAAGGAGAGGGTGGACTGAGCGAGAGAGAATGACGCGAGTTGCCATGAGCATGTTGAATATAAGAAGAGAAGCCAATATGGCTCTCTTTCGTATGTATAAGATGCGCCTCATTTCTGATTTTTATCTCATTTTGTGTACTGGATTCGGAGGTATAACATTTGATTCGTTGTCCTTTTATCTTTTTTGTGATGAGATAGATGATTTGCTTCATTTTGTTTTTTGTTTTTTGTTTTTTATTTTTTATCTATATGGAAAAACGAAATTTGTACATAGTGTGATTATGTGGGGTGTGACTCAGAACAGTATAAGTAGATCAATTTGGGATTGATGTGTTTTTTTTTTTAATTATTTAAAGTTTCCGCTATATTTTTTTGAAAAGTTGTTTATGGTTTACTTTCATACTAAATAACTATACACTAAAATAATCTTTGTAAAAATAACTTTCAAAAGCAACATGCATACTGCTCTATTGTCAAAATTACATCGTTTTTCAAAAAAATAAAATTTTTTATTTTTATCAAATTATTTTGTACTGCTTCATTTTCTAAAAAATAGCTTTTTAAGGAAAAAAAAAAGCAATACCAAATTGGGCATCAGATAATGAATTTGAAAAGAAGAACAAAAGCTCTACAAAAAAAAAACGATAAGAGGAATAAATGAAATGACGTCGTTAGCTAATACAAAGAGGGGATCGTCTTCCTTGCAACCGCAAGTTAGTTACCGCAGAGTACATATTAGCATCGTTGATTCTATTACGGAAGACAGGTTGGTTGAGCTAGGATTTGACAAGGATTATGTCGCTCCGTAAGACGAAGCAGGGAGAAAGGAGGGAGTGTGAGAAAGAAAAATCACCCCCGTCACTCTCCTCAGCTGCCCAGCTGCCTAGCCGTTTAGCACTCGCCTAGCAACGCCCATTATCGCCTAGGCGCCCACGTAATTCTCTTTGGATTTGCTCCATACACCAAAGTCGAGGCCGGTGTCAATCCGCCTAGTCCGTTTTTTAGAACTAAAAGAAATTTTAATGAAATAGTTAATGGAGGACCGAAATTGTAATGTTTTATAGAGTACATGGTGATAAATGCAAAATTTGAAATGCATAGATATGAACGAGTAGTTTAATGTAAATCATAAAATAATAAAGTGTAATTTATCATTTAAATATATATATATATATATATATATATATATATATTCTGTTCAAGTTTGAACTATTAATCATGGGAATTTGGGATAGACATCAACATAACCATATTAATTAGATATGCCAAATTATCGATTCCCGTCATCAGCTTGTTATCCCCGACGTACGTTTGATCCGTCGAGCGAGATCCTTTCCACACGAGACTCCTGGATCACTATGGCTGACTTTTGTCTCTGTTCGACCAGTAAGGCTCACAGTCAGGCAGGCTTATACCATTACATTGAACATTACGCTCAACAGTAGAATCTTAGTTTGCAGTTTAGATACCTTAAAATAGAACTAGCAAGTGATACGTACGCACACAATGTGTGAAAATTTAATTTACTTTTTCTTTTCTTTTTACAAGTATGCAAATTTAAAATTCAATAGTTAGATTATGCAAAATTCATTTACATAACTTAGGAGCCGTTTGGATGTGCTTTTGAAATGCCCAAAAGCGCTTCTAAATAAATAAAAGTGCTTTTATTTTAAATAATGGGTGTTTGGTAATTTTTGAGAAGTGCTTTATAGGAGAAGTATAAGCATTTTAAATGATTTTTTGAGAAGCACATAATTGGTGCTTCTTACTAGAAGTGCTACTGATAAAAAAACAGGGAAGCAGTTTGTGTGTTTAATAAAAATTTTGTAGTTACAAAAATATCCTTAATTTTAAAACCTAATACCTAAAATAACCCCATCATATTTTTTTTCAATCAGCTTTTCTTCACAAGCCTGTTCTCGTTCCACCATTGATGGCGAAGCCCCAGACGATCTTGACGTCTTTGGTGTCTTTGAACTCTTATCAAACTCCAAAATACAAAGAAGCAGAAAATCATCAATGAATTTGGATAAGAAAAATCTACCAAAAATGAGAAGAATTCATGATCACGATTGTGGTTGCTAGAACGCAACCACCATAGGAGGTAGAGCACATAGAGACTTGAGGATGATGATTATTATTCATTACGAACCAAAAATGGGAGAAATTGCAGACCTCATAACGGGAAAATGAATCTTGCAAATTTAAAAAATTAAAATCAATTAGCAATGCTTAGGCTGTTGTTGAAGAGCTTCTTCCAACCATTATATGTGCTTGGAGAATGTGAAATAGAAACACTTAATTCTTTGGCTACCAAACGCCTCAAAATTACATCAAAAGTAATTATTTACCAATAAAAGCACTTTATGTGTGTCATACTAAACACCAAATTATTTATTCGTAAAAGCACTACTAATAAAAAATATTACTACTTAAAAGTGCTTAGAAGAAGTACAATCAAACGGGCACTTAAAATGAAATGAATAGAACGTATAAAAAATTAATGGCTTCCAAATTTTTAAGTATATTTTTTTCAAAATCAAAACAAAATAACGCATTATAAAAGTGTTTGTTAAAAATAAAATATTTATCTTTTAAAAAGCAATTGACTTTTAAAAAAAGAAAAAAAAAACAATGCACCTTTATAATTTTTACCCTTCTTTATATTCTCACACATTTTTTCCTTTGTCGAGCAAACAAAACCACCTACCTATGACTACTCTGCCACAATTGTATCCTCCACCACCATCACCTCTTCCACCCATATCTCCACCTCCTCCACCACCACCTCTTCCACCGCAACTTCCAACTTTTCCACCACTGCCACCACCACCACCATCGTGCCACCACTACTTTCTTTCCCTACACCTTCATTGCCACCTCACCACCACCATAACCTTCCCTATCTCTACCTTCACCACTAAAAAACCTCCACCCATACCTCCATCACCACCACCACAATCTTCTATACCCCCATTTCCACCACGGCACCACTTCCTCCGTATCCACCTCTACCATCTCCTCTACCTCCACCTCTACCGCCACAACCACCAACTCCTCCTCTACACCTACCTCTATTCCCACCACTACCACCAATGTTAGAAAATTCGACATACGCAACAGTGAATCATTGATGCCTATCACTGAATTCAACTGATGCCTATACGTGCGATGCTAAAATCTATAGTAAAGGCATAATTGATTAACTGATGTCTTTTCCATCAATTGCATCGATTTTTAGGTAATTAGCGATGCATATCATTGCCAATAATTCCAATAAGCGTTGACCACTGATGCTATAAGCAGGTATTAGCATCGCTTTCTAGTAAAAAACGAGGCAATAAGTTATTTTTGGCATCAATTTTGGATAAAAATGCGACATTTATGCGATATTAAGTGTTGGTTTTTTCTAAGAATTTCGCATCATATGTTTTAAAGTTTGATGCTATATTACAATGAAAACATGGCTGAGTTCGTCAAAATGATGCTGTTTAAGACTTTTAAGCATTGCTTATTGGATAAAAACGGTGTTGTTTTAGCTTTTACGCATCACTTTTGTTTTTGTCTAATGCTATATGTCATCAGGATTCCCTTTTTTCATTTTTTGATGCTATATATACATGGTCAGCATCACTTTTTCTGAGCAACTGATGCTCTTTAATTTGTATACAACATCACTTATTGATATACTCGGATGCGCTATATGTATCATATATATTTTATTGTGTAATTTCTCCTATTTTTTTAGATTTGCAAATACATTTATAATACATATACATCTCTAAGTCTTCCCACCTACGAAAGTATCAATTTGGGAATAATAAATACATCTTTGTCTAGACATAAGTTAAATACACTATATACAACAAAACTCACGTTGAATGAAAAATATACTCTATTAGCTATAGATTCTCAACATCAACATCTCAAATCCGTTTTAAAACTTGAGATGCTCAGTCATCTCGAACGATGTCAAATTCCTCTTGTGTATAAAACCTTCTCCCTTGAGTAGAACTTGAGTATTGACATGAAATAAAATAAGGATAAATGTTACAAAATGTAAATTCAATCAACACGAACCAATGTCGCATAATAAATTATCGTACCTTAGCCACAATACTAGATGAGTCGTCTTTACATATTTCCTTCATGTACGCCATTACACTGACAGGACCCGTCCCGAGTTTTCCCTCGAAACCCGTGAAAAGCCCTGCTCTCACCTGACAACTTAGTAAATTTCCTAAAATACCCTGAAATCTTTACAATTAATTACGAGAATTCTGCTAAAAATCAGACAGTACCTCCCTTATAAAATGGTTATACCATCTTCCACCTGTCAGATGAAGAATTAAATACCAATCTCCAATCCCAACAGTCCAATTCTCAACAGCACTAAATAACCATCGACGTAATCATAATTTACAATAAGTCCAAAAGGTTTACTAAAGCAACTAGGTTGAAAATGACAGGACCCTTCCTAAATTGTCTCAAAATCCGTGAAAAATTATGCTTCCGTCTGACAGCTTTTAACCACAAAAGTTAAATACCTGAAATACCTTTAATCATTGGAAACATCAATTGAACTTTACAGATATTCCAACAGAACCTCCTTTGTACCTGATTGACCTTCACCTACCTGTCAGACAAAGGATAGACTAGTAGTTCACAAACTACCTCGAAAGACCTCCTCTGCAAGCAAACAAGACAACTGATGTGTCACCCTCGTGTGAACTGTCTACAACTCGTCAATCTGGGTCACCGCTTACACCACCCACTAACCCTAATGACGAAGGTACCAGACTTGGTTGAATCGAGTCTTACTGACTTACCCCGAGTCGTAACTCGATATCTCAGCTCATCTTAAGCACCCCGAGTCGTAACTCGATATCCCAATTCATCTTGAGCCGTAGCTCAATATCCAGACTCATCCTAAGCCGTAGCTCAATATCCCGACTCATCCTGAGTCGTACCTCAATATCTCGGCTCATCTTGAGCACCCCGAGTCGTAACTCGATATCCCGACTCATCATGAGTCGTAGCTCACTAACCCGGTTCCTCCTAAGCCTTACCCGATATCCCGGCTCAACTCGAGCCGTAGCTCAATATCCTGGCTCATCCTGAGTTGTACCAGATATCCCGGCTCATCTTGAGAATATGATAGAATCCTCCATAGCATACCTCAGATCATTCATCGAGTCAAAACCCAAATTACAATCCATGGTATAACATAATACATAGAAGTACGCATGCCACACAATCCCAAAAGTTCAGTCCGTTCAAAGTATATCCAAAGTACCAACTCATGGAAGCCCTATCCCCAAGGAATAACCCAGCCCCCTGACCCCCCTCCCCACCCCCTCGAGCCAAAACCCGCTCTGTGGTCGTCCATATAGTTGGAATTACTCAAACGGGGCTCTAAATGGACTCCAACGACCTCAAAATTGCCAAACTTCGATTTGGAATGCTCCAAAACCCTAAACACGCGCTACCACGCGCCCCACGCGTGTCTGTACTGTCACAGCGGAATATTCCATTGAACCTGATGGAATATCTAGACAGAATCGGAATATTTCGTCTAAACTAACGGCATTAGCCATCATAACGCCGTTACTTTTTGCCGAAATATGCTTATGCCGTTAGCATATTCTGTCAAACCCTGACGGCGTCAATTGACCTAACGATCAATTAACTACTGACTGGATGCTGACTAGTCGCCACGTGGCTCCACGTGGCTGCCATATGGCATGCCACGTCAACCACTGCAGTTCGTATCAGTCATAGGAGTACGTTAAGGACAACGACCGAACCCCCGCCTTCGCCGCCGTCGCCAGTGGTCGAAAACTGGAAATTCTCGCCGAAAACTGTCATTTCTGGCGAGCTTCAAACTCTTCCCATACTCCATCGATTTCTATGATCCACACCTATAGATTCATCTATGCAACACCAGGAACTGGAAAATGAAGTTAGGTGTTCAAGATCATACCTGGTTCGATCGAAATCTAACCGAGAAGTTTTGGTCCACCTTTCCTCCTTCATTCGTCGTCTACGACGACGCACCCACCCCGAAAATGACACCAAACCGTTCATGAAGTCGAGGAGAACTTCCCCAACCTTAGATTTGGTCGAATCGACCCCAAAATAGGACAATGAAGGTGAGGGTGGTGCGATGATCACACAAAGAAGAGAGAGAGTTTTCGAGGGAGGAAAGAGAGAGTCTGAGTCCGGACTGAGCAGAGTCTCCAGAGAGAAAAATATCCCCCTAATTTTGGACTTTCCCAAATGACCAAACTACCCTTGAAGCTTTTAGACCCACAACGTTCTCACCAGGTCTCCGTTTTACGCGTGCTGCCTGTTTACAAAATCGTGAGTTCGAGACCTACGCAACAACTCAAGAAAAACTCCCAAAAGTAATGTCAGACAAAAAGTGACTCTCGAACCCCTCCGAAACTGAGGGTAAAATCATCTTTTCCTTACCTAAGACTATAATGACTCAGACTATAAATATAGAAAATTGAGGGTAAAAAGTGACTCTCGATGCACTAAATTCCAGTTGCGTTTTTACCTAAGACTATCGAGTAGTATTTATAAATTTTCTATATTTATAGTCTGAGTCATTATAGAAAAGATAAATATAGAAAATTTATAAATACTACTCGATAGTCTTAGGTAAAAATGCAACTGGAATTTAGTGCATCGACCTCTGGATGTGCCATCGTAAACTCAACGGCCTAGAGATGATATAAAACGAGGAAAAGTGTGAGTGAACAAAATAATCGTTTAAAATATAACTTCCCAAGGTAAACATACCTTTCCCCCTCCTCCATGAACAAAATAATACATGCATAATATAAAATCATTTAAAAAAAAACAAGTAATATGTAAAGATAATACGAAAACCTTACTGTAAAATCTAATTTTAGTTAAACACTCTATGGGACCCATAAAAATCCGAACAAGGGAAACATCCCGTGGTCCACAACCTTACTTTGAAAACCCTTCTCGAAGGAGTTTAAAAATCATGTGAAAAAACCTAGACATAAAAATATCATAAACATATATCACCGCTCCCCGAATGTAATCCCGAGCCGTAGCTCAATATCAGAGCTGACTGACCCAGGGACCGACCCTCCACACACCCGATAATACCTCGAGTTGTGCATATGTAACCATATACTACGCGGAGACAACCTCAACGATCTGGCAGAGAAATACCCTTCAATGCCAGCATCAGAAAAACCTCAACAATCTGATGGAGAAATACCCTCGACGCCATCATCGGAAAAATCTCGATGAACACGTGATGGGAAATACCCCACATCATGTGCCGGAGAAAATCATGACCCTCAGGGAAGATATACATAATGGAAGCAAACCTATAAAGTGAAATCCAAAATCCACTTTTGAAATCCTTATTTATTGGTAACTCGGGATTGAGTTTAATTGGATTGAGGGTTTTTAATTATCGTTGGTAACTCTGATTGTTACTTTTGACTGACGATACTACTCCGGAAACTTCAGAGGAGCGTACAACTCGAAATTGAGTTTAATTGGACGTTCGGTGAGTGGACTTTGGTTTGTAAATTGTCATGGTTGCATAAACGTATATTTTAAATAATTTCTTGTTAAGTATGAACTTTGAACTTTGATAAGCTAGGATAATTATTCTAAAATAATTATTGATTTTGACAAATTTCTAGAATTTAGAATAATTATTCTAGTAATTTATTACTGGACACGAGTCTCAATAATAAATTGGAAATGACGTTTTGGGCTATGACTCGACTTTATGGACTTTGCTTTTATGTAGTTTTGACTTTATAGATTTTGGGTTTTGGTCGAGTTTATGATTTTGGGTTTAGGCCCGAAATTGTGATTTTATCGGAGTTGGGCTTTGACCCCGATTTTTCTATGAATTTGGTTTAGGCCAATAAATAAGAATTTCAAAAGTGGATTTTGGATTTCACTTTACGGGTTTGCTTCCATTATGTATATCATCCCTGAGGGTAACTCGAGATTGAGTTACCAATAAATAAGGATTTCAAATCTCCTTCTCCTAACACTTCCAAGCTCGATGGTGAATATGGTTGAGCTTAGAATGAAATGAGAAAGATGATGATGTGAATGGTTTGTGGTGGTTTAGCCTGCATCAAAAAGTCAAATTTTTGAGGGTTCGTGTGTTTCACAGTTTGGATGAGCGAAGAGAGAGAGAGGAAAAATGAAGTAAAATCTAGAGAGTCTGTTACACTATCCACATGTTTTTCCATCTGATTGTTTAGGAGCACCCTATATATGCACAAAGCATTAGTGCAGTAAGAATATCATATACAATATGAAGAAAAATCCCAGCAAAAAATCCACAGGAAAGCACAAAAAAGATGAACAAATTCTGGTTGCAAGTATGTTCTTAACCTGCCATAAACCCTATCTCATGCTGTGTTAAGTGATTTCTGCCACAGATTCAAAATCTAATTTCTGAATCTGACTGCCTTCTAAACCAACATAAATACCACAGACCAACTAACCATTTAGTGGAACAAATTAGAATCTGATTTCTGTAACTCTAACAATTTAGAACCAAATAGGAGAAAATATAAGCATGAACTCAGTGTCAGCATATATCAAAGGCAGAAGTCAGCAAGATCAGACCAACAATACCACAGATTCAGAATCTGAATTCAGAGCTAGCTTTCTGCCTTATATATATACATACCACAAACCAACTAAAGCATTAATGCAGTAAGAATATCATAAATACAACATGAAGAAATTCCAGCAGAAAAATCCACAGGAAAGCACAAAAAAGAAGAACAAATTTTTGTTGCAAGTATGTTCTTAACCTGCCATAAACCATATCTCATGCTGTGTTAAGTGATTTCTGCCACAGATTCAGAATCTGATTTCTGCCTTCTAAACCAACATATATACCACAGACCAACTAAGCATTTAGTGGAACAAATTGGAATCTGATTTCTGTAACTCTAACAAATTGGATCAACTTTTCGAATTCTTTGTATTCATCTCTACGCAAGAGTCAACACAAATTCAAGGTCACAATGTAATCATGTTAAACCTACTTCTAGTGATGAAAAGGGAAAGAAAAAAAAAACAATAAAATAACGTGACATTAATAGATAACTACATCCAACCATATGAAACTAGACTAAAGGGACCCAACATATGTTCTGGGCAATATTGCTGAACCTACTGAATTTCAATTTTCAAATAACAAACTTCGCATGTTACTCTGACCTTAATGTTGGTAAAGGACAATAGTAAATGGTTGAAACTTGTTATAAACTGCATTTTCATATAAACCATAAAATTGATAACTTGGTGTGCTTAACCAGGATATAAAGGTTTATCTATTTCCTCTAGAAACTTCTTAAATTCTTCCGGTTTTTCAGTGAAATTTTCATAAGCAGCTTCACACATATCCACCGTTTCATCCAAAAATTCATGTTCTTGAAACAAATCAGGATTAACAGTTGAACATGAATGTGAACTAACTTCACCATGCCATATCCAATTTTTGTAGGTTTCATTAATACCATTGAAATATAAATGCTCCCGCATCACTCTAATAGAAAACTTCCTAGTGTTTCCACATTTTTCACACGGACAGAAAATACGCATATGATCACTAGCATTCTCTAATGCATTCCTTAGAAAGTTTTCAACCCCTTGTTCATTCTCTATTCCCCTTCTATCGGCATGCATCCAAGTCCTATCCATCTACCATAATACATGAATTTTGTAAACATAAACACTATACATTCAACAAACCAAATAAGATTCATAGAAACAAATCCACAGAGCATTTTCTAGCTTACATCAATAGTATTCAAAGAGATTGAGCGTACCTGATGGACACAGAAATTGACTGCTTTGATAATAACAACAGCTCATGTATTGCACTGAATGACAAAAAGTGTATTCCATTTGTTAAATAGAACTGTACAGAAACCCTAATAATAGGACTAAAGGAAATGGATGCAAGACATGTATTCGAACTTCTAAAACACATAAAGTTCCCAGCACACAGAAACTATGGTCTATCGACAAACATATAGCAATAATAAACCAATACCCAGAATTTTTAAAAATCACGATGTTAGGGTTTCAGTGTGGGTTTTGGGTTCCATTTGCAGTGATGGTACGTTGACAACATAGAGAGAAAAAGATGGAGGAGTGAATTTGTACCAAAAGCTTTGTCGATAGAGGAGCACAGCCAAGCCAAGCCCATATCTTGCACAACCAAGCCCTATCTTGCACAGCCATGCTCTCCTACAACGAAGAAGCACAAGGAAAAAATAATACATGAGCCCTCAAACCTACATTCGAACAAAGAAGAAGCAGAAATAAAATGTACACCCAAAAAATTGAAAGACTTACCGAAACCCTGGTTCAGTTTGGCTTTAGGTTCCAGGAGATGGTAGTGCAGATAAGAGAGAAGACAAGAGATGGAGTCTGTGAGTTTGGGATATGGAGGTCGAAGATGTGGGAGTGAATGGGCTTCACAGAGGCCGCCGCGCGCCCAGTGCGAGTTTGTGAGAGAGTAATTTGTGTGAGTTCTTTCCTGGTGTTTGACTTAGGAGTTTTGGGGTTCTTTCTCTAAGTCAAGAAAAAAGTAAAGAGGGAAAGTAAGGAGGGAAAAAATCCAAGTGTGAAAAATAAAGAGGGAAAGAATAGATGAAATTTTTAGGGTTTGACTTGGGGAATATTTGTAAAAAAAAAAAATTTTGTTAAGGCATTGCTTTTTGGTTAGTTACAATGCTAACCAATTGGATTCAAATTTTTTAATAGACATCCGTTTTAATACCAAGCGATGTTGAATATTAAACTAAAGACATCGCTTAAATTTGTACCGATGTGTTTCCAGATTTTTTGCATCGTTTATTATAGAAGTGATGCGTTATGTGTTTTCAGCATCGTCTGCTTTATAAATCGATGCAAAACGGGTTATGCGTATAACCAGAATTCTAGTAGTACCCCTTTGTTTCTACCTTTTAGCTCAACCTCCATTGCCACAACCACCACCACCCATATGGCCCTACCTTCACCTTTGTCACCATCAAACTACCTCTTAGACTTTCAATATCATGTTCATTTGAGTCATTATCCACATTTAGATCAATGTTACATTAAAATTTACCAAACACTTTGACAGTGCTTCTCATACTCACAAAACTTTTAAAAATAAATTTTATCAAATATTTAACTGCTTTAACATACAACTCATTTTTATGTAAGAACAACAGAAATAATTTTTCAAAAAAACACAACAATACCAAACTGACCTTAACTAATGTGTCATGAAAAAATTAAGTATCTTTCATGAGTGATCCATCTTGTACTTTCATCTTTTACATAGTTAATTTGGAAGTTGGTTCCATTTCTTGGTTGAACATATACTTTGAACTGAAATATTCAATTCAATCTAATCATCAGCACCAAACATAACCTCAGCTCATTGGACACAAGACAGGAGTCACAGCATATGATGTTGGCCACGGTGATTGAAAGTTTTTGTTTGTTTGAAATCAAGGCAGGTTTATTGCATTGCAAAGCTTCAACTATTACATTCTATACATTCACCAGGATCCAAATCAAGGTTTGCTGAATATAAATACACCATAGCTCTAAGTTTCATCTTGACATACGATCCTTCTGGTTTCTCCACCAAGAATATTCCATTGAGGACTGCTCATCGTGCCTGTTCCACAAGTATATATAAATTAACACAAAGTGAAGAACCCTAATTAAATTCAGTTAAGCAAACTAATCAAGCAACCAAAGACTACTAATTAACATGAAATAACAGCAAAAGCTAATTAACACAAAGTGTACATGCTCAACTCAAGTCCACATGCATCTAATATGCATTAATGGGATCAACAACAGAAAATATATCGCCGTTGATTAATACTGATGCAGAGATGTCGACATGTTTTACATTTTCAAATCCATGTTGCTCTTTTTCATAGGGGCCATTTTATAACTATTCCATTTTCAGTTTCCATATGCGAGTTTGATAATCCATATAAGAGTTGCTTCATTTTAGTGCAGATTTGTGTCTTAATGTTACTAGTTAGTTGCTTAAATTAAGGTAACTAGAGAAACAATAGTATTAAGGTAATCCCATACCTATGACAACATGATTTCTTCTTCAGTTCTTGTACTTCAAGGTTTCCTTCTCAAACCCAATTGTAGGAAATTGCTTAGCATACTCCTCGACATCATGGCGGAGCTTTGCTATTTCAGATTGAAAGTGAGGGGCAGGCAGCGCGGCCACAAAGTCCTTCAACTTTGTCCCTGGTGCACAGAAACGAAGGAAACCCAATTCCATATTAGCTGATGAAAGAAAATTTTCTAGACAGAAAAAGCTTGGAGAGCATGAAATTTATGATATCGAAATTTTAGAACCTTGGGCTTCCCCCTTGACCTTCACTGCCAACTTAACAGCAGCATCAAAAAACTCTGCAATTTTAGCGAAATCTTCCTCAACAAATCCCCTAGAAGTAAGAGCCGGGGTTCCTGAAGTTTCGGAAGAATCAGTAGGTAAGGTTACTGGAAATTAAAGAAAGAAAAGAGCATAAGAAGAAGCAAAATTATAAGAAGCCTTTACCCATCCTGATGCCACCAGGAACCATGGCAGACACATCCCCAGGAACAGTGTTTTTGTTGGCTGCAATGTGAACTGCTTCCAACACCTTTTCGACCCTTGAGCCATCGATTCCCTGGAAAAATGAGATTTTAAGAAAACAGTGATGTCAGTGCATTTTGCATGACAGCGAAAACTATATGCTACACTATTTCATTGGACTCAACAGCTCAGATCTTCTACCTTGTTCTTCAAATTCACCAGAACTAAATGGTTTTCGGTTCCCCCTGAAACAAGTTCGTAGCCCTTCTCAACCAAAGACTGCATATTTTGCCAATTTTTAGGTATTAGAATCCTGAAAGTAAATTATGGACTAACAGGAGAACATCATGCCAGCAAAGAATATAGCATATGTACATATGTCAAAAGGAAATATCTGAAGTTGTTCCCTATCTCTGTTTCTTTTTCTTTTTTTTTAAAGGTACTTAGTTTTAGGAACAACAAATTTATATTTGTAAGATCTTGTTTCAGAAACAAAATCTCTTGTATCTCATAATCTGATACCTGTGCAAATCTTGAGCAGTTGCTGAGAACTTGCTCTTGATAGGCTTTGTACTCGGGAGTAGTAGCCTACATTTAAACAAGGGTCATAAAATATGAGCAATTAGATTTCAACAGAATACCTTTAAATCTAAAAAGTTTACTATAACATTCATAATTTTAGGATAACAATAAGAATCTAACATATATTTTACTAGTGGTCTCCAGAAAGTAAAACAAGTGCTTCAAGAAAAAATTTGCAAGTTTACTCAGTATGTGACAGTTTCATAAGACAATTGGCATGTCAGCATCTAACTGCCATAACTACCTGAGTTTTGAAACCAGCATGGCAAACAACACTGCATGGATGGAGAGCTGAGACTCAACTAATCACACATAACAAACCCGAATTTGATGGCATTTATCTTAATCAGCATTAACTACCTGTTTCAATGCAACAGCCAAACCAGTAATTGTGTGGTTGTGTGGGCCACCTTGAAGCCCAGGAAACACAGCTTGGTTGATTTTGTCTTCATAGTCATACAACACCTTCAGGAAAGTATAAACATTTAGTCAGTTCATAGAACATAAAAACGGCAAAAATGATTACAAGTAAACTGCAGCTTACAGGGAAAATGTAAATTTGATCTTTGGTTTTTGAAACTCACCTCTTTCCCTTGTTTGTTAGTCTCTTTTATCCCCTTCCTGAAGAAAATCATGGCTCCACGAGGGCCGCGAAGTGACTTGTGTGTTGTGGTTGTCACTACATCTGCATACTCAAAAGGTGATGGGATGACACCAGCTGCAACCAAGCCACTGATGTGTGCCATATCTGCCAACAAAATTGCTTTCTGTTTGTTGCATACCTGTCAAGTACTTAAATGTAAATCTTGGGCATTTCCAACATCACATGAACCCAATAACCACATGAAATTGTAATTCTAGTGATATATTTTTTCTCTGTATGAGGGTTTTCTACTACTGTAATTTTTATGCAAATCCAAACAAGTTTACCTGGCGAATACGAGCATAATCATACAGACGTGCATAAGCACTAGCACCAGCAACAATTAATTTTGGCCGGAAGAGGGTGGCACTTTTCTCCAACTGAAAAGCATGGTTATTCATGTCAGAAGCTTGTACGAAAACGGGCAGATAAGTTTTAACATATAGGTTCTATATGATCAACAATCAAGATTAATATAGAATAAGATAGATTTCATCTTGGTAACCCTTCACGAAAATTTGGGTAAAGTTAAAGGACATTGGCAACCATTTAGCCTATGAATCACTATGACAAGAAGTTTCTAAGCTACCTGATCATAATCAATAAAGCCAGTGCTTTCATCCAATCTGTACGGCATTGTTTCGAAGAAGATTGAGACAGCAGATATCTTTTTAGTGTCAGTCTGCACATTAAATAACACAAATGGAAAAATTACAAACAGTATAGCAGAGAAAAAGAATCTGCAGATGTTACAACAATGCATGGAGTCACTATTTTGAAGTGCACCCTTAGGCTTAAAATCAAATAGATGAACAAAGATCACGCACTGAGACTAGACATTTTATCACAGCAGAAACCGAGTAATCGAAGTTGTACACACCTGATAGCCGTGAGAAAGATGCCCACCGTGAGGAAGATCAAGTGCCATGATTCTATCATGAGGTTTCAATAAAGCAGTGTAAACCTGGAAATTAGCTGGAGACCCTGATAAAGGCTGCACGTTGACTGCAAAATAAAAAGATGACATTGTGTAAAAGAAAGCTTGTATGAGTTAACATGTATTGCTGATTATAAATACAGAAAGTATGTAAGGTGTTAACTTTGTGGGGTATGTAAATATGATCTTTGTGAATGTTGAGACACTGTAACAAATAGTGAAGGCCTAGTCATGCCATAACTTACCGCCCCATTTTGCTGGATCCAACCGAAATGCTTCCAAAGCACGCTTCTGGCATAAGGATTCTGCCATGTCAATGAACCTGAGAATATCATGAAAATTGAAGAGTTATTTCTTAATTAATGAGATTTTATAAAACAAAGGAGTTTCAATCACAATTTTTTGTATCTTTTTAAAGGGAATAGTTGGGAAGATTTCACTTACTCATTTCCTCCATAGTATCTAGCTCCGGGATATCCTTCACTGTATTTGTTGGTCATGACTGAGCCGACGGCTTGCATAACAGACACTGATGTGAAGTTCTCCGAGGGTATCAGTTCTAGCCCCTTCAGCAAGGAAACAAATAATTCTATATATAAGAGACGAAGTTCAACAACAAACCAAATACAATTTTGCCTAGACATTATCAACGAGAAGAAATTCTAAATTATGCCTAGATGGGTTTAGTTTTCAACATTAACTAATAAAAGAATTAAGCAGTTGTGCACAAGAACACACATTAGTCTAACAATTACTGTACATATTAAAGTCTTGGAGCATATATACCTTCCATTGTCTGGTTTTCTCGTGCTCAATGATGTCAGCGATTTCAGGATCCACAGCCTCAAGTGAAGCATTCAGTTGCTTGGGCCACTGTAAGATACAAGGTTCATTTTTCAGCACACAAAATTACACAAACGCAAAATACCATGCAAGCTTATTAATTGGGGTTGATATTAATAGGGACTTACTGTAACACCAGACTTCTCCTTCTCATAGACAGCTTCATTGGGCAAAGATGACTGCAAAATTAAAAACAGAAAAGTGGGAAAGTGGTAAAATTTATCAAGCATTCAATGCCAGAAAAAGAACCCAACAAAAGAAAAGAGGGCGAAAAAGGAAAACCATGTAAAAGTGAGAGGGGGCATTGAAGAGAGCGCGAATGGACTTGTCCCCAGAAGAGGAAAGCCTGCGTAGCGCCAATGCCATTGCCATGCTTAGCTTTTTCTCAGTCTTTGCTTTCTGGGTTCAATTGGGTGGGTGAGGTTTCAATTTGGGGTTGAGCTTTTTGAATTATGGTGGGATTTTGTCTTTGTTCGATCTTCTAGTTGGGCTTGATATTCATGGTTTTTAGACACCTGTGTTGTCTATAGCTTCAGAGTTGAGATTTCATTATCAAGACTGGAGCTTACTGGTGGTTTGTAAATTTGTGAATCAATTATGTGGGGAAATGAGAGAAAGGTATGAGGCCAAAACCATCCATGAAAGGCCTATCCAAACTTCTCATTTCTTAGCCACAAAGGGGCTCTTCGGAGATAATATTGCCTGATCGGGTTTTGTGTATTTTGTGAGACAAATTTGGCCACCAAGGCTTTTGAATGGTTCGTCCACGAGAGAGATATCACTTTACCAACCAAAATGTCATTTTTATGGTGGTGGTGGTTATTTTAAGTTGGAATAATGCTACAGATACCACCAACAATCTTAATTTTTGTATCCCACCACATATAGCATACAACGTGACAATCACACGTCATCCTTTTTTAATTATTATCTCAACATAAAAATAAAAATAAAATCAAACATAAAAAAAAATCAAAAATAAAAGATAAATAAAACAAAAAATATATTTACTTATTGTTTCATAAATCCTAAGAATTTCATTATGCATCAAATTGTCTCATTCCCAAAAATACATAAACTCTAAGAATTTCATTGTGCATCAAATCATCTCCTTCCAAAAAACATAAATCCTAAAATTCAATCGGTCTTCCCTTCCTTTGAAGACTAAAATTCGTAGAGTTTATATTTTTTTGGGAAGGAGACAATCTTATGCAGATTGAAATTCTTAGGATTTATGAAACAATAAGTAATATTTTTTTTGTTTTAGTTATTTTCTATTTTTGATTTTATTTTTATTTTTATGTTGAGATAGGTAGTTAAAAAAGGATGACGTGGGATTGTCACGTCGTGTGCCACATGTGGTGAGATATAAAAAGTGGGATTTTAGGTGATTTTTTTAATAAGCTGTGAGACAAATTTTATGAAGGGATAGTAAATTCAAAATACACATAATGGTGTCCAAAATAGCTCTATAGTCGCTCACACGGATATAGAAATTGAACATTGGTGGTGATTCTCACCAAAGTGTTATTTACTACGCTACAGCTTGTGGTTCGCAAAAGCCTCTTATATTGTCGTAGTTTTCTCCTTCCTTCATTTAAGTGGAGGAATTCAACATGGCTAGTGTCAAGCCAAGCTAAACATCATAATATTCAAAGTTTGGTTTGTAAGAGTTGAGTATATATGAAATCACTATTCTATTAAGACTGCAACATGACTTAGGGTAATAAAGTCTTTTACAGTGAAGAGATTAATTAGGAACTCCTTATATTGTAAGACTATTGGTAAAACAAAGATATAGTAGGACTCTATTGCAGATTAACCTTTAGTGTTCTATCATAATTCTAATAGATGTGTTTTGATAGATTTATTTAACACTATATAAGGTCGGTCCCTGCTTTCTGAGATATACGCTTAAATCTGTAACGACCCGGAACTTTAATTAGTGAACTTTTGTAAATTAATTTGAAAAATGATGAAATTACCCTTGGTTGTTTAAGGGGCTTGAAAGTCAATTTTTGTTTCAAGACACTTTTGGCTGTATTTCAGGAACCGTTGTGTAGGTCTCGAACTTACGAAGAAAAACGGAGTTCGTGTGAGAGAGTTGTGGGTCTAGAATGTTCAGGGCCAGTTTGATAATTTTTGCAGGTCAGATATTTTAAAACCCATTACCCCAGATTCTTTTCTACATTTCATCCTCTCTCTCCCCGTGCTCTCTCCCATCCAAACCGTGAAACACACAAACCCTCAAATTTTGATTTCCGATTTAGGTCAACCCACCACAAACCATTCACATCATCATCTTCCTCACTTCATTCTGAGCTCAATCATATCCTTCATCGAGCTTGGAGGTGTTAGGAGAAGGAGATTCGAAGGTGAACAGTAACTGCCACCTTCCCGCCATTTTCCGGCCACCATAGTTAATGAATCCCAATTCTAATTACATATTTGGATTCCTTGGCTCGAGTAGATGAATTTTCATTATTAGAACGTTGGATTTGGTTGAGAAATGAGGGAGATATTAAGCTTTGAAGTTCGGTTGGTTATGGAGGATTTCTGCACAGTGAACAGTACTCGGGTGTGAGGTTGAAAGCGAGTACGCCTTGCAGTCGCGCCGTGGGGGAAGGTTCCCGGCTGTCCACTGGCGCGTGGTGGCAAGTGGAGCTCCTCCTCGAGTTACGGCGAATATGAGTTTCGAAGCTCTCGACGTTCTTGACCTTATGGCACAGGTTTCGGGTCAATCAGACATCATTTAGGGGTAGTTTTGGGCGTCCGAAGTGGCTGTGTTTTTAGTGTGACGCGAGCGAACTTCTCGGGGTTTAGGGAGTCTGAATGTAGGGTTTTTAATTACCGCTGGTAATTCCGATTGTTACTTTTGACATGCGATACTGCTCCGGGAACTTCGGAGAAGCATACGACTCGAGATTGAGCTTAATTGGACGGTCGGTGAGTGGACTTTGGTTTTGTAAAGTATAATGCATGCATAAAGGTATATTTGATATAATTGTTTATTACGTATTATTTTGGCAAAATTCTGGATATTATAAAATTATTACCGGACACGGGCTTTCAATAATTATTTGGAAATGACGTATTGGGCTATGGCCTGGTTTTATGGATTCGTGTTTTATATGGTTTGACTTGTCAAATTTTGGACTTCGATCGAGTCCATGATTTTGGGTTTAGGACCGGATTTGTGATTTATTTGGATTTGAGGATAAACCCGGTTTTGCAATGAATTTGACTTATGCCAGGAAACAAGGATTTTAAAACATGAATTTTGGTTTTCACTGAATTATTGTTCCCGAGGGTCAAGGTTTTCTCCGACTGGCGTCGATGGTCTTTCTCTGTCAAATTGTTGAGGGTTCTCCGACGATGGTGTCAAGGGGTATTTTCTCCACCAGGTCGTTGAGGTTGTCTATGCATAGTACAGGTTTCTGCACAACTCGAGGTATATCGGGTGTGTGGAGGGTATCGAGCTACGACTCGGGATTTTATTCGGGGAGTAGTGAGATATGTTTTGATATATATATTTTGTGTCCAAGTCGGTTTACATCATTTTAAACTCCTTTGAGGAGGATTTTCAAAGCAGGGTTGTGGACCACGAGATGTTTTCATTATACGGAGTTTCGTGGGTCCCACCAAGTGTTTTAACAAAAGATGGATTTTCCGGTGGACTTTCAGATTATCTATATATTATATTTATATAAAAATAAATTTTATGTTATGGATGTATGGTTTTACTCGTGGAGGGGGAAAATGTATGTTTTCCTCATAAATGATTTTTAAATGATTATTTGTCCACTCATAATTTTCTTGTTTTAAATCCCCTCTAGGCCGTTGAGTTGACATGGGCATATCTAGAGGCGAAGGCATTAGATTTTCAGCTACGCATTTACCTAGACTATCGAGTAGGATATTTATTTCTGTATTTACTTATCCTACCTAGATGCTCTGATAAGTCTTTTGGACTGATTGTAAAATTGTGGTTACACCGTTGGATGGTTGGTGTTGTGGGAATTTGGAGTGTCATCTGATCCTTCGTTTGACATCTGGAAGACGGTTAACCAGTCCTTAAGGGGAAATTCTACTGAATTTTTGGAAGAATTTTCATAATTATTTGCAAGGGTATAAGGGTATTCTAGGAATTTTTTTAAGTTGTCAGACGGGAGTAGGGTTTTGTTCGGGTTTCGAGGGGAAATTCAGGAAGGGTCATGTCAACTTGGTATCAGAGCACTAGGTTTAAATTCTTGTAGACCGTACACCTAGTGTACACTGACGAATTATGATTCTTTTCAGCGTAATGCCTCCGAGACGCGAGCCCCGTCAATGGTCTGGAAACGCTGATGACACACATGAACCCATAGTAGAGCCTGATTTGAGGTAGATCGTGGATCAATTGGGTCGGACTTTGACTACTATACTTCAGGGTAGGGCTACGTCTGAAATTTTGGACATTGAGCGAGCCCAGAGGTTGGGGGCGACAATGTTTAAGGGCGAGTTAGGCCCAGAGGATGCGAATGAGTGGATTACTCAATTAGAACGAGTGTTTACTGTTATGAGGTGCCTTCCAGAGGATAGGGTACGACTAGTCACATTTCTTCTAGGTGGCTATGCGTACCATTGGTGGCATGCTTTACAGCTGACAAGCTGGGATGTCCATACCTTTACTTGGGAAACTTTCCGGAGCGCTTCCTAGAGCAGTTTTATCCTCGCTCATACCGTGATGCTAGAGAGGCTGAGTTCATGCAGCTACAACTGGGGGACATGACGGTGGCCCAATATGAACAGAAATTTCTTGAGTTGTCACACTTTGTACCGACTCTGGTGGCAACTGAGATGGATAAGTGCCGAAGATTCGACTATGGACTGAGAAATTAGGTTCGGGTAGCAGTAACTGATGTGGCACATAATTCTTTGAGGGCTTTGTCAGACACTGCTGCTAGAGTAGAGTTGAGTTTAGTGGTTCCAGGCGACGCCGAGATCGCCTGAATTTCAGGGCCTCTAGTCAATGACCATCTAATAGAGGTAGTTTCAGTTCTGGATCTTCTAGGGGTGCGAGATCCGGATCAGGCAGTGGCAGAGCTGGTCAGGGACAACAATCATCCGCTCAGTCTAGTGAGGCCAGTAGGGCCAGAAGGAGACAAGGGGGTCGTGGTTGATCTTCTGGTACATAGGCCCGAGTTTTTGTTATGACTCAGCAGGAGGCTCGAACGGCACCATAGGTGGTCATTGGTACGTTGTCTATTTTTAATCATGATGCTCGTATTTTGATAGATCCCGGGGCTACACATTCTTTTATTTCTCGAAGTTTTACACTTTTTGCTGATAGAGAATTGTCCCCGATTAAGTGGGACATGGGTATTAGCACTCCTACCGGAGATATGTTAGTGGCAAACCTCGTGATACGTAGTTGTCCGGTAGTAGTGGGAGGTCATGAGTTAGAGACAGATTTAATCCCCTTGGACATTTATGATTTTGATGTGATTCTGGGGATGGATTGGTTAACCATGCACCATGCCTCCATAGATTGTTTCGACAAGAGGGTGGTTTTTCGGAGTCCAGGCTTGGCGGAACTTATGTTTCAGGGTGATCGTAGGGTACTTCCCTCGGGAGTGATATCGACTTTAGCGGCTGAGAAATTATTAAGGAAAGGTTGTGTGGGCTATTTAGCTCACGTGATTGATTCTCGGGATACTCGAGTGAGAGTAGAGAATATTCCTATGGTTAATGAGTTTTCCGATGTATTTCTAAAGGATCTTCCGAGGTTGCCACCTCATCGGGAGATTGAGTTCACTATAGAGCTTCTTCCGGGTACCCAACCTATATCACATGCACCGTACAGAATGACACCGGAAAAATTGAGGTAATTGAAGACTCAATTGCAGGACTTGATGGATATGGGATTTATTCGACCATGTGTATCACCCTGGAATGCGCCGGTGTTATTTGTAAGGAAGAAAGATGGTGGTTTGAGGCTCTGTTTCGACTACCGGCAGTTAAACAGGGTTACGGTGCGGAATAAGTATCCTTTGCCACAAATTGATGATTTGTTTGATCAATTAAAAGAGGCAAGGTATTTCTCTAAAATTGACCTTCGATCCGAGTACCATCAGTTAAGGATAAGGAAAGGGGATGTTCCTAAAACGGCTTTTAGGACACATTATAGGCATTATGAGTTCCTGGTGATGCCCTTTGGGTTAACTAATGCACCGGTAGCATTTATGGATTTGATGAATAGGGTGTTCCGAAGGTATTTGGATCGGTTTGTGATTGTGTTCATCGATGATATATTGGTTTATTCGAAGAGTGCTAAGGCACACGTGAAGCACTTGAGATTGGTGCTAAATAAGCTGAGGAACAATCAACTATTTACCAAGCTCAATAAATGTCAGTTTTGTTTGACCAGTGTGGGATTCTTAGGTCATGTGATTTCTGCTGAGGGTATCAATGTGGATCCCCAAAAAATTGAGGCAGTGGAAAATTGGGAGCAACCAAAGACAGTGATAGAGGTGAGAAGTTTTTTGGGTTTAGAGGGATATTATCTGCGATTAGTAGAAGGATTCTCTACGATAGCTGCTCCGTTAACTCGGTTGACAAGGAAAGGAGTCAAGTTTGACTGGGGTGATGGATGTGAACAGAGCATTCAAAAGCTAAAGAGGAGGTTGACTTCTGCCCCAGTATTAACCCTTCCAGATGGTAACGGGGGATTTGAGGTGTACAGTGATGCATCATTACGAGGTATAGGATGCTTGTTGATGCAGCATGGGAAGGTGATAGCATATGCTTCCAGGCAACTTAAACCTCATGAGTCAGTGGTGCATGCACTGAAGATTTGGAGACACTATTTGTATGGGGAAACATGTCAGATCTTTACTGACCATCAGAGTTTGAAATACTTCTTCACCCATAAAGATCTGAATTTGAGACAAAGAAGGTGGCTTGAGCTGATAAAGGATTATGATTGTACCATAGAATATCATCCAGGAAAATCCAATGTAGTGGCGGATGCCTTGATCAGGAAGTCCATGGGTTCCTTGTCCCATTTGCATATTGTTTACCTACCATTGTTGGTGGAATTCCGTAGAGCGGGAATTATACTTGGCATGGATAGCCATGGGGCTTTTTTGGCTAGTTTCCATGTGAGACCTGTCTTGATTGACCGAATCATTGAAGCTCAGGTCTAGGATCCTACTTTGTGTGTTATTAGGATGGAGTTGGAGGCTGGGAATAGGCAGGATTATGTGACTAGGGATGATGAAGCCTTGGTTAAGGATGGCCGGTTGTGCGTACCTAATGATCCAGAGTTGAAAAGAGAAATTCTTGAGGAAACTCATAGTTCTGCTTATGTTATGCATCCAGGAGGTACCAACATGTATCGTACTCTTAAGGAACATTATTGGTGGACTGGGATGAAAAGGAAAATAGCAGAGTTTGTGAGTAGATGCTTGACGTGTCAAGAAGTAAAAGCAGAGAGGCATAAACCATACGAGGCACTACAACCATTACCTATTCCAGAATGGAAGTAGGATCACATTACTATAGATTTTGTTTATAAACTCCCTATGACTCAAAAAGGACATGATGGAATCTGGGTAATTGTTGATAGACTCACGAAGTCAGTACATTTCTTGCCAATACGGGAAGACTATCATATGGGCCATTATGCCAAATTGTTTGTAGATTAGATCATACGGTTACATGGGACTCTGGAGTCGATTGTGTCAGACAGGGATCCTAGGTTTAATTCAAGGTTTTGGCGGAGTTTGCAGAAAGCCTTTGGAACTACATTGCATTTCAGTACAGCTTTTCATCCTTAGACTGACGGTTAGTTTGAGAGGACAATTCAAATTTTGGAGGATATGATGAGAGCTTGTGTACTGCAGTTTAAAGGAAACTGGGATTCACACATGGCCTTGATGGAATTTGCATATAACAATATCTACGAGTCTAGTATTGGGATGTCTCCTTTTGAGGCATTGTATGGGAGATAGTGCAGGACACCGATATCCTAGAATGAGGTAGGTGAGAGAAGACTGTTGACACTAGAGATAGTTGAAATGATAGAGGAAAATATTCGAATCATCCGGGAAAGGTTGAAGGTAGCTCAGGATCGCCAGAAAAGCTATGTGCACCGACGGATCAGAGACCTTGAGTTTGAGGTCGGAGACTGGGTTTTCTTGAAATTATCCCCCTGGAAAGGAGTTGTACGTTTTGGTAGATGAGGGAAACTGAATCCTCGCTACATTGCACCTTATGAGATTATTGAGAGGATAGGGCCAGTGGCTTACAGACTTGCTTTACCCCGGAACTGTCAAAGGTTCACGATGTTTTTCATGTATCCATGCTCTGGAAGTATCTATTCGATGAATTTCATGTATTGGAGGCGTAACCAATTGAGCTGAGAGAAGATTTGACTTTTGAGGAGCAACCAATGCAACTTCTAGATTGGAAGGAAAAAGTATTGCGCAGAAAGACTATTCCTCTAGTTAAAGTGTTGTGGAGGAATCATAATGTGGAAGAGGATATGTGGGAAATCGAGGTACTGATGCGGCAACATCCACATTTGTTCTAGTAACATGTATGAATTTCTAGGACGAAATTTCTTTGAGGGGGGTGAATTGTAACGACCCGGAACTTTAATTAGTGAATTTTCGTAATTAATTTGCAAAAGTACGAAATTACCCTTGGTTGTTTAAGGGGCTTGAAAATCAATTTTTATTTCGAGACACTTTTGGTTGTGTTTCGGGGACCGTTGCTTAGGTCTTGAACTCACGAGTTCGTAGACAGGCGGCACGTAGAAAACGGAGTTCGTGTGAGAGAGTTGTGAGTCTAGAATATTCAGGGGCAATTTGGTAATTTTTACGGGTCAAATATTTTAAAACCCAGTACCCCAGATTTTTTTCTACATTTCATTCTCTCTCCCCCGTGCTCTCTCTCATCCAAACCGTGAAACACACAGACCCTCAAATTTTGATTTTCGTTTTAGGCCAAACCATTCACATCATCATCTTCCTCACTTCATTCTGAGCTCAACCATATCCTTCATCGAGCTTGGAGGTGTTAGGAGAAGGAGATTCGATGATGAACAGTAACCGCCACCTTCTCGGCCATTTTCCAGCCACCACATGCAATGAATCTCAATTCTCATTACATATTTGGATTCATTGGCTCGAGTAGATGAATTTTCATTATTAGAACATTGGATTTGGTTGAGAAATGAGGGAGATATTAAGCTTTGAAGTTCGGGTGGTTATGGAGGATTTCTGCACATTGAATAGTACTCGGGTGTGAGGTTGAAGGCCAGTACACCTAGCAGTCGCGCGTGGGGGAGGGTTCCCGGCCATCCACCGGCCCGTGGCGGCACGTGGAGCTCCTCCTAGATCTCTGGCAAACATGTGTTTTGTAGCTCTTGACATTCCGGACCTGTTGGCGCAGGTTTCAAGTCAATCAGACGTCGTTTAGGGGTAATTTTGGGCATCCGAAGTGGCTGTGTTTTTAGTGTGACACGAGCGGACCTCCCGGGATTTAAGGAGTCTGAATGTAGTATTTTTAATTACCATTGGTAATCCCGATTGTTACTTTTGACAGACGATATTGCTCCGGGAACTTCGGAGGAGCATACGACTCAGAATTGAGCTTAATTTGACGGTCAGTGAGTAGACTTTGGTTTTGTAAAGTATAATGCATGCATAAAGGTATATTTGATATAATTGCTTATTACGTATTGTTTTGGCAAAATTTTGGATATTATTAAATTATTACTGGACACGGGCTTTCAATAATTATTTGGAAATGACGTTTTGGGATATGGCCTGGTTTTATGGATTCGGGTTTTATATGGTTTGACTTGTCAGATTTTGGATTTCGGTGGAGTCCATGATTTTGGGTTTAGGCCCGAATTTGTTATTTATTTGGATTTGAGCATAAACTCGATTTTGCAATGAATTTGGCTTAGGCTAGGAAACAAGGATTTCAAAAAATGGATTTGGATTTTCACTGAATTATTGTCCCCGAGGGTCAAGGTTTTCTCCGACTAGCGTCGAGGGTCTTTGTCCGTCAGATCGTTGAGGGTTCTCCGACGCTGGTGTCGAGGGGTATTTTCTTCACCAGGTCGTTGAAGCTGTCTACGCGTAGTACAAGTTTCTGCATAACTCGAGGTATATCGAGTGTGTGGAGGGTATCGAGCTACGGCTCGGGATTTTATTCGGGGAGCAGTGGGATATGTTTTGATATATATATTTTGTGTCTAGGTCGGTTTACATGATTTTAAACTCCTTTGAGGAGGATTTTTAAAGCAGGGTTGTGGACCACGGGATGTTTTCATTATACGGATTTTTGTGAGTCCCATCAAGTGTTTTAACAAAAGATGAATTTTCCGGTGGGTTTTCGGATTATCTATATATTATATTTATATAAAAAGGAATTTTATGTTATGCATGCATGGTTTTACTTGTGGAGGGGGAAAAATGTATGTTTTCCTCGGAAATGATTTTTAAATGATTATTTTATCCACTCACAATTTTCGTGACTAAGGATAATTTGCAGGGAAGCCAATCAAGTTTTGTCAATATTATTATCTAGTTCACTAATTTTTCTTAATCTGCTTGTTTTATTTGGTTGATTATTGGGTTACTGAATTAGTGGATTTTCTAGTTGAATCCATCAATTTGGTAATGGATTGGTTTGGGTATTGCTGCAAATTCTTTAAAGCCAAAAATTGAGAATTTAGTCTGGTGTGTGATCAAAAATGGTTTAATTTGATTCATAGACTCATTTTGAGTAATTCCAGTTTTCATTGCTCATCATGACTCCACCCTGCAGGTCTTATTGTCGACAAGAACATTGTCTGATGGTTGTTTGAGTTTATTTTTTTAACGAATAGTAATGTCGGTTGAATTGAAAAGATATTTTCTCGACATTTACACCCAGGGTTTAGGAGTTGCCATTCAACTCTTAAGTGCCTACATCATTTGTTGATTATTCATAATCATTTATGAAGCTGATATAATATTTCTGTTATATTAATCAATATTAAATTCTTCAGGTTTTCATAAATTTTCAGGCATACATACAGGCTTCATGAGAAAATTGTAGGTTATTTGTTTATCCTTATTAAACCAATGATGCATGTTCATCAATTTTGTGCATGATGAACAATTTTAATTTATTGGCATAATTGATAAGTCATGTTTTATATATGTTTTATACCCTTTTTAATATATGATTTAGCTTAATTATTGTGATTAAATAGAAAAAAATAATATGTTTTGTGAGAAATGTGCAGAATTAAATAAAACATAAAATTACTAGAATTTTGGAGAAAGAGTCACCTCAATCGGTCGGAGTTGTAACAAAGAAAATATAAAGGAAACAAGATCAACCACCGAAAATAGCAATGGAATTCGGTGGCTGACCACCGAGTCAACAAGGAGTCAACCCGAGGAGGCGCCTTCCTTTCGGTGGGCGTGTACCGACCTCTACATCCTCCTCTTCGGCGCGAGCGTGCTGCTCATTCCTCCTTGTTTCGGGAGCCTTCCACCGAGAAGCCCTGATGACTTATTCCAGCACCTATTTTTCTTGGTTTTGGAGGAAAACTTCTCCCCCAGTATTGGATTTGCATTCCTTTCTCTTTAAGGAAATCATTTTTCGTTAGGACTTCAATTTATATTTATTTTGTTTAATGAAAAGGTTTAGGATTTCATTTGTAAACTCCTTATTATTTAAGGATTAATTTTTTCTTATAAAAGGGATTAATTTTCTCTTGCAAAAGGGAGGCATAGGCTATTGTAAAATTCACCCATCAACACACCACAATTTCTACAACTTTAAGAGAATAGCAAGAGGAAGCTTTGAGCTATTCTTGCAATAATCTTGGAGTAGCCATCCACAATTCACCACAAACCATCATATCTCCTAAGCTCGTCATGAGCTAAATTACTTTGCTAGGCCGAGGATGTAACATAATTATGAATATTTGATTCTTTTTGTTATATTAATTTCAATTTTTCTTTCCATAATTGAGTAATATCTACTGTACTTTATGTTATCTAATAACTGATCACTATTTGCTTGAAGAATTAAGTTGAGTCGTATCTGAGATACTTAATAATGTTTCTTGTAGGAATTGCCATAAATTACATAGTCAATAGGACAATAATCGTGCGTATGGTTTATATAGCTTTGTTCACTGTTTTTCTTAAATCTTAAAGGGTTCTTTTATGTAAATTTTGTGCCGTATCTGGACTAGGTTCATAAAAAGAATACAATTAACGATGCCGCATCTGGATTGTTAGTGAGTTAAGGGAAAATACTGTCAACTTGGGAAGGGTAAATTGGAATTAGTATGCATATAGGAATTAAATAAGATTAATTGTGGGGGGTCCGAAATCCTGGTGTCCATCCACATATATTTCTCTCAACTTGTTTTGCGCTTTTATTTGTTATATTAATTGTTTTGTTTCAATTACAATCAAACTTGGATTTTCTTATTCAAATAAATAAAGGAATTAAATTGGTATAATTGATAATATAATTCGGTCTCTGTGGGATGATAACTCTTTACTTATCGAAATACTATTTATTGACATTTGTGCACTTGCAAATTAGCGATCAAGTTTCTGGTGCCGTTGTCGGGGACCAAAATTGCTACTATCCTTTATCTAGTTTAATTCTTAGTTTATTGTCAATGTGCACTTGCAAATTAGCGATCAAGTTTCTGGTGCCTTTGCCGGGGACCAAAATTGCTACTATCATTTATCTAGTTTAATTCTTAGTTTATTTGAATCTTAAGTAGATTTTATTTTGTTTTTTATTTTATTTTTTTTAATCTTCTATCCCCTTTTTACAGGTACTTCAAGTAGTTCATGCAATTTTCAACAAGATCTCAACAACCAGAGTTAACACCACTTGATTTGGAGCTTGAAAAGACTTTGAGATATCAAAGGAAACTACAATGAGCACTTAGACCTTTTGAACCAAAACCCGAGAAGCCAATCATGGCCGAAGCAACTCCTCCTCGCCGCATGTGCGACATCATCGCACCCACCACGGCTGTTACACCCGCCATTGTCCGCCCGACAGTAATAACAAATAATTTTGAGCTCAAACCAGGCTTCATCCAAATGGTGCAACATGCATCTACTTTTCATGGGCTATCAAACGAAGATCCACATTACCATATTGCTATCTTTCTCGAGATGTATGACACTATTAAAATAGCAGGTGTCTCGGATGACGCACTTCATCTTAAGCTTTTCCCATTCATATTGAAGGAAAAAGCAAAAGCTTGGCTTATTTCCCAACCACCCAGTTTTATCACTACATGGGCTACCTTGGCTACAAAATTCTTATCCAAGTATTGCCCTCCCTCTAAGATGGCGAAATTAAGAAACAAAATTTCCACATTCTCTTTACTTGACGGGGAAGCATTTTATGAAACTTGGGAAAGATTCAAGGATCTTGTGAGGACATGCCCACAACTTTCTTTGCGTATTTATAAGCAAGTTCAAACATTCTACTACGGGCTAGGATCATCTCATTGCGCTACCATTGATACAGCCGTTGGTGGAACTCTCATGCAGAAAACAGAAGAGGAAGCTTATCAGCTTATTGAGAACATATCCAAAAATAGTGCGCAATGGCCTAGCGAGCGAATGTTATCAAAGAAAGCTAGACTCCATGAAATTGACACTAATTCTGCCCTATCTGCACAAATCTCATATCTTTCTAGACTACTTAATAATTTATGTGCAACTGTCAACCATCATCAAACTAATGGATTAATTTGTGATTTGTGTGCAGGTAACCATGCCACTCACGAGTGCAACGAAGGCAACACTTTTGCTGCCAACACTACATGAAGTGTTAATCAAGTCCCCAATTTCAACAATAGGCCACATAACAACCCTTATTCCAACACCTACAACCCTACATGGAGGAACCATCCAAACTTCTCATGGAATCAAAACAATCCAAGACACCCAACTGGCTTTGAGCCACAACTGCAGAAAAGCCCATTGGAAGACATGGTCGCAAAACTCGCCACGAACATACATACATTGTCCGCAACCACTAAAGATTTCATGGAAACCACCAACACTTTCATGAAGCAGGCAGCTTCGATTCGGATTTTGGAAAGACAAGTGGGGCAAATCGCACAAGCAGTGAATGAACGAGAGCAAGGGGCATTTCCAAGCAAAACAGAGGAAAATCCGAAAAAACAAGAATATGTGCATGCCATCACACTATGCAATGGAAGACCAATAAAAACTGCAGTGGAATTGGAAGAGGAAAACAACATAAAAAGGCAGAAACACATACCGACTAGTCTGAACTAGTTGGTCTAGAACAAGTTCAACCCGTCCACAATCAGCCATCTATTCCAGAAGATCGTCCACCTGCACCTGTTGACTTGTCGCATTATGCTCCACCCATTCCATTTCCACAACGTCTTGGACAAACCCGAAAAGAAGACCGAAACGAAGACTGATTCAAAAAATTTCTTGATATTTATAAGAAAATCGAGATTTCCCTTCCATTCGATGAGGTGCTTAATCAAATTCCGATCTATGCAAAATTCATGAAAAAAATCATTTCAATGAAACAAAGACCCAACAATGAGAAAGTGGTAAAACTCACCGCAAATTGCAGCGCCGCCCTCCAACAAAATTTACCTCCTAAAATGGGAGACCCAGGGAGTTATACTATACCTTGCTCAATTGGAAAAATTCACTTTAAGTAAGCTTTATGTGATACAGGGTCTAGTATAAATTTAATGCCTACTTCTCTTGCTTTGAAACTTGGATTCACTGACATAAAACCTTCCCCCATCAGTTTAAATTTTGCAGATAAATCCACAAAACTACCAAGAGGACAGGTTGACGATGTCATAGTCAAAGTAGATGACACTTACTTTCCTGCAGATTTTGTGCTACTTGACATGTAAGAAGACGTGGATATTCCAATCATCCTCGGACGACCATTCCTTGCAACCGGGAAAACACTTCTTGATATGGATCGAGAGGTTGTAATTTTCACAATTGGCAATCGAAAAATTGAAGTCACTGTTGGAAAAACCACAAAGTATCCCTCTGACCTTGAAGGAGGCTTTACGGTGGATAGTGGAGACAAGGTCACTAAGGAGATACCTATGCATCGTGAGAGACTAACCCACGAGGAGCAAAGTACATTTTCCCAAAGAAAGGACTCTTTCATTCATCTGACACTAGGCCTATTTAGGTCTAAACAAGGGACTGCCCCACTACTCAAGGTTCCAGGATGATTTCTCTAGCCAAGTCCGGCTGTGGACTCTAAAACAAGCGCTAGTTGGGAGGGAACCCAACCCGGTGACTTCTTTTCTCATATTTTCTTGTCATTTTTGTGATTTTCTAGTTCCTAGACTTGATATAGCACAACCGTCGTACCCTGTGTTTTTAACATTGAGGACAATGTTAATATCAGGTTGGGGGTGGAAAATCATTTAATTTTCTGTTTCAAGTTGTTTTTCATACTTTTGAGTCATAAAACAAAGGGTTTGAGTACCCAAATTTTCAAAAAGTTATTTTTTCGGGTGTTAGATGGTTGGAACATGTTTAAATGGGTAAATAGGACTTGCCTGAGGCATTGGATTGGTTATATCATGTTTAGCGCTGATTTTGGGTCATTAGGTTCCTATTTTGGTTTTTTTTCAAATTTTGATCCATCTCCCAAATTGTTGTTTTTCAGGTAAATCCGAGGCCGCCAACGCATTTAAAATGTCGTTTATGATGTTCCTGAACAGATTTTGCGGTGAAAAGTGGTCCAGCGAAGATTTTGGGGTGCCTAGAAGTTCAAAAAGTGGCCAAAGCATTTATTTTAGTGCAGAATTATTCAGCATAATTCTGCAGAAAGTTTCCAGAAACCGTCGTATTTGCTTCTTTTGGCCGCGGTGTTCTTCAGATATCTCGTCACTAAAGGTGTTCATCAGCTTTTAGTGACGAAATCTTCATAGTAAATCCCAGATTTTCCAGAGAATCAAGATAAATTCAGAAAAATTCCAGAAAATTCCAAAAACGCTTTGGAACGATTCCAGAACCTCCAAAACATCCAAAAGCGTCCAAGAGATCAATTATAAGGTGTGATCACTCCTTTTCATTATTAAATTTGAAATTTCTTGCATTCTAAGTTTACTTTATATCATGCCTAATTTTTTTATTAATTCTGTAGGTTCTTTCATTAAAAATCAAACATTTCAAATCTAAGCTTATTTTAATCATAAATGTGAAAATTTGAATTCGATTTACACAAATTTTTAGTGTGCAAAGCTTCAATTTTGAAGAATCAATTGGAAACTTTTTGGGGACTTGGGAATTTTCAAAAACTCAAATTTTTTGTCAATTTCATTACTTTTTGCTTACTAATGAGGATGAATATTCTTTTTTTGATCACCAATTATTTGCTAAGGTTATGCCATGAACGATTTGTATCATAAATATTTGCACTTCACAATGCCATACTTAGACGAATTGAGTGTACAAAGTTTCTACATTTGTTTGAACCATTGAAAATTAGTGGAGACTACCCATGTGAGTTCTTGAGCCTATTTTCCATTCTTTGAAAGGGTTTTAAGTTGTTTCTACTCTTAAACACTCTTCGATTTTTGTTCTTAAAGTTTATGGTCTCATTAACATTCATTGCATTGTTTATTAAGAACTAACCTTTCATGTAGGGACTCTTGGTTCTAAGTTTGATTTTCCATAAGAGATTATGTAGGCTATGCATGTGTTTAACCTCATTTAAGCCTTTATCCAACCCTTTGTGTGTGCCATTAGCCCTTTTGAAGCCAAACACTAAACCTTTTCTTTCATCACCTACATCAACTTATCCAAATTAACTTTCAAATTAAGCCATACCCTATGGTTTGAGAGATACCAAGGTGGTGCATTTAAAGAAAATGGTGTAATCTAGATCGCCATGAAGGGCAAGATGATTAGTGAGGAGTAGAAATTGAAGGAAAAAAAATGGTGAAGTTTCCTTTCATTTGAAAAAAGAAAAAAGAAAAAAAAAAAGACAATGCTACGGCAAAAGAAGAAGAAAAGAGAAAAAAAAAAGACGAAAAAAATCAATCAAATGAATAGTTTGAAGAAAAGGAATTTGAGGAGTTGTTTCATGCTAAGTTCAAAGAATGTGCAAGCCAATAATTCGAAGATTAGCTAGTCTTGAAGAAATGCGTATTCTTGGTATCTTTCAATCTTTTTAGTCTATTTTCTTGTTTACCATACCTTTAGCCTCGTCCCATTACAATCCTATTAAAGACCTAATGAATCTTATGGGAGTCGTCATGCTTGGAATTAAGGTAATGTATCTATGTTCTTAATTTTCAATTCCTTTCATGAGATCAAAATTCATAAATTTACCGTTATTTCATTGAAAATTCATATGTGATATAATTTTGATTTTGTTTACATAAACTCCATCACATATGCTTGATTGAGTGTAAGCTTTGGATTCGAGTGAAAATTGAGAGATACCTTGTGAGGATTAGAGTCGAGGCGAAAATTTTCTATGGCATTTAGTGTAGTAATTTTTAAGCTCAATTATTTTAAGTAACCACAAGTAGGAGGGCTCGAACCGAATATATTTAAATGGTTGAATGGAACAAATTTACACCGAATAAAAGAGTAAGAAGGAAAAAAAAGCAAAAAATTTAAATGGTTGAATGTAACAAATTTACACAGAATAAAAAAGTAAGGAAAAAAATTTCAATGGTAGAAAAAATCTCGCTAAAAAGAGGGGTCGAACACGTGACCTTGTGGTTAACAGCCACACGCTCTAACCAACTGAGCTATTCCAGCCTATATTATGTATAAAGAAGTAATATATATACCACATCATAATAACAATTGTTATTCGTGAATTGCTAATTATTCGTTCCGTGACAGTACAACCACCATCCTTCCCTTGTCTGGGTCCAACTGTCCAAGTCCATCCTCTTAACAAGCACATACATATGCAATATGCCCCGCCCCTAATTTTGAATATATATATAGCTAGGCTATATATTAGATCAAGAAAACTCCTAACAAGTTGTTGTTGTAAATTTGTGTGATCTATTTGATTAACTAACACATCTCATTAATTAATTTGATGGATACAAGGAGGGAGACGGATTATATCTGTCTATATATATATATATAAAGGGCGAACCTTGATTTGGTTAAATTTTCCCTAACCCCAAAATACCCTTGCAAAACTAATTTATATAAAGATGAATGATTTAATGAGTGAGGGTAAAATAGTAAAAATATGTTAAATTTCTCATAATTCCAAAAATATCCTTAATTAATAAATTTATTTTAAAATGAATAATTTAATAAGTGAGGTCAAAATATTAAAAATAAAAATATATTAATTAAAGAGTAAAAATCTATATATAACACCAAAACTTAATTTTGGTTAAATTTTCAATAAACCTCAAAAAGTCCTTGGTTGAAGAAAATATTAAAGAAAAGACAATCTAATATATTAAATGTAAAATGGTCATATAGATAATGAAATAAAAAAGATATAAATATTTAATTATTGTAACATTTTTGGGATTTTAAAGCAATCAACATTATTTGATTCTTTGTTTTTGATTATCATAAGTAGGTGTGGGTACGGTTTAGATCGATGCGGATATCATCCAATTCCAAATCCAAACCGTTAAAATCTTAACAGTTCGATACGGTTTGAATTTTCAAAAAATATAATTGAAACCATTTCAATCCAAATCGTTATCAACGGTTTGATTTGGATCGATTTGGACGGTGTAAGCATAAAATTTTCATGTAATTTGTTCACTAAAATTACTCCTCCAAAATTTTTATTTTCCAAAATTCCACCTTTCACATGAAGATTTCATTTATTCACATCAATATTTCATTTATTCGCATGAATATTTCGTTCATACATATCAACAAATTAAAATTTTCAACATTTTGAACTTCGAAATATGACGAGTTATGTTTATATCTAATTTAAATTCGAAAGTAGCACAAAATGATGAAGGATTAAGTGAGGTACGGTATGTAATGAATACTTACATTAACATATTATAGAATGAAAAATGTTAACTAACAAATATAAATAAATAAGAATCTTAATATATGGTTCGGTTTCGAATTCAACGATTTTCAAAATGAAAATCCAAAACCAAGCTGTTACTAATGGAATCGTTTGGATTTTTAAACAGTTTGACTATTATCCGGTCAAATCCAAACCGAAGTGCCAATAACGGTTGAATCGAATTGGTTTCTAATTTCAACGGATTAATGTCCATCCCTAATCATAAGGGCATTTTTTGGTTGTATTTTCTTCCACTCTCCCCTAATTGCACTACCAGCATCTATTTACATTGATTTTTATTTCCTTTGTTTTTAAAATTTAAAATTTAACATTGTAATCACATTTTATATATTAAAAAAATATGCAAATTGACACATGCGTATACAATAAATTTAAATGCGTTTAAAGTGGTAATATGACAATGTCAATTTATTATTCAATTGTGAAGTCGCGCGTAGCGCGCTGAAATGCCTCTTGCAGGCACGAAGCGCCTGCGATGAGGCTAGTATATACTAAAGCTAAGTTCAAAATTACTATTTATTAATAGTGTTTTGACTATTTTGCCCTTATTTTTTTTCTTTTCCTTTGTTGTGAATAGTAGAATTACAATTTTAACCTTAAATATTCATTTATCATTCTTATTATTATTATTATTATTATACTATTGTTATTGTTATTGTTATTATAAATAATTATTATTAATTTATTACTCAATTTGAGTCTAATGAAATATTACTACTATTATTATTACTACTACTACTATTATTATTACTATTATATTATTATTTTGTTTGTTAATTAAAAAAAATATTAACAAGCAACAATTTTTTTGTTTGTTATAAAATTTATATTAAACTATTAGAGTTTATATTTTATTTCTTGAAAAATAAAGCAACGTTTTACATTTCAGAGTCATTATTTAATAGTCTTAATAATTGTTTATATATATATTATAGGGGAATTATCGCTAATGTCCCCTTTCTGCAAAAATTATCCATCGTTACCCCCTTTTCGTTTTCTAACCAACAACAAGATTTAGAAATTGAGTATTTGCACTTTTAGCCCAAGGTATATATACCATCCAAGGATTAATTTGCAATTTTCAATTTCTTTCTCTCTCCTTTCTTCTCTCCTTTCTTCTCTGGGTCCGACTCCGACAAAAGGGAGATGAGCCAGAGGGCTTCCAAGCTCGTCAATCCACCACCGCCGGCGGCAAAAATAGAGGAAACACTCTACTTTCTAACCGAATAGGAGATGGCTCATGGTGGTGTACGCAATAACAGCAGTGGAACCACTTTACTACTTTCTTCTTCTTGTTTGGTTGTGTCCTCAATTTCTTTCACTCAGCGACATCGTCCTCCGAGTCCCACTTGTATGAGGTACGTCGTGCTTGGTGCTGGCTTCGCCAGCCTCTCCGTCGCCTGGCACTTGTTAAATCAGAGTCCGAAAGACTCGCATTTACGCGTCGACATTTACGATGAAGTTGGAATTGGAGGATGCGCGTCGGGTGTTTCAGGAGGGCTTCTTCAGGAAAGGCCTTGTATTTCTTCTCTTCAGGGGCATTTTGAGACCAGCCCTGAGCATGAAGAACTTGATGTTGTTGAAAGATGTAACCCTCACTCTGATTTCTATTACCACATTAGCTTGAATACTTAGATTTTTTCCCTTGTTATAATGTTCATATTTCTTATTTTTTGTCATCAGAATGCCCAGAATTGCCTGCCTAGTTACAGAACAGAAACCATTGAGAATGATGCTGCCCAAAATCTTGTACCCAGTCTATGTGTACCTCTCAACACCTCCTTCTATATGCCTGAAGTTGTTAATATTTATGCTCAACTCTATTTAAAGGTGTGGACTAATAATCAATGCCCCCTATTTGTTTAGTAAATATGGTGTCTTTTGTTTTTGTTTAATTTCTTGTTCACATGGTTATTTTTTCAGGCACTCTTCTTAGCATGTCAAAATTTAGGGAAGGAAATTTGTGCTTCTGGCTTTGGAGTAAAGGAATTATATCTAGTCAAGAAATCTATTCACAAAGTCCTAGACCTAGAAGGTAATAACCCATACTAGTGTTTCAGGCTTTAATTACGCTCAAGTTGTGGACTTCTTGTTGGGCTGTCTCATATAAGTTGTATGTATGTGATGTATTCAAAATTTCTATTAGGAACCATGTGTTTCAATAACACCCAACTTCCACCAATTAAGAAGTTGATAGTTATTTGTAAGGATTTTATGCCCTTTTATCTAGTGGCTTATAATGAACATGTGAATAAGTGCCTAGACAATGTGGACTTGTCTTGTAATGATATGGAAAGTGCATAGGCCAAGAAGGAACCAATGCTGAGCAGGAATGGCACTTTACAAGAAGGTAACTCAACTGAACCGGGCGTCCTCTCTCAAGTCATTTCTATGTTGTAAGATGATTTCTTGAGCTTATTGCAACATATGTTGCAGGTAAAGCTAGGAAAGAACGTCGTGGGTGAATTGGCTTCTGTTCCAATGATTATTTGAATATTCTGTATATGGAATTGTGTTGGCCTTTGGTGCAAATTGTGTTGTCTGCCTTTGTATATGCGTGTTTGTAAGAGAACCTGAAAATACAGGAACTGGATATCTGCCTTTGTATAAGCGTGTTTGTAAGAGAACCTGAAAATAAAGGAACTGGATACGGTTGTATAACTAAGCATTTTCTAAGTTGTAACTAATGACCACTAAATGGCAGTTAAGTGGAATATAACAATTTATAAGTAAGAAAGTGTTTGTGCTTATGCAGATATTCATGGAGTTTGTTTTGTCTTCCTTTGTATAAGCATTGGTAGTATCGTACTTTGCTATGCCTTCACCAAATGACACATTTTACACAATTTCTTAAATTTTAAATTGGAATCCACTACATAGATATCACTTATATACATGTTATCTACCGGTTATATTCCGGTTATATACCAGTTTAAACCATGTTAAAAAGAACTTATAGACCACTTATATATCGCTTACAAACCACTTATACACTATTTATGTACCGATTATATGCCGGTTATCTACCACACATGCGATTCAGATGCCACTGTACTATGAAAGTACCAAGTGATGGACCATTAGAGGAGCGGACCAACACTCATGGAACGTACTTGATTTCATACTTCCACGCACTTCCCTTATGTCTCCTACACCATGAAGTGACTACAACCAATCACATTGCAAAGCCTACCTCAAATGACACGTAGGAGACGGTAAATTATGTTCTCATTTGGAATCTACCACTAGATACCACTTATATACATGTTATCTACTAGTTATATACCAGTTTAAAACCTGTTAATGAGAAGTTATAGACCACTTATATATTTCTTACAAACCAATAGAGGAGAGGACCAAATACTCATTGATTGTACTTGATTTCATACTCCCATGTACTTCCCTTATGTTTCCTACACCATGAAGTGACTACAACTGTAAGGACCCTTCCCGAATTTCCCTCGAAAACCGGAAAGAAACCTTATCCCGTCTGATAGCTCTTTTACCTCAAAATTTAAATACCAGAAATACCCTTTATCCTTAAATAATTTTTAGTAACCCTTACAGGGTTCCCGACAGAACCTCTGTACTTACTGACCACTCCTACCTGTTAGACGCAGGATAGTATACAAGTCAAAGCCAAGACCTCGGAATAGTAGTGGTCCAAATAGGAAAACCCTCTGACACCAAATGTCAGTAGGTCAGACATTGCTGACATCTCTACTGGAATACCACAAGACAACTGACTAGTCAGATACTTGTGAACCAACAATAATTCGTCACTCTGGGTCACCGCCCACACCAACCCATAGACCCGGATGACGAAGTATTTCCATAGGCTGATTAATCACATGACAATCGTCGTCAACCATATTAGAGCCGGAAATATCCTCGACTATCATATCATATAAATCGGCAAGTATCCTTAGCCATAATAACATTCGACTATTATATCATATCAGTCGGCATATCCCTCGACTGGCATATCCCTAGCCACCAGGGTATCCCTTGGGGTGTGCTAGTCCTGTATCACAACTCTCTGTACTATGCATAGACAGCCTCACGACTTGACGGAGCCAAAACTCCTCGATGCCAGAGTCAGAGCACTCAACGAACCAATGGAGTAAAAACTCTCGACGCTAGTCGAAGAAACAGTAACCGATTATATTGGAGGTTCACCGGTTCACCGTCTCAGCGGATCCTGGTTCGGATTCTAGCCCCCACACATATCAGTAATGTTTATATCGGAGGTCACCGGGTTCACCGTCTCAGCGGATCCTGGTCCGGATTCTGGCCCCCACACATATCAGTATTGTTTATATCGGAGGTTCACCGGGTTCACCGTCTCAGCGGATCCTAGCCCGGATTCTGGCCCTCACACATATCAGTATTGTTTCTTTTGGAGGTTCACCGGGTTCACCGTCTCAGCAGATCCTAACCCCGGATCCTGGCCCCCCCCTCAAATCGGTATTGTTTATTTTGGAGGTTCACCGGGTTCACCGTCTCAGCGGATCCTAGCCCCGGATCCTGGCCCCTTTCAAATCGGTATTGTTTATTTTGGAGGTTCACCGGGTTCACCGTCTCAGCGGATCCTAGCCCCAGATCCTGGCCCCCCTCAAAACAGTATTGGATCCAAAATCAAGTATTTTATAATCACAAATACGGTTTCAACTCAAAATCATGGACTCAAATAATTACCACGTCAAAACAATATCAAAACTGAATCCAACAACCATGCCATTTCTCACAACACACTTTCACTAAACTATTGAAAAAAAAACAATTTATAAATTCCATGAAACCATTGCACCCAAAATTCATGGACGCTCTAGCCCAAGGAACACATGCACAATAATAACCCAACTACCTTGACTTTCCGAGCTCAAAACCCGCTTCACGGTCAACCATTACCGCTGGGAACGCCCAATCGGGCCCTAAACGAACTCCTATGGCCTCGAAACCAACAAAATCGGATTCGGAACGTCCCAAAACCCTAGTCACGCGTCGCCGTGACATCGAGAATAGTCCCACGCGCCACCGGAAGGTCAGAACACGCGTTCACGTGCCGCCACACACCCTCACGCGCTGCTACAGTGTTCATGTGCCTGAACCAGTCCAACCTGGCCCAGCTCGACCTGACCCGGTTCAACTCGACTCAACCTGACCGGTTCACTCAACTCGACCTGACCGGTTCACTCAACTCGACCTGACCAGTTCACTCGACCCGACCCAGTCTGACCCGACTCGACTGGTCGCCGGAGAAGACGATCGGTTGCCGACGCCGTCAGCGAAGTCTGGCCTGAGAAGATGACCGGCAGCCGCCGTTACCGCCGTCTGGTTTCGCCGGAAATTTCCATTTCCTGTCGATTATCAAGGTTTTCTAACTTCTTCATTTCTTGACCGTTTTTCACGATCCACACATGTAAATTCATCTACTTTTCACTAGGAATCAAAATATGGGGTCAAAGTTCCGAGATCGTACTTGGTCTGGCCGAAAAACGGCTGAGAAGATTCGGTCCACCTCCCTCCTCCGTCCGTCTCCTACGGCGGTGCTCCCCCTCCGATGATTACACCAAAAGGCTCGTGGGGTCGCGGGGAAGATCCTCCCGGCCTTGGTTTTGTTCAAATCGGACTGAAATCCATCCGATGAAAACGGTGGTTAGGTGTTCACACGGGAAGAATTTCGGGTAGGAGAGAGATACTGCATCGACCAATCCCCTGAGGAGAGAGAAAAATATCTGATATATAGTTCCAACTTTTCCAAAATTACCAAACTACCCCTATAGATTCTAGACCCGTAACAACCTCACTCGGTCTCCGTTTTCCGCATGCCGCCTATCTACGAACTCGTGAGTTCGAGACCTACGCAACGACCCAAGAAAAATTCTAAAAAGTACTGCCAGTCAAAAAGTGACTCCAAAACCCGTCCAAAATCGAGGGTAAAATCGTCCAATTCTCAAAATAATTTAATTTATGGTCCGGGTCGTTACAAATTTCCCCCCTTACAGAAATTTCGTCCCCGAAATTTCACTAACTCAGGTTAAAGAACCAACCCCATATTCAGTTCAAGGTCGTTAAAGAGGTAAACGCCTCAGAGGCAACTTGTTAACAGAAATCCTTAAATAATTTGAACACAAGTGTGCGGTCTGAAGGAAGTTAACCTAGAGCTCTGATACCACTTGTAAGGACCCTTCCCGAATTTCCCTCGAAACCCGGAAAGAACCCTTATCCCGTCTGACAGTTCTTTTACCTCAAAATTTAAATACCAGAAATACATTTATCCTTAAATAATTTTTAGTAACCCTTACAGGGTTCCCGACAGAACCTCTGTACTTACTGACCACTCCTACCTGGCAGACGCATGATAGTATACAAGTCAAAGCCAATACCTCGGAATAGTAGTGGTCCAAATAGGAATACCCTCTGGCACCAAATGTCAGTAGGTCAGACACTGCTGACATAGCTACTGGAATACCACAAGACAACTGACTAGTCAGATACTTGTGTACCAATAATAATCCGTCACTCTGGGTCAACTCCCACACCAACCCACAGACCCGGATGACGAAGTATTTCCATAGGCTGATTAATCACATGACAATCGTCGTCAACCATATTAGAGCCGGAAATATCCTCGACTATCATATCATATAAATCGGAAAGTATCCTTAGCCATAATAACATTCGACTATTATATCACATCAGTCGGCATATCCCTCGACTGGCATATCCCTAGCCACCACGATATCCCTTGGGGTGCGCTAGTCCTGTATCACAACTCTCTGTACTATGCATAGACAGCCTCATGACTTGACGGAGCCAAAACTCCTCGATTCCATAGTCAGAGCACTCAACGAACCAATGGAGTAAAAACTCTCGACGCTAGTCAAAGAAACAGTAACCGATTATATTGGAGGTTCACCGTCTCAGCGGATCCTGGTTCGGATTCTGGCCCCCACACATATCAATATTGTTTATATCGGAGGTTCACCGGGTTCACCGTCTCAGCGGATCCTAGCCCGGATTCTGGCCCCCACACATATCAGTATTGTTTATTTTGGAGGTTCACTGGGTTCACCGTCTCAGCGGATCCTAACCCCGGATCCTGGCCCCCCCTCAAATCGGTATTGTTTATTTTGGAGGTTCACCGGGTTCACCGTCTCAGCGGATCCTAGCCCCGGATCCTGGCCCCTTTCAAATCGGTATTGTTTATTTTGGAGGTTCACCGGGTTCACCGTCTCAGCGGATCCTAGCCCCGGATCCTGGCCCCCCTCAAAACAGTATTGGATCCAAAATCAAGTATTTTATAATCACAAATACGGTTTCAACTCAAAATCATGGACTCAAATAATTACCACGTCAAAACAATATCAAAACTGAATCCAACAACCATGCCATTTCTCACAACACACTTTCACTAAACTATTGAAAAAAAAACAATTTATAAATTCCATGAAACCATTGCACCCAAAATTCATGGACGCTCTAGCCCAAGGAACACATGCACAATAATAACCCAACTACCTTGACTTTCCGAGCTCAAAACCCGCTTCACGGTCAACCATTACCGCTGGGATCGCCCAATCGGGCCCTAAACGAACTCCTAATGCCTCGAAACCAACAAAATTGGATCCGGAACGTCCCAAAACCCTAGTCACGCGTCACCGTGACATCGGGAACAGTCCCACGCACCGCCACGCGCCACCGGAAGGTCAGAACACGCGTTCACGCACCGCCACGCGCCCTCACGCGCTGCTACAGTGTTCACGCGCCTAGACCGGTCCAACTCGGCCTGGCTCGACCTGACCCGGTTCAAGTCGACTCAACCCGACCGGTTCACTCAACTAAACTGGTTCAACTCGACCCGACTAGTTCACTCGACCCGACCCGGTCTGACCCGACTCGACCGGTCGCCGGAGAAGAAATTCGGCTACCGACGCTGTCGTCGAAGTCTGGCCTGAGAAGATGACCGGTAGCTACCGTCGCCGCCATCTGGTTTCGCCGAAAATTGCCATTTCCGGTCGATTTTCAAGGTTTTCTAACTTCTTCATTTCTTGACCGTTTTTCACGATCCACACATGTAAATTCATCTACTTTTCACCAGGAATCCAAATATGGGGTCAAGTTCCAAGATCGTACCTAGTCTAGTCGAAAATGGCCGAGAAGATTCGGTCCACCTCCCACCTCTGTCTATCGCCTACGGCGGTGCTCCTGCTCCGATGATTACACCAAAAGGCTCGTGGGGTCGCAGGGAAGATCCTTCCGGCCTTGGTTTCGTTCAAATCGGACTGAAATCCGTCTGATGAAAACGGCGATTCGATGTTCGCACGGGAAGAATTTCGGGTAGGAGAGAGAGACTGCATCAACCAATCCCCTGGGGAGAGAGAAACATATCTAATATATAGTTCCAACTTTTCCAAAATTACCAAACTACCCATGTAGATTCTAGACCCGTAACAACCTCACCGGCTCTCTGTTTTCCGCGTGCCGCCTGTCTACGAACTCGTGAGTTCGAGACCTACGCAACGACCCAAGAAAATTTCTAAAAAGTACTGCCAGTCAAAAAGTGACTCCATAACCCGTCCAAAATTGAGGGTAAAATCGTCCAATTCTCAAAATAATTTAATTTCTGGTCGAGGTCGTTACAACAACCAATCACCTTGCACATGTGAGACAATTTCTTAATTTGAAAATTGGAATCTACCACATATGAAGCACATATATACCTGATGTACAACTTCTATACCACTTGTATACATGTTATATACCGGTTATATACCACACCTGCAGTTGAACTCCACTGTACTAGCTGTAACAGCAAAATCAAACCTATGAATGTAAAACATAATGCTCCTTATCCTACATCAAACCAACAAGTTATGGACTATTAAACCTCAGGACCAAACCTAATAACGTCTCAATGCAAAACTGATAAAATGCAGTCAACTTCAAATTTTGCCTACCAAAGTAAAACATATATATTTACACTTAAACTACATAAGTTTCCAACCATAAGCCATCATAATACAAAGGGACTCAAATAGCTCTCATTGAGATAGAGTCGACACCCCAAGCACCCTAGATCGCATTCCAACAAAATAAGTACGCACATAAACATTAGAAACTCATTTCTATGGCCACTTGATTCAATAAATGAAACATTAGAGTTTATACAAACCTTATAATTTCAAGTTCAAAATTTTGAAGAAAAGAAAAATTCAAAACTCTAATCTCGTATTATCACATCAACCTTACAACCAAAAGAAAAATTTGAAACTCCAAACTCATTTCTATAGCCACTTGATTCGATCCGAAATGCAAGCCACATCATGATATTTGCTCAAGGCGGCCTTTAGTAGATTATCAAGTCACCATATAACCAGAAGCAGACCTGAAATCATTAGCATCCCCCTGACCAATGGCGGCCTTTAGCCACATTAACTAAAACTCCTCAGTCCAGATTATACCACCAACACTAATGTTGACCTGGATAAAGAAAAAAACCTAACTTATGGATAAAGAACAGGCAAAAACATTAACTCCTGCAAAACTTGGAATAAAATCATCATCTGCATTTCTTATTTTACCTAGCTGGCAAAATGGCACTTCTAATTCTACTCATACACACATATCTAACCATCTAATAGAATTTAGGAGAAAAGAGTATACCACATTTTTCAGTTCCAATGACAGGACCATTTCCGAATTTCTTCTCGAAACTCGTGAAAAACCCTTCTTCCGTCTAACAACTTAATAAATTGCCTAGAATACCCTTAAGCCCTTGCAATTAGTTACGAGAATTCTGCCAAAAAATCCGACATAACCTCCCCTATAAGATAGTCAACCATCTTCCACCTGTCAGACGAAGGATCAAATACCACTCTTGAATTCCAACGTCACCAAATAACAATCGACATAGTATAATTTACAATAAGTCCAAAAGGTTAATCAGAGCATCTAGGTAGGAAAGGTAAATACATAAAACTTATAAATCCTACTCGATAGTCTTAGGTAAAGGCGCAGCTGGAATTTAGTGCCTCCGCCTCTAGATGTGCCCTCGTCAACTCAACGGCCTAGAGGGGATTTTGAAACAAGAAAATTGTGAGTGGAAAAAATAATCATTTAAAATAATTTTCGAGGAAAACATACATTTTCCCCCTCCATGAGTAAAAAAATGCATGCATAGTATAAAATCCTTTTTTAAACAAATAATATATATAAAGATAATCCGAAAACTTATCAGAAAATCCAGTTTTAGTTAAAATCCTCGGTGGGACCCACGAAAACCGAACAATAGAAACATCCCGTGGTCCACAACCTTGTTGTGAAAACCCTCCTCAAAGGAGTTTAAACATCATGTAAACAGACATGGACACAAAAATATCAAAACATATCTAACCGCTCCCCGAATGTAATACCGAGTCGTAGCTCGATATCCGAGCTGACTGACCCGGGTCCAACCCTCCACACACCTCATATACCTCGAGTTGTGCATAACCCTGTACTACGCAGAGACAGCCTCAATGACCTGGCAGAGAAATACCCTTCGACGCCAACATCGGAGAACCCTCAATGACCTGGCGGAGAAATACCCTTCGACGCGAGCATCAGAGAAACCTCGACGAACGCGTGATGGGAAATACCCCACATCATGTACCGAAGAAAAACCATGACCCTGGGGGATAGTGGAAACAAACCCGTAAGGTAAAATTAAAAATCCATTTTTGAAATCTTTGTTTCTTGGCTTAAACCAAATTCATTGAAAAATCGGGTCTATTCCCAAATCCAATAAAGTCACAAATCCGGGTCTAAACCCAAAAATCATGGACTCGACTGAAACCCAAAATCTATAAAGTCAAAACTACATAAAAGCAGAGTCCAAAAGCCGGGCCACAACCCAAAACGTCATTTCCAATTTATTATTGAGAACTCGTGTCCAGTAATGATTTATTAGAATAATTTTCTAAATTCCAGAAATTTTCCAAAACAATACGTAACAAGAAATTACTTCACATATACGTTTATGCATGCGTTAAAATTTACAAAACCAAAGTCCACTCACCGAACGTCCAATTATGCTCAATCTTGAGTTGTACGCTCCTTTGAATTTCCTGGAGCAATATCGCCTGTTAAAAGTAACAATTGGGGTTACCAATGATAATTAAAAACCCTACATTCAGACTCCCTAAATCCCGGGAGGTCCACACGTGTACAACTAAAAAATGCAGCCACTTCGGTCGTCCAAAACTACTCCTAAACGATGTCTGATTAACCCGAAACCTGTGCCAAAAGGTCCAAAAAATCAAAAACAAGTCGACACGCGCCACCGTGACCCAAGGACCGGCCCCATGCGCCGTAACGCACCGGTGGAAGGCCAGTGACTTGTCCACGCACCGGCTACATTATCCACGCGCACTAATTGGGCCGCCAAGTGGCTCCACGTGGCATGCCACATCAGCACTCTGACCGAACTAGTAACCGGAGAAGACGAATGCTCTGCCATGCGTCGCCCTCCTCCGTCGCCGGAAATTTCCATTGCCGGACGACCTTGAAAATTTCCTATCTTCTTCAAATATCAACCATTTTTCACGAATTAAAAGCCTAAAACAATCTACTCAAGCCCAGAAACTCGAAACTGAAGTCTAAACACGAAACCCATACATGAGTTGCCCATAAAATCGATCGAAAGGTTCGGTTTTCTCCTTCCTCGGTTCGGTGTTTCCCGTGGCTATTTCCCTCGATGGCCAGTACGTCCTTGATTGCGGGGAGGAGGAGATTCGGATGGGTGGAACCAAATTGGACGAGGTTTCTTCGAATCAAAGTTCAACGTATGGGATTTTTTTTTGTGTTCGGTGGCACACTTTGGATGAGGATCGCTAAGTGAGAGGATAAAATGAGAAAAATCTGGAATGTCCAGTGAAAATTACCAAAATACCCCTGAATATTCTAGACCCACAACTCTATCCTACGAACTTCATTTTTCACTTGCCGCCGGTCTACGAACTCGTGAGTTTGAGACCTACGCAACGGTCCATGAAAAACTTCCAAAGGTGTCTCCAAACAAAAATTGACTTCCAAGCCTCTCTTAAAACCAAGGGTAAAATCGTCATTTCCCAATTTTAATTTATGAAAATTCACTAATTAAATAAAAGGGTCGTTACAACTCACCCCCCTTAAAGAAATTTTGTCCTGGAAATTCATACCTGTCACTCGAACAAATGTGGATGATGCGCTCGCAACAGTGCCTCGGGTTCCCATGTGGTCTCCTCCACGTTATGATTCCTCCACAGAACTTTAACAAAAGGAATAGTCTTTCCTCCCCATGTGCACCACGCGCCGGCTGCAATACCCACGCGCTTGCACGTGAACTGACTCGGCGTTGACTCGGTGCTAACTGGGCCGCCAGGTGGCTCCACTTGGCATGCCACGTCAGCACTCTGACCAAACCAGTCACCGGAGAAGACGACCACTCTGCCGTGCGCCGCCGTCAGAACTCGCCATTGCCGACCATCCTTGAAAATTTCCTATCTTCTTCAAATCTCAACCGTTTTTCACGCCTAAAACTATCTACTCAAACCCAGGAACTCGAAACTGAAGTCTAAACACGAAACTCATACTTGAGTTGGCCAGAACATCAATCGAAAGGTTCAGTTTTCTCCTTCCTCAGTTCGGTGTTTCCCGTGGCTGTTTCCCTTGACGGCCGGTACGTCCTTGATCGCGGGGAGGAGGAGATTCCGATGGGTGGAACCAAATTGGACGAGGTTGCTTCGAATCAAAGTTCAAGGTATGGGATTTTTTTTTGGGTTCAGTGGCACGGTTTGGATGAGGATCACGAAGAGAGAGGATAAAATGAGAAAAATCTGGAGAGGGTCTAATCTAAAATATATGTCCAGTGAAAATTACCAAAATGCCCCTTAATATTCTAGACCTATAACTCTCTCCTACGAACTCCATTTTTCGCGTGCCACCTGTCTACGAACTCGTGAGTTCGAGACCTACGCAATGGTCCACCAAAAACTTCCAAAGGCGTCTCCAAAAAAAATTGACTTCCAAGCCTCTCCTAAAACCAATGGTAAAATCGTCCTTTCCCAAATTTAATTTACGAAAATTCACTAATTAAATAAACGGGTCGTTACATCCAAAACTAGTAAAACAGATTTATCTATCTATAAAGACTTGATATTAAACACATTATTCAATTTCAATGCAATTAGGAAGCAATAAGAACAATAAGATCACAATCAAACTTATACCAGCTTGAGCCTTCTCACCACTTACCAGGAAAATTCAGAACTCCTTCAAGCCTTCTCATTTCTGACATAATTTCTTCTCAAGTTGGGTTCTATCCAGTTTTATGCCCTTCCATAATTTTGGACAATCTGTGATACACGGAGTACCTATAAGTTTAAAAGATGAAACAAATTGTCAAAAATACAAAAGAGAAATCGATAAGTGAAACACTCCCTTGCATTTTCAATATACAGAGATCCAAATGATAATTTGATAACATTATAGGAATGTTTTACCGATTTCACGTAATGAAATTCAGCAATCATAACCAATTCCAAGGAAACAATGAACGTTCACACAAGCAAATAAACAAGTGATTTAACTCGCACTTTGCATACAATCAATCCATCATTCCCTTCTCCAAATCCAACTGCATAGAGTGAAGGAGATATAAAAGTCAAACAATGTTCAATACAGAAATCCCAAACCTGTAGCTTTAGCTAATCAAAAATAATAAAACGAGCTTTAAATTATTAACAAAGTACACAAGTATCATGATTTTTCAACCACAAATTTATCCTTTTCATAAATCAGACTAAATTACAGTTAAGAAGACTACATGTATAATACTGAGCACTCACCTTATTCAGAAAGTGAAGAAGTTGGTATCGACCAAAACCAAGTAAGGTGGTCCCAAAACTAGTGTTGTATTTGAAGAAAAGGACCGAAGAAACATTTGGCCTAAATGAAAAAACAAAATCAATTATGCTAAACAAACCAAAGAAAAAAATTGAAATAAACATAGAAGAAAAACACAATAATTAAGCTTACACATTTCTGGGTAGCTTTTCTTTGGTGAGATCTTTCTTATTTGGATTCAAAACATCTTCTTTGTAGCTGAATTTATAGTGCATAACAAAAATTACTAAAATTTGAAGCTAATTATTCAGAAAATCGAAGAAATAAACACAAATAAGGAAGAAAACATAGAAAATCTTACCTTTTGATCGCTTTAGAGGTGAGAATCTTCTTCATTACCGCGAATTTCGGACCTTTCTTTGCCCTCCCCATCTCTTTGATCACAGAGCAAATAAAGTTTACAAATTTGGGATTGCCCAAAAGTCGAAAACCCTTGACCTTGTCAACAATAAGAGTTCTTCTCATGAGGCACTTTTCTTCTCCAACTCCATCACAACTTTCCTCCATCATGTCTTTTTTTCTACTTGATCAACATCCTTCAACTGAAAAAACAAATCCAAACAAAATAATTAATTACAATCTTAATTATTACATGATTTTCAAAGAAATAATAATGGGGTCTAGCTAGTTACCTCATGTTGAATTTTCATTGGATTGGCATCAGAAGAAGGCAGGGGTCGAGCTGACGTGGCGGTTAATGAGAGGAAGAGGAGGAGGAGGGCTACCACGCAGAGGCTGGTGAGCTTGGAAGAAACCTTTCTTTTCCTCTTGTCTTTTATCTGAAATTTTGGCAAATGGGTATGAAATTTTTTTAAAGATCCTAAGAGGGAGGAGTAAAATTGGTTCATCGGCAATAAAGAGGAGGTTTTTGCCGCCAGTGGTGGTGGATTGGCTAGCTTGGAGGCCCTCTGGCTCGTCTCCCTTCTATCGGAGTCGGACCCAGAAAAGAGAGTAGAGAAAAGAGGAGATGAGAGAAGAGAGGAGAAAAATGATGATGTATGTAAATAGTTAATCATTTTTTCAACATTTTTTCATATCCTAAATTTATTTACATATACGCTTATTACTCAGTTTGCTCCTCGAACCAGATTTAGAATCTCAATTTGCTCCTCGAACGCGAAATCGTAACAATGTGCAGTTAGAACCCCCCTTCTGTCAGCTCTGTTGCACCAAAAGTTACATCTGTTTAGGATGCTTACGTGACAGCAAGAGATTGGATATTTTATTTATTTTGTAACAAAATGTTAAACTAAATATATAAAAAAAAAAAAACAAGAAGAAGCAGATGATGAACGAAATCCAACCCACCTGCGACCCAAACCCAACCCATCGTCTTCCCCAACCCACGAGGTCGGCTTCACCTTCGTCTTCCGTCATCCTCCTCTCTTCACCTTACTCTCCTTCGCTCCTCCTCTTCTGCCTTATCTCAGCATCAAGGACACTCCCATCGCCAGTCTCTCTCTGAGGGCGTTGATTCCATCGGACAGAGGATCGAAGTTGGTGTTGGTGGTAGAGGGAGAGAGCAGTGTAGGGCCCCAGGGAATATATGAGGGAGAGGTTGAAGTTGGTGACGGCGAAGAAGCATAGAGGGACATGGCGGAGATCGACCCAAGCATCCACTGTCCCAAGCCTGACCCGACCCGCTTCGACTCACCGAATTCTCCTCCGTCCGAATCCTGACCTTCCATCACGGGCCTCAAGCTCCCGGATCTTCCAATCAAAGGCTCCAGCTGCCCTCATTGAAGAAGCTCAAGGAGCTCACTCTGGAATCGTCGCTGGTGAATCCAAGGAGCTCACTCTCAATCTTGGAACCTTCTGCGGAGTTCAGCCTGGACCAACTGAGAGTCGTCACGGATCGCCCACTTGGAGTTGGTCGAGTTTGAGAAAGCAAACTCCTTCAGCCTCAATAGCCTCTTTAACTTCCTCCTCAATTTCGTGGTTCAATTGTCGCTGGCATCGAAGGAGTCACGTGGTGCGTATGGCCTGAATGAGGAGAAACTCACTCGTCGTAACCCTCTCGATTTCCCAATAGTAATTATGCTCCTCTTTATTCTGATTGTTGCTTAATTTGTCTTTGGAGTCTTTGAATTTGGTGGATTGGGTAGAAATTTTGGGTGCTAATTTGTGTAATTGTGTATTGTAGGAGTGGGAGAGGCTCAAGCCAGGGCGTAGGCCTGACATTTTCCCACAGTTCAGTCCTATGAAGACACCTTTGCCGCCTCCAATGCCGTATGACCCTCCCAAAGAAGACGAAGACGAGGAGGAGAAGAAAGAGGAAGAAGAAGAGGATCATGAGCAAGAGGAGGAAGCTCCTGAGAAGATTGACGTTTATGTGATTGTTGCAATGGTGTCCTTGATGCTGAGATGAGGCAGATGAGGAGGAGCGAATGAGAGTGAGGTGGAGAGAGGATGAGGAGGGAAGACGAATGTGAAGCCGACCTCATGGGTTGGGGAAGACGGTGGGTTGGGTTTGGGTCGCAGGTGAGTTGGATTTCGGTCATCATCTTCTTCGTTCATCATCATCTTCTTCTTCTTGTTTTTTTTTTATATATATTTAGTTTTAATATTTTTCTACAAAATAAAAAAAAATATCAAATCTCTTCCTGCCACGTAAGCATCCTAAACAGAGTTAGTAACATAGTGTAACTTTTGGTACAACAGAATTGACAGAAGGGGGGTTCTGGCTGTACATTGTTACTGTTTCGGATTCTGGAAAAAATTGAGATTCTAAATCTGTTTCGAGAAGTAAATTGAGTAATAAGCCTTATATATATATATATATAGAATCACATTCTTCTAAGTTTGAGAGATAAAAAGGAATCCAAGGAGGGGATGAGAAGAAGATAAACTAAGATAAAGGTGGGACACTGAATCCCAGAAACTGTAGTCTGGACTCTGGAGGCAGGCTTTGAAATTGCGACTACTAATTGTTCTCACCTCTGCTAGCTTTTATCAGTTTTATCTCTTCCCCTGAGACAAACGACAATTACCAAGTCCCCACAATTGTTTTGGTAGTTGTTGTGGCTCTACCAAACACACATATGTATACGCAGTTCCGGTCAGTTAGTTTGATTCTTCAGCAGATTCACAAGTTCATGATTAATCGTTTCTCGCCTAGTGAAGCAAAGGGACTTGACGGAATTTTCATGTTTGAGGTGCATCTAATATAAGTGATATATATTCTCCTAATTAACAAAAAAAAAAAAACATTCACATATGTATATTTTACACTATGCCCAATTATCCACAAATGCTAATTGAATTTTTCTTACAAGAGAGTTTTTACAAAGTAATTAGTCTCTATTATAAGAAGCCTTCTTAGACTTGTAAAGGCACCTCCTTCTCCTATTATGGATGAATAGTAAATAACTTTCCCTATTTTATGCAAAAATAATCAACGACAAATTTATATAAAGATTTCTTTGGAGAAACTTTGTTCATAACATTCTTTTCGTTGTAATGAAATTGAATCTTTACGGAATAATGATTATTGGAGAAGATTAATTTTGTGCATGATTGGCTCTTTGTGTTCTTTTTTATTTTCTTCCACTCACATTGCTCTCATTATTAACCAGGCGGAAAGATTGACGCATTCCCCTTGTATCTCAAGTGACATTATTCAGATAAGATGGAGAGGTACAAGATTTTGTTTCCTACCTACCCGCTTCATCATCACCTCTCTTTACATTTCCTTGTTTTCCCATTCACTCGTTACTTCAATTTTCTCTCATCGGAATTTAAATTAATTAAACTAAACTATCGCTTAAGGTTATAAAATTTAGCCATGTGCAAAGTGGGAGGCTATGGAGCTGCCCATTCTCTTGCTTGCTATACATTTCCTTGATCAACACCTCCCATTATATTTGCATGACCATCACCTCATATATATGTTATACCGTTATACAAAAATTTTTGGGCAATTTATATGAATACTTTTTTCTTTTAATTTATTTTCTCACCTGATAAGTTTAATAAATAAATTCAGTTGATTCGGAGTTGGACCTTTTTGCATGGTTTGATCTGTTGGAATTTATGGAATTAATGCTCGAAATGTGATGATCATGAAGCAGATAGATCTTATAGCATTAGCAAATGATGTTTATAACAGAACAGAGCTTCCAAATTCCTTCATTCAAATATGGTGTAGCAAATTATAGGGAGAAAAACGCTGGTGAAATTATTGGATCTTCATTGGCATGAGAGCCTCCTTCACCAAGGCCCAAGCCATTCATTATAAATAAATAAATGTGGATGGAGCTCTACGGAAAAATTGTCAGATACGTACGTAGCGTTGGAGTGTGTGTCTTATTTGTTGGGTAAATCAATAAAATGAAAGGGGGGAAGCGAACAACAAGAATAAAGGGAAATGAGGGAACAAAGGCACTACAACCAGGCCGGCAACCCCAACCTCGATCAATGAGGGAACAAAGGCACTACGCCAAACAACAATTAAACAAGCTACCGATGGAAGTAGTACAACAAGAACAGCAAGGCAAATGCACACCCGAGACAAACACCTAGGCCAGAACGGAGTTAACATTCCACGTTGGGGTTGGAAATGGTTATTACAAGTGAATGATTACTTATTAAACTAATCATGTGGAAAAAACTAATGTTTCGCTCCTAGGTGTTGTAACAAAGTGGGCCATGAGATTGCTGCTTATGTGATGAAAGAAGGAGGTAGCCACTTCTAGCTCGAGCTCTGGTTGTTTAATCTCGTAGCTAAAGATATCGGCGTTTCAATTCGTATTTAATAAATAAATTCTTGATTGGAAAAAAATAATAAGTTTTTTATATATATCTGTTATGAACAAATTGTTCATCATATAAGAAATCAAAGGATTTTTTTTAAAATTTTGGTTTTTCTTTCTCTTGGGTAAGTAAATAAGTGATTTTGATGTGATGAATAATTAATTAGCTAGGGAATTGAATGCATTAATTAAATTAAATAATATAAAGATCCACTCAACACAAATATGGAAAGAATAATATTTTTTTTCATTATACTAATAAAATTTATATTATTAATTCAAATTGTTAATCATGCTTAATTTGGAGTACACGCTAATGTTGGTGGTAAGCGTTACCACCAAGATGTAGATGTGGTGGTGAGCAAAATCACTTGATTTACCCAAAGACTTTTTTCTTGTTATTTCTCCCAGAGACTTTTTAGAGTCAATCTATATTTAACTGCCTTGAATTAAGGATTGCCCTTTTCCTAAATTGATGGTGAATCTTTTTCATAATCCTCAATTTGTTTTGATTGAGATCTTTTAATTATCCTTCCCAGCCTTTTCAAAAAGTTGTTAATTAGATAAGATTGTCTGAATTATGCCGATTATGGTCTTTTTCATCTAGATGGCATCATGCTATTGGATAGAGGAACTAAATCACACATTAATAATGCATAATTATATCTCATGGAGTAATTTATACATCTCATCTTCCATCATATCATATTTTTTGGTTCATTCCATAGCATTAGCTCGCATTAGCATTAGCATTAGCATTAGCATTAGCATTAGCATTTAGAGAAGACCGCTTCCATCAAGTCTACCTCCTACTTTGAAATCTGAAGTCTGAAGTCTGAAGTCTGAACTATATCATATTAAAGGTTTGCTTCCATCAATTTTTTATACCCATGGTAATATTTGTGCTATTTATACTTGCTTGTTTGTGTGGAAGATTCTAATCTTTGAATTCGATACTTCCTTATTATAACATATATGTAATATGTTCACAACTGTATTTTCTGTTTCTACATTTTGCCACTGTATATACATATGTTGTTGATTCATTGTTTGGTATCAACTGCTTGAAAGTTCATACACCAAATGGAAAAGTGTTGTCTGCGCGCAAGTGTATTGATTGAACATATGGTTTGATTTTGAGTATCCATTTCATTGTCTACAAGTGTCGAGTCCAAAATCTCCTATTATCTAGTGGTGAGAAATATCACTAATACATACTAGAGACTCACCAATATCATACATGTTAGCTAATAATTGCACAATATATTAACCATAACTAAGTATTAAACTCAACGCAAACATAAATTATTAATAACAACACCATTCTTAATAAACATGTATAATATATGCTCAACATCGTAACCTATCAATGATAACGGTCTAGCGGTTCAAAACTTCAAGTATCAGTTTGGTGTGTTATTGAGTGGCCACCGAAAGACATAAGGAGGTTTAGTGTTCAAATCTCACTAACCACATCTTCTAGCCACCGAATAGCATAAGGGGTGCCTAATGGCGTAGCTAGAAATTCAAGTCAATGGGGGGATCTTCATAAATAATGCTAAGGATACTTTTCGATCAAAATAATTTTATAACAATGTTCTGATTCCATTCTGAAAAATATTACTATTAGAAAGAGAACTTTATATAGATAATTATAATGGCAACAAAAATAAAAATCTATAAATAATAGCAATGGTCAGAGAATTTTATGAACATGTGTTTAATTATTTCTCAATAAGAAAAATTTATCAAAAATAGCCAAAAATTAACTTCTAATTTCATAAATATCACTTATTATAAAAACTTTCAAGACAAAAAATCTACTTTTAAAAGCCTTGAATCCTTAAATTTAAAAGTCAAATAAACTGTTTTTTTATCCTCTCATTTCTACCCAGAAGAAGCTGACGGATAAACGGCATAGCCATATTTTTTGAAAAGTGTTGTACTGCTCATCGAAGACGAAGGGCTCAATAGAAGCGTCCTCGACGAAGCCGAGCTTGTGTTTGCGCATGCCATGGGAAATCCCATCCTTCGCTTAAGGGTGAGATGGACCGTAGATGGGCGCCCACTATTGGTCGTAGGTGGGGTTGAAGGCGACGATGTGTTGGGTCGGGTCGAAGACCGTTTGGCACCGGTCACCGGCCACCGTCAGGGCCAGCATCGTGTCGTCGACATTGGGAGCCGCCGACTTGCCTGCGATGAGATGAGGAGGCGACACATCTGGGGACGATGTTGTGGAGTTGGGGTTTTGGTTTTGTTCCCGTCTGGTTCAATTCGTCGTTATAAAACCGAGACAACTGCTAAACAAAGTAGCACCCCCTACTCATGCTTTAGCCATAATAAAGTTCCTTCCTTACTGTACATATAGTAACGAAACAAAGAAGGGAAGAAAAACACAAATATCATAAACATGATGAGCAATAAGTAGTACCAATAGGAACACACTAAAAAATTGAAGTGAATTTGCAGTCACAGTAACTGTTTAGGGGTTTAGTAGCAGAAAAACAAGTAAAACATTATTTATGAGCAGAACTGAGAGACGATAAAAAAAATAGTTTATTTGGCTTTTAAATTTTAAGGGTATTTGAGTATTTTTAAGTAGATTTTTTATTATATTTAAAATTTTTTAATAAAAAGTGATATTTATGAAATTTGAGGTTAATTTTTGGCTATTTTTGATAAATAATCCTCAATAAGTAATTGTTTTATCTTCAATTTGAGTACTTAAAAGCTTGCAAATTAATTACTGATGAATTCAAACTTCGATACTTAGTAAGTAATAATTAAATAATATTTGGTACGTTCGTGAAAAAATAAAAAATACGAGACCAAAATTGTAACAACATTGATATAATCGCATATGCATATGCATGTAAAAAAAAAAAATCCACTGAGGGCCTGAGCCCCCTCTGGTCTTCAAGTGGCTCCGCCACTGGGGGTGCCCTTGATATACACCTTATAATAGACATAGGAGGAAGATTAGTTCTACACATTTCTACACAAAAATGTGTAAAGACACCTTGTGCAATGTTGAAAAAAAAACACTTACCAAGGAAGCATATTCTAGCAGAGTTGGTGTCAAAATATGCTTTGTGAACATGCGATTTTTGTCTGTGCATGTCATAATTTTCCAATCTGGAAACATGTATGAGGCCCACAAAACTGGTACAATAAGGACACAATTTTACATCGATCAAGCTTGGTATTATTGGCCCCTATAATACAGAGACACGGCCCTCATCCTCTCTGCCTCCACTCACACTGCCACATTGCTCATCAAAACCTTACAAATATAATCAACAAGTTAATATTTCTAAGGGGAGAGATGGGTCATAGAATTGATCATTGTTCTTCTCCCTACATTTCTAGGTGCATGATGTCCCCATCATGCTTTGGTGTGCCGGAAGAAATGGAATACACTCGGATTCGCAACAGCGGCGACAACAAAAGAAGCGGCCGGAGATGGAGAAACTTGCTTCGGAGGTTTTTGATCGATAGGAGAAGATGCAGAAGCATACTCGGGTCGAAAACTACGTCGTTTCAGTATGATGCAGTTAGCTACTCGCTGAATTTTGATGAGGGGTGCCATTTATATGAAGACGTTCCAAGACGATCCACATTTGCAAGTCACGATTCATGATGTGAAATAGGTTAATTACTCAAGTACATTTTTTATCAGTGATTTTTCTACTGTAAGAATTACGTATTTTCACCATTCAGATCTATGCCAATGTGCCTCCAAAAACTATGATTTTTTTTCTTTTGTTATATATGAATTGATCGATCTCTATATTTTAAGGCATGGAAGGTAGCAATCCTTTGAGCTGGATTTGGATTCATTACAAATTTCTAAGATGAAAATGATGCTATCTGTTATTGGTTTGGTGTTCCCCTACTCCCTAGTGGATCTACCTCAGTTAAGTATTTAATTATGTTACTCCAAGATGGCAAATTTGGATCAGTTAGTGTTATACAGTGATATTTTTCTTCCCTTCTGAACAAAAATACTTTGGGTGTCCTTTATCTCGATTAATATGGAGTACCTTTACACAAGGTAACAATTCATATATAGGCAAAAGTTTTTTTTTTTGGGGTTAAATAGGTGACTAGTTGCTTACTCAAAATTGAAACCTAAGGCTCGTTTTATAAGCATTTCATCTTATTGTTACAGTTTTCACTTTTTGTACTTGAGATTTAGAGAAAATAATGAATCAACAAGAGTGGTGATATGGAAGGGAAGGATGAAAATAAAATCTAAAAATTGAAACATGGGCTTGTTCATAAGCATTTCATCTTATTTACCGTTTTCACTTTTTGTACTTGAGATATAGAGGAAATATATGAGAAAAATAATGAATGAAGAGGAGTGGTGATATGGAAGGAAGAATGAAACAAAATCTAAAATTGAAACCTACCAAAAATAGATTTTTTAGATTTTGGTTACAGTTTTTTTTTCTTCCTTTTGATACAACGATATTGGGGGAAAGAGATACAATTGGGTATCAACTTCATTCTTTACCAGGATCGAACTCGAGGCCTAAGACTTCCCACTACTCTAGGTTGAAATACCACTAGACCAATTTTTAATCTTTATCTATCAAATGAAGTATCAGTAATTAAAATATTTCGTTTAATGGCAAGTCACGGCCCAATCATAACATAATCATGAGCAACGATTAAATTATAATATAAGGACTAGTTTGGTATATATAAGATTAAATTGGATCGGAAAACTCATAAACTTTAAGTTCTTGTGAAAGTAGAATCGAATGGTTTCATTCTTGAAGGATTAGAGGGGAGTGGACATGAAAAAAAAATTCAAATCCCTTCAACATGGTAGAATTAAAAAAAGGTGAGTATCCTTCAAATCTCCTCTATTCCCCTCAAAATAAAAATTATTTTATTTTACCTTCAATATATCTTGAATCTTATGAATTTTCTAATTTAGTCCAATCTTTGCCACACAACAAGCTTTTAGTGGACTGAGCATGTCATAAAATATGCTTGGTCATCCCTCAAACGGGCAAAGCTGACACATTTTACACCTCAACTTATTCAAAATATTTTATGGATAATATTTGCATATCACATTCGGTACCTCCTTATTCTACCTTTTCAATTTATCGAATTTTTTTATACCTATATCATAAACAGATTCATTCATTCTCTAAATCATCATTTGAATATCATCTCCGCAAAAAAAAAAACCAACAAGAAAGGAGGTCGTTGACTCATTCACATGTATCAAACAATCAATAAGATTGGATAAAATTTTCATCCCACCATCGAGCATACCTCCCCATTTCACCATTCGATTTACCGAATTATCCTTATACATTTATTATAATCGAAATTGTTCATCCCCTAAATCATCATTTCAAGATAAATTATGCCAATAATTCAGATTAAAATACAATTAAATAATGAAATTAAAAAATATATTTAATAAATGAGGACAAAATGGTAAAATTAATATTTTAAATTAAAAACTAAAACAACGGTTTAGTAGAGGAAGTGGGTAGTTACTGCACATCTCGTACATTCTTTTGGATTTATTTTATTATTTCATTTTCTTTTTAAAAAATATTAAAATTAAAATAAAACAAATGAAAATTAACGCATGCGTGATCCAATGCACGAGGCTAGTGAGAAATTTAAAAGAATTTATAGATTATGTTGAAATTGTGGTGTACAAAATTCTTTAGAATATATTGAGGCCCTATATAAATTTCCAGGGTATTTTGGAGAAATTTAGACTACGTTATACAAATGGATTGACGTTAAATATCGACTCTAAAATAAATGTATAGTGTTATTAGTGTTATGCCATGTGATATTCATTTTAACTATGCAACACAAGACTTTCATTATAGATTGAATTACTGAAGTTTTATTATTAAAGATTATTTTCATTTGCCAAATATTATGAAAGATAATTTAGAAAACAAATATTATGAAAGATAATTTAGAAAACAAGATTCATAAGTATGGTGCACATACTTTGGCATCATTAACAAAAAATATTTAGCAATCTGACAATACTTGGCATCATTAAAAAAAATTATCAAGCAATTTGACATTGTTTAGGTCTGCGACCTTTTTTGTTGTCTCAAGATCAACTTCATGTTGGAAAAAAAAAAATTTGTGGTCAGTTTTGACAATATGTACACTTAATAGTTCTCAAAAAAAATATTGTGGTCGGTTTTCAGGAAAAAAAAAAGTTTCCTTTTTTTCTAAGCAAAAATTTCATGTTTTTTTTTTAAATTAAACAAAAACTTATTACAGAAAAAAAGTTTAACAGGCCCACAGAAAAAAGAAAACCCAGTGAGTGAAAACGTAAACAAGGACAACGGCGATAATAGGCAAGCCCACAAGGCCGAAAAATAAAAGAGTCAAGCCCACCACAAAACAAAAGAAAGCTAGCAGCTTAGCAAAAGGACTATAAAAAAGAGCCAAAGGAAAAAAATGAACTTCAACATTCTTGCATGCTTGGGGTACAAGGTATTTTGTTTAGGGCAAGTCAGTTAACATTTGTGCATGATCCTCTGGCACTCCATGTATGTATATAGCTGCTGCCGTTTCATTAGCATATTCAAATCAGCTGACATTTTACTTTTTAAATTTTCCTCAACCGAAGAATGTGAATGAAATTTACCCTCATTTTAGCTGCTGGTTTTGGTATCAGTTAAGGATTTGTTGGTCTGGCCGGCTTAGCTGAAGGTGGAGGGGGACATGTGAACCGTCGGCTGATGTGGTGATGCCATAGCCTGAATTCACAGCACTTGTGCCATAAACCTTCGTGTATAGTTCCATATTTTGTTGATGGATGAGATTACCCTGCATTGATCGAACAGAAAAAGAAAATTCGGTGTGAGTGCACTGAATCTATTCAGACAAAGAATGACTAAAAGAAAGTATTATTGCTTGAAAGACCTTTTGATTTAGCTCTTCTATTTCATCAGTCAATATTTGTTCCTGCAAGAGTTTAGAACAAATGCATGTTGTTTGTCAAATTTCTACCAAAACCGAAATGAATCGCGACCGCAAGAGTTTAAAATATGAGATTCTGCTCAAATTAAAGAGTTTAGGTTGATGGGATGTGACCTTTTTCATTCGAATGCCCTGCAGACTCATTTCTAATTGGCTTTCTAGACCTTTTAGTTCTTTGACACTCAAACCATAAAGCTGTTCTCCCATTAACTGCCTGTCATATATAAGAAGGAAGGATTATCATCATCAGCAGGTGTTTTCTGTGTGCGTGTTTGATTAAAACAAAGTTGTAATTCAATTCCAAAATGAAGGAGAAAGATCCAACCGATGATTGTCTTTCAAGTTCTGCAGTTGTTGCCTTAAGTTGGCTACCTCCCTTTGCCAGAACTAGCAAGTAGAATAACACAAAAAGGATTACAATGCATGCAACATTATTTGGGCAATATGCATCAATCAATGAATGTAGAAATACATAATGTGCTTGAATAATGAATTCTCTATCAGTTACATATAGCGATAGGGTTGATGATATATATATAATGTTATTCATAATTTTTTTTTACACAAAGGCATAAAAATATTAACAAATAAACGAACAATCCAACTCAAAAATTGATAGTTAACCACCCTTATCGGGGCAAAACCCCCTAATGGGCCAAGCTCCCCCTCCCATCAAAACTTTCTAAAACCCCGAACACCCTTGATTTCCCTAAGGGCCAACAAATAAATTTACAGTTCTAAATGCATGGGTTTCTACTTGGCACCTTGGTTCCAATAGAAGCAAATAAGTACAATTATTACAGTTTACAATTTTAAATAATTTTCAGTTGGTTGCAAGGAAAAAAATTGATTGTTCCTCTATGAAAGTTTGGTTATAATTCTCATATATATATTCATCAATATCTGGAAGGAAATTAAGTTGTGATTTAGCACATATGTGATACAAGAGTTTAATTAACATATTCTAGCAGTACTTCTTAGTCAAGACAAACGAACCATTCTATAATGGAGTTATGTCAACTCATATTACCATCATCAAGACTTTGTTAACATGTAGAGTTGATATTATATATCCTTGGCAGCTGAAAATCTTAACAGTAAAATGATGATGAAATTCGATCAACTAAGTCTAAATCTCATATCTCTCTGCTTGATCAGTGCCAAGGAAGTTGATCAGTGCCTGATGGTGGTGTGAAATGAAAGTAAGTAAGCTTTTCTTTTGTCTAGAATTGGTAGCCTTAGTCAAAGGGAATTTTCTGGACAAAATTATAGCCTCTCAGTACCCACATGATCACATAATTCCATTAAAAAATAGTTCGTTTGACTTGAGGAAGCAGGACCCTAGAATAATATTGTTTTTCATTGATCAAAACCTTACATATATACTTAAGTGAGAAATGTTAACGAGACTCTTTTGAAATGGTTTTTATATGGACTTGCTGGTACTTCATGATTTTTATATATGTAAAGTGGATCAGACCAAATTTAAAAATAATTATTAAGCCAAAATTATGAGGTGACAGCAAGTTCACACAAAGATTCTTTTCAGAACCGTTTACGTACGTACTTAAGTAGCTATAGCTAGCTAGGTATGGGAAGGCCACATGATCGAGTTAGCAGTGAAGAGGATGAAACAATATATAATATATCCAGTATATAAACAATAGTATTCTTGATTAATTGTTAATATATATGCAGAGAAAGAAAAAGAGGTGGATGGAGAAACCTTCATTTCTGATGCTGGGTTAAGCAGCTGCTGATGTCCTTCCTTGGATTTGTTGTATCTCTCTACCACTGATTTCATGCTGGTGGAAGGACATGCATGCAGGAAATTAATGATGAGGATTTTTTGAAAAAACAAAATTGATGCAATGTTCAAAGCCAAACTCTATTAATGCCATTCTTGTATTGCTGTTTTGCCTTGTAAATGTAAAAGGAAGTTCCTTAGGCCGCTTCCATATATAATATTCATTAATTTCTAATTTCTAAGTTCTTTTTTTTGAATCTTTTGTGCTACCTAGAGATATAGAGACGGTATATGAAAGTAAAGAGATATTAGAATATATAGAGACTGAATAGTAGAGAGATGTTTTTTTGTTAGAGGAGTTGACTAAAACTAACATTAATGTAAGAACTAAGAAGTGATATATATATATATATATAGACTATGAGCCACTATCATTTGGTTTTTAGTTTTTAGTATACATTTTTATTTTTTGTGCATGAGATATGATGAAGAAGATGGATATGGAGGACAAAATGGAGAACAAATGTAGAGGCAAAGAAAAAATACACACAAATGAAAACTAAAAATTAAAAATCAAAAATTATTTTGTAGTTTTTACTTTCAAGATTTTTGTTTCATTATTCCTTCTTTGTTTCTTTTTCTTCATTGTGGTCAACCACGTAGTGTACTATTCTTATTCATGACTCATTTCTCTAGTATACTTACATATATATATATATATAGGAAAAATTGTAGCAACCGTCCCTGAATTTTACCATAATTTTAGCAAACGTCCCTAAATTTCATTTTTAGTTTCCCCCATCCCTGAATTTGTTCGTAATCGTCGATTTCATCCAGTTATATATGGTTAACTTGGCTTTTGACATCCAGTTATATATATACGTACTAGTCATCACTCATCACTGACTGAGATGATGAATCTTTGGTCCTACAAAGTGATATATATATTGATTAGGAAGAAAAAATATATCTTCATATGGACAAGGACTTCAACCAGATTCAGCTATATATATATATATATAGTTTGCTCATAACCTAGCTAGCTATCACATTTCTTTTTCATAATAATATGCGATCAATAATACATGCAGTGCCTTCCTTTTAGGTCAATAATGCTCTAATTCGACTATCTTTTTAGCTTTTCAATTAATCACTATACATACTTAAATACATCTTCATCTCACTAACTATCACTTATAATTAAACAACTTTTCCACAGAGACTTAGACTTAGACATTCGATTTTGAATCTCATTTCTTATAATTTAGCTCACGTTAAAATAAAATATTATTTATAAGCAAACACTCACTCACATATGACTTTCTTTGGTTTCGTTTGATTTTTTTTTTTTTTAAAAGAAAAAAAACTTTCCTTGTGTTTCACTGTTTTGGTGTTACATGTGTAACTCCTTGCTCTAGCTAGGACGCATTGATCATCATCATCTCTTAACTTTGAATATTATTCTTAATGCTGCTACTCGTTTTATCTTCATCATGTATTGTTGCACCTAATCTTTGAGAGCTTTACTTTATAGACTACCCTAGCTCCACATATTCATGTACAGAAAAAGCGAGGGATCAATTCTGCGAACGATAGGATCAGTAAATGGAAATTCACTGAGATTGAATTTAAGTGAGAACTTCAATAGTGGTACCGAGGGATTTACACTTTCATTATTCCTTTTACATATCTTAACTCTTAGGATATATCCCACTGCCATACAATATCATACCCTCATCTTGTAAGTCACCCAGAGATCTCACATTAAATTCATATATCTATATATATATACCAATGTTATAATTAATTTAATGATATTCTTTCTCACTTTATAAATGAATAAAATGTCTTATTCCCGTTCGGCTCATTCATAGTTATATATGTCGAGTTAAGTAACTGTAGTGATAGCTAATTGAGTAGAATATTGTCATATGATAAAAAAATTTGAAGAAAAAACAAACCCTTAATTAGCAGGTGAGGATCAATTCCTGATCGATTAGTATTATATATACTAGATGTGCTGATTTACTCTCTAGCTAACTATAACTATTAGTCGTCTGTGTTTCCATATTTGAATCTCAAAGTGTCAAACTAGCTACCTATCTAAGACAACAGCTACATATATATATATATATATATATATATATATATATATATATTGTTCACCAAAACAATTATATCTATGCATAATCATCCGTATTTTAATCATCTTCAAAATGTTTTGGAATTTAGATACATCAACATGCAGCTTTATCACCCGGCCATGCAAACTAAACTGCATAACATTCATTATAATCTCTTTTTACAAACAGAGAAACATATATAGATATACATCACACACACACACATATATCCACATATATATATATATATATATATATAAATAATTCCAAGTAATAAAATGTCTCAAATCAAGATGTTCCCGAGTGGAGTAACAAAACAAAAAGAGGGGGATATTTGGTGAAACCTGTTGCTTGCAAATTCATAGAGCTTTCCAGTGCTGGAGAAGATGATAAGGCCAACTTCTGCATCGCACAAAATGGCCAACTCTTTAGCCTTCTTGATCAAACCCTTTCTACGCTTGGAGAAAGTCACTTGCCTGCTCGTCGAATTATCGATCCGCCGAATCACGATCTTCCCCCTCCCCATCAATTTCCCGGCCTGCTTGTCGTCCGATTATGATCTTTTTTGTGTCAACAAGGTTTCTGCAAACAAAAGGTGTTTATGAATAGGATCTCAATCAATAATATTAATTAATTTTGTTAAGCAGCTTGTTAGCGTAGGGATTAAGAGGATGAAAATTATATAATTAGAGCCAATTAATGACAACACTTACGGTATTAATTAATCATCCACCAATCTGTGGTTTCTATGAAGAAGCTTAATTATATTTTCTGTGTGATACAATTTCACCCAATAAGAACTTTTTATAGGCCAAAACGAGGTTTAGGGATGAAAGTATAGTATTAATTAAACGGCTTATATTAAACTTGTTGAGTTTAGTGGTTTCTACTTTGTACATTGAACTATAAAAGTATTACTGAATGAATTACATTAATATTATTTGTCCGTAGACAGGCTACAAATTAATTTCTATTTAAATATTTTGACGGTGCCATCCGCCGTATAAGTCACCAACACGTGTAGATATAGGATATGTAGTGCCAAGATATTTCTCAAAGTTCAACATTTTCATTTTAAAAAATATCTAGAATGAAAATATCAATTACATCTACCTTTATTATGTAGCATGAAAAAAAAAATCATTCTTGGTTTATGATGTAAATATATTGAGCAAGGATAATATATACTTAAGTTCTTACTAGTAAGTATATAGTATATTATATTATTCTTACCTTTTTTATTTAGCTCAACAAAATTATAATATTTGTATAAATTCTTTTTTCTCATTGCATATGCATTTAGTTATTGTATTATTATAAAATGAACATGTGTCATCTCAATTAAATGGAAGGAAGAATGAATCTCATATTTACCTAGGTTGATAATTTTATCACTATCCTCCGTTCGGGTGAGGATAATTTCGTGCCTCGTATTTTTTGTCAAATCTTTTTACACGGTGATCTACATGAAATATTTAAAAATTCTTAAACATATACATTTTGTTTTTCTTTCTTCATTAATAATAGATATATAATTAGTTTTTGAGTAGTCTCCCTAAATCTATACCCTCTTGCTAATTTTGTCATACACTTTTTACTTCAGCCTGTTTCTCCTGATGAACTATTGTTAATCACCAAGTTTCCCTATTAGACGAAATGTGACTTTAGGCAAAATGGACTATTAATAATAATTCAAGGGGAAATTGACTATCAACAATAATTTAGAAGGGAAAGAAAATCGAAGGGAGTATAAGTTCAATGGAGAAAGTGGAAAAACAACCTTAATTTTTCTCTATTAAATTAATTAAAGAACTAAAAAGGGTTGTTACATTTCTACTTTTATATTTGTTTATTTAAATTACGATGTTATATACATTAATTATTATTCTCATTTTTTACAAGATTCAAATCTTAATTAATAAGCCACCCAAATATACGGTAAAGAGAAATATGAATAAAGTGCACTACTAATATTGCATTTATATATGTTGAGTTTGAAGTAATTATCGTTCTCGTTCTTTATTAGATTCAAATTATAAATCACCTTATATACGGTAAAGAGAAATAGGAATAAACTGTATTAAAAATATTGCGTTTATATGGATTTTTTTTTTAAAAATATTACATTTATATATGTTGAGTTTGTGGAATTTAGGTGTACTTGTAAGTAGCAAATTTTGCAAGTGGACTTGCAAACTAAGGAATTAATGGGGTATGATCTCTCCACGTTCCAAAACCAAAAGTGGGAGTTGGTGGCGGCATTTGCTTTTATTCTTTTGAAAACTTCCAAATCGGGGAAGGGGAGTTAAGTCCATCCCAATCCGGTCAGCAGGCCATAAATAATTAATTAATTCCAATCTCTATATATTATTGGTTAATTAAACACTTGCAATAGTTGATAGCTACTTGGAACTTGGAACCTATATACCTATGTATACCTTTTAGCTCATCTTTATATGAGTTTAATTTTCCAACACTAATTCCACATAAATGTTTTTAGAATGTAAGTTTTAAATAACGAAAAATTTAGAGAAAATAAATATGGTATAATATAACGAGTAATTTTGAATATTTGTTGATTTAAAACTCCCTATATATTGGGCGAGTAGGTAAGTAAATTGTAATAATCTATTTGATTGGTTTTAAAATTTTAAATTTATAAAAAATAATTTTACATTGACTGGTTAGAACGAAGATACTCTTTGTATCCGCACATAGTTACATATGAATTTCAATTAAGACTCTCTTGAAGTTTACATACTTTTTTTTTTTGACATAGGTAGCACACACCATGTGTCTCACATAGGTTGGTGTGGGGTTGATCTCCGCTCACATGAGACTTTGACATCTACATGAGGCCGATATCAAATTGAAGACATCCGCTATAATAGATAATTAGTAAAATTCAAACATTAAATTTATAAGTAAATCATTTGCAAGTAAATCAGAGTAGCTAATACTTGGAACAATCATTCTTGTAATTCTTTGATGATTACCTAGATTAGTTTAAAGTAAAATGCGCATTTGCGTACATATGATATTGAATCTGGCGTGGAATTCGTACACATAATTATTAATTAAGAAGTTTTGAGAGCACTGGTGTGGTAATTATTAAGGAATTGTGTGGAGCGTTGAAATCCTGCTGCATGTTTGACATACCAAATGACAGACTCACACGTGAAGGACTAAGTTTTGCATATCCGCCAATCGAGAGTGGCCTTGGCACGCCTGTATCGAGCTTAGCCAATGGTCATTAAACAAGGGACCCCTCTGCCCACGTTTGTCAGTGAGATTTTCTCTACAAAAAGAAAACACTCTTGCCCAGGTTTGTTTGTTCCACCTTTTCAATTTCAGAAATTTTCCATATAAAATGTCATAATCGAATCATTCAAAATTATGCACAAAATCAATCAAATCGGAGATTATTGAGAATCTTAATTATTACAAATGTCATTAATTTGTTTGATAAATATGAATAATTAAATGATTTTCAAATTTATTGGTTCTTGTTTTGTGCAGATATTTTCAAATAATAATTTGAAGAACTAATGATTTTAATTATGACGTATAAGTGTCGAAAGCTTCATAAAATATTAAAATGGTGGAATAAGAAAATTATCTCGGGCATTAACGAATAAAGACGGGACAACCTGGGCTATAGCCAGGACAAGTTTTTTCCCTTCTTATGTATTAGTAAATTCTGATTACAAAAAAGTTAGCATAACTAGTCATGTTGGTCATCTAACTGGCCTAAGTTTGATATTGAGCACTAGTTTTTCATATTTGTTGTTTTTACCTTGTTTTCTCTGTTACATCAGGACCTGGTTTTTCATTTTTGCGGCTTTTAAGTTGTTTTCTGTCTACCTTGGACTTAGTTTTTCATTTTTACCTAGTTTTCTCTTTTCCTTTGGACTTAAAATGATGTATATAAAGGTAAGTTTAACCCATTCAATTTTAGTTTGCTTTGTACAAATAATTCAACGGTTCTTATTTTTGGGTTGGCTGTGTTAGGTTTTCCTTTTTGTGGGATTGAAAATGTTAGTTATTCGGGCAGTAATGTCTTTGATGATACTTAGGGAATTCAAGTTATATTATTTTATGCGTTAGTCCCTCTAGATCGTTTCGACAGATATCGAATATGATCACTTGAGGTATTTACCCATGTTTGTCATTAAGATTTTGCAGTCTAGCTTGATTTTGCTTTGTATCTTTGTTTAATCAATGAAATTTCGTATCTTTTCAAAAATTTATCCAAGTAATTTTTAGAGTTAATTTTTATTTTATTTTAATTAGATTCTCACATGTATCTAATTTTAATTAGATTCTCACATGTAGATAATTTTAATTTGACAAAGATATTGGTGGTCCTACACAATAAATTAGAGTCATTGACTAGGTACAAATTCGCAATTGACCGAATAAGAAAACATTACCTAAATTGTTTTCCTATCAATTACATTTAAGATATTCGAATTTGAAAATCAAAATAGTCATCATACATTTCATATATATTTATTTTTTATATATTTTTCTTGATCTCTTACATTAAGAAGGAAGAATGATTCTAAAAAAAACAGGAAGAATTATTGGTAGAAAATGAATTTTGTATTAAGTTTTTATATTAATTAATGCGATGTGACCAATTTTTTTTATAGATAAAAGTGAGTCTAAATTAAAATTCAATACCTCTTACACTATTCATTATTATTCTATAGTGTTAATGACAAATTTAATATAGTTTTTTTTCCTTATATAAGAATATTAAATACGAAAATGATAGGTATTAAAATATCAATCTTGTTATTTAATATGTAAATCGTTTCTAAAAATGTGTTTTGGGTGGGTGAAGATCGCCTTAGTTATTGGTAATGGTTTAGGTTTGGTGAGTGTGTATCCAGCACAAGTTCCCATTGGCTAAAGGCCATGTGAATTTGATTTGTTAGACCAATAAGATTCGATGCTGCTGTAATCCTGATGGGTCCCTAGGATTAAGGAGCCCCAAATCGAAGATTAGGTTAAGTTAATGATATCAACTTGGAGACTGGCCAGGTGTCAATCATCAACAAATGATAGAGGTTCATAGACCAAGAGAAAAAAAAGGAATCCCATTCTCACCTCTTTTTTGACTCTGAGTTTTCGGCAGCCATATGGAGGACGGTCCTGCTCAAGTGCGGGATACCTTGGTTTTCGCTGCCGTGGTCGGCGCTCCTTCCTCATCTAGCGGTGAGGTGGAAAGGCTCTTCGTTCATGAATACTTCTTTTAAACTTGCTCTGGCAGCGTCTGTTCATAGTATTTGGAGCGAAAGAAACAATCGTATTTTTGGTTCCTCAAGGAGTATCACTTTGATTATTTTTAAGCGTATTGTTAATTTGATTAGGAACCGTTTATGTATGGTTAATTTCAAGGATTCTAATTCGAACGCTATGGCGGCTTCGTTTCGTTTTGGAATGTTCCTTTATTGTAATCTCCCAGCGTGGGGTTGTTTATGTATGGTGTATTAGCCTCTGTGTTTCCTGGTTCCCTGGGCTCCCTCTTTGGTATTAATTCTTAATTATCCAAAAAAAAACGGGCTGCTTTAACGAGTCATCATCTCACCATTCAATCAAGCTAATTAATATTTATTAACTTTTTATCAGTTTGTGAAGAATTGTGATGGAAACAGTAACATAAATTAATCAGAGAAGCACATGAACTTTTATCTTTCAATTGTCTCCGACCAATGAAAGTAAAGATATGGCTCTTTTTTGGAGGAGGACTGAGGACTGAGTAAAGATATGGCTCTTTTTTGGAGGAGGACTGAGGACTGAGAACTGAGAACTGAGGAGAGTGGAGTGATGTCCCTTTTGATGATGCTCTCAAGTCTCAACCCCACTTGCATTTCCTGGAATTTGACAACCAATTTATTCTTTCAGATTTTCAATTTTAAATTTAATCAATTTAAAGATTAAATTCAACCGTTGAAATAAAATCTTAAAATGCCAAGTAGAGTAATTTGAAGGACGTTTATCGCACATATTCTACTTTGGTACGTTCTTATCATGTTTGACCTTTGGATTTTAATTTATCAAGAATATAATTTGACTGAATAATTTTCTTTTGGTTAAATGAAAAATATATTAAGGGGGCGAAACCAACCAACAAAGAGCAGGAAGCTCAGAAACCTAAAAAAAGCAGGAAAACAGCCAGCAAGTGGCAAGGGAGGGAGGAATTACAGATCAAAGTTCCACAACCCAGCAGCTAGAGCATTGGCCCTACAAGGCTTAAATATAATAGAGCACAATTTGCTACGAATCAAAGCACCAATAGAATTAAAAACCACAAGAGGAGATCACCTAGAGTTACTAAACAAACGATTATTTCGTTCATAATTTGGCTGAATAATTGATGTAAAAGGTTGACACCTATAATGAAAAGTCTAATAGAAAATCCTTTATATAGGGATAGAAAACTTAATAATAATCTAACTCCCCTAAGTAATTGGAAACCTTATTGGTAAAGATAACAAGTAAATCAAGTAACCAAATTTAGTAGACAAATCAAACTAGGATTTCAAGTCAATTTAGGATTCGATTTCTAAAACTCCCCCCAAGTTGGAGAGTGAACATTGTGAAGTCCCAACTTGCTGATTAAGCTTCTTGTCTTACTGTCTTCTTCGTTGCTTCATTGTTTCTAACTAAAACAAAACGTTCTAACACCCCTCGTCAAACTCATGATGTTGCATCGTGAGTTTACCAAGAAGCAAAAACTTTCTAACACCCCCTTCAAACTCATGATATTGTTGTTGTGTTAAAGCTGTTGTTTGAAGTTGTTGTTTGAAGCTGCTGTTTGAAGGTGCGGTTGTTGTTGCCGCTGTTTGAAGGTGGGGTTTCTATTGCCGCTATCTGAATGTGCGGTTGCTATTGCTGCTGTTTGAAGGTGCAGTTGTTATTGCCGCCCTTTGAGGGTGCGGTTACTATTGCCGTTGTTTGAAGATGCAGTTGCTATTGCCGCTGTTTGAATACTTTGAATGGAATAGAATTTGATGGGTGCTATGCCGTCGGTACTTGAAGCTGTTGTTGCTAGTGCCGCTGTTTGAAGTTGCGGTTGCTATTACCACTGTTTGAATACTTTGAATGGAATAGAATTTAATGGGTGTTCGGAAAAGTGTCTTGGATAGGAGGCAATTAGATTATATATAGATATTGAAATATTTATTGAAATTGAAGATAAAAATTGAAAATTGAAATTGAAGTTGAAATCCAAATTGGAATTGAAATTGAAATTGAAGAAATTCAAAATTCAAAATAGACAAATTTAGACTGAAGAGAATTGAACAAAAAGTAGAGATTAGAGTTTAAAAGATAAAGAGACAAAATACGTGAGATAATTTTAGTCATAAATCAAGTACGTGTCCTATGGGATCGAGTATGTATCCGGTGGGATCAATTATGTGTCCCGTGTGATCAATTATGTGTCCCGTGGGATTGAGTATATGTCCCATGGGACCGAGTATGTGTCTAATGGGATCAATTAGGTGTCACGTGGGTGCACGGAGGATTTAGGCTCCGCACACCCACAAGGGAGGAAGCGCAACGAATTTGTGTTTCAGGAGCGTAATTGCTCTGATATCATTTCAAGAATATAATTTGGCTGAATAATTGATATAAAAGGTTGACAAGGTTATAATGGAAAGTTTAATAGAAAACCTTTTATATAGGGATAGAAAACCTAATAATAATCTAATTCCCACAAGTAATTAGAAACTTTATTGGTAAAGATAACAAGTAAATCAAGTAACAAAATCTAGTAGACAAATCAAACTAGGATTTCAAGTCAATTTAGGATTCGATTTCTACGATAATCTAGCTATTTGTGAAGAGAAACACTTAGAGTCTGTTTGGATAGTTATGGATTTGGGCCTCCAAATCCAAATTTATCTGTTTTGATAATTATTTGTTGTGAGGATTTGGGGCCCAAATCCTCTATGGATTTCATAAGATCAAATTTTAAAATTTCAATTATACTTTGAAACTAGTCATTTGATAAACCCACATATTCTCTTTCCCCTCCTTATTTTAAGAAAAAATACATTTTTTTTCCATCCTTTTTTTTTCCATTTTTTTTCTTCCTTTTTTCCATGCTCTATTTTTTATTATTTTTTCATTTTTTTTTCTAGAATCTCTTGGCCAAAAAACATCTTAATTTTCATTTTTTTCATCTTTTTTTTCCATCCTCCTATTTTTTTTTCTCTTATTTTCATCATTTTCTTTCATCATTTTTTTTTGGATAAACTACATAAAAGTACCCAAACTATAGGGGTAATTTCAAATTCGTACCCCAACTATGAAAATTGAATTCTAGGTACCCAAACTATCAAAACACGACATTTAGGTACCCACTGTTAGCAATATATTAAAAAAATATGTTAAGTGTCCAAGTGGCATTTGTGGGGCCTTTTTTTATGCTGACATGGACGCCATGTAGACAAAAAAATAAAATAAAATTTGAATATTATTAAAGTAATTAATAAAATCTTAAAATAATTAATTAAATAATCAAAATCAAATCCCTCATAGAACCGAGAACGATGACCCCTCATTCGTCTTCTTCGTCCTCTCCAACTCCACCTCACCCCCAATTTCCGATGGCTTCAATTCAATCATTCTGATAGACCACCACCCACTCCGCCACCGACACACCCACTGCCGCCCCTATATTTTCAATTCAATTTCAACCCACCAGTTCCATTTGAGGCAATTTGAACGTACTTACACATATGGGCAAGCAAACCCAGGTCCAAACCCAACCTCAAACTCTGACTCCGACCCAGACCCAACCGTCACACCATGACTCCATTGAGGCCGCCAAGTCAAGGACCCCACAGCAACGCGCCGTTTCTGCCCCCAAAGTCGCGGAGCGACCGTTGTTGTGCAAAGGCGAGCTTGAAATGGCGAAACACCATCTCCGAGCATCTCGTCGCAGAGGTCGGATCTAACGGTGACAGCGTAGTCGACGTCATTGATGATCTTGGTGCGGGGAAGGAATGGGCAGATCTGAAGAAGCAGTACATGGATTTCATGAAACCTGATGGAGCAGCCGCCTCCGAGTCGTCGCCAACCCAACATTCTTTACGACCCGATCTTCGCGGGAACCCGAGTCCGTCTCGTCGTGGTACCAGCCTATTGATTTTTGAGCTTCCAGTAGAGAGGTCGATCGACGTAGAGAGAGAGAGCGAGACCGAGTCAAAAAACCCAACTCGGAGATTATACCAAGCGTAATCGGAGACCCTTTGTTGGGTTTGACGGCTGGTAGTGATGATGATGAAATCGATGATGGTTGCTGGATATTACGATGAAATCAATGATGGTTCCTATGCTGATGCGATGAAGGTGATGAAGACAATGAAGGCTCTTGTGTATAATTAATTTTTGTTTAATATTTTATTAATTTGTTTTTTATTTTCTTTTTTTTTTGTTTTTTTTTCATAAAAAGAATTTTTTATTAATTTTTTTTCTTCTATTTATTAAGGTTTTATTAAAAAATTTAATTTTGTTTTGTCTACATGACGTTCATATCAGCATAAAAAAATGCCCCACAAATACCACTTGGGCACTTAACATATTTTTTTAACAGATTGCTAACGGTGGGTACCTAAATGTTGTGTTTTGATAGTTTGGGTACCTAGAATTCAATTTTCTTAAGTAGGGTATGAATTTGAAATGACCCCTATAGCTTGGGTACTTTTATGTAGTTTATCCATTTTTTTTCATATTTATTTTTTTCATCCTTCAATTTAAAAAAAAAAAAAATTTCATCATTTTTTTATCCTTCTTTGTTCCCCTTCTCTCTTCCCCTATGTTAGCTCATATTTCTCTCCTCTCCACTTTTGTCGCACATTTCTCTCCTCCTTTTCCTCCTCTACCACCCCTATTTTCTCCTCCTCCTCCTCTACCACCCATATTTCTCTTTCCTCCTCCTCTGCTCGCCCCTTCTCTCTCCATAAATCTTTATGTAGTTTATAAACCTTCACGTGATGTTCACAAGCCACTACTTTCTTCAAATTTTTTGATCTTATTGTTCTAACGGACTAATAATTGAATTAGCACATGATTTTGGTGGCCTTTAATTGAATAATAATTGAATTAACAAAAGATTTTGGTGCCCCTTAATTACCCAAGAATCGTCCAAAAGCTTGCTTATGAAGATTGATAACTTGCAATGCCAATTTTTTAAGAGTCGCTAACAATTTCAACACTGACCCACTGGTACTAAAATTGATGTAACACACCCTAGAAATCTCAAAATCATAGGCCATAAAATTCTCCATAAACTAGAATTACAGAGCTTTCCAAACAAATATGGCTAATTGTCTGGTTCTTTTTGAGAATGTACAGTTCAATCCGTAAAGTTGACACATTTGCATTAATAGTTTTATTGACAACACTGAGCTACTAGTACTAAAACTAGTAAAACTCCTTCTAGAAACTCGAAATTATGAGCCATAAAAATCTAATAACCTTTAGGGGCAATTTCTCACAAAAAATTGCTCTCAACACGTTAAAACGACAAATTCTACTTAAAAAACTAGTGCAAAACATATGAATAAGGTATGGAAAGTAAACGTAAATATTATCAGGCTTCAGCTTCAATTTAAATTATTATTTTCAGTTAATTTAATATTAAAAAAATTTAAATTTTTTTTATTTACGTGGTTAAGTATGTATTAATGGTTATGATTATTAATAATATTCATTTAGCTAAATAAATAATGAGTAATTTTGACATTATTATTTTCAATTTTGCAATGAAATTACTTACTTGAAATCCTCAATTCAAATCCTTACAAATAAAAAGTTTGCCAAATAATTGATTTAAAATGAAAAAATTTCAAATCTACAAACAAATATTTATGTTGCAAAACAAGAGAATTTCAAATGAAGGGATTTGAAATCACTTCATTTGAAATCCAAATCCAAATCCAAATCTTTGTTCCCTAACGGGCCCTTATGTTTATGGGGAACATATATCAAGTAATGTTTTTGTTGTTGGTAAAAATATTGGTAATTGCTATATTTACAGAAATATGAAGAAAATAAAAACTTGATATTCTAAATGAATTACAAAATAAAAACAAAGTAAGAGACACTTTATAGGTGATCGAGTCTAGAACTTGGTGAACGTCTCCTAAGATACAACGATCGACTACTTGCGGAAGCATCACTTCAATCCCCAAGAGTAGCGAACTCAAACTGTGTTTAAAACTATCTTTTGAAATATTCTAAAATTATATGCTTTCTAGAATTAATATTCAATCTTCACAAATGTATTGAATAATTGAATGTCTATTTGTAAATGTTTATACATCTATTTATAAAAAATACTTCTTTTCATAAGAGATGCATCTCTTAAAACACAATGTTAATAACCCAAAGGATGTGACTACAAATTAAGGCACATCTCCGTTGGTCACTTCAAGAAACGTTGTGACCCATGCATGTAACCGCTGGGTTACAATGCATGGACTTCCGTCAGGTTTTGTCGTGGGTTGGTACCTTTCGGCATGTACCTTTTAACCACCACTGGGCTGCACCTTTCCAAATGAAAGGTTATGACCATAATAGTATAATACAATCCATAGTCCAACGGACTGAATTTAATTACATATAATTATATATATATAAATATATATTCTGTAATTTCTGATTAAATATTAATTTTATTCAAATTAATATTTATCCAGAAATTCATGAATCAGCTCATAGGGACAAACCCTAATTCCAAAGATCATGTTTTAAACCAAATAACTATAACGGTCCAACGAAAATTTCTTTTTAATTTTCATTCACATTATTATAAATTAACTATTTAATTTTTTAACATTTATTTTACATGTTATAATATAGATGAATAACATAATTAATAAGTTTCACCTTTATAATATAGTGATAAAGAATAAATATACATATTCTAATATGAAATATTGAAATACGACCCGGTGGCGTTATGGAGACACTAAAGAATTACTTATTTGTTAAATTACTGTCTCTATACTTCTTTATCCATGATCCACAATTTTATTCTAAATTATGGGATAAAAATCCAAATAGTTAATTGTGAAGAAAGTCGAGGTTACCCTTTGATAGCAATTGGTAATGAAAGAAAGAAGAATCAAATCTTATTGTAAGTTTTCGTAACGTTTCAGAACTTTCTAACGTGAGACATTTTTTTTTTTACATCCTCACAAATTGGAGTAGTAAAGACATTTTTTTTTTTACATCCTCACAAATTGGAGTAGTAAAGACATTAAATAGAGTAAAAAATCTAAATGACATGTGCAATATTATTATTTGGTGAGAACATGCAGTGAGTAACTTGTGAAAATATTAACTAGCTACTAACTGCTTTCTGTGGCAATGTTTGGATGAGTAACTTCAAAATGCAAAGGAATTTAAGTTATATTAATGAGAAATGCACTATAGTTCAATCCTATAAATTAATAGCCTTATGATAAAGGAATTCTATTATTTAGTGATATATTAATTAATTGATAAATTAATAGTTTATTAATTAATAATTAATTAATTTATCAACTAATTATTTCGACTTAGACAATAGGTGTTAAGGCAAATACAATTGCAAATTGCTTTGGACATTGTAAAATTCGGTATGCAGATAACATGGCTTCAGAGAATTTGGATGAACCGTTAGATGGTGAAGGCATTCAATAACTGCTATAATCGACAAGTTGAATTATCGTAATGGAATGGATGTCGATGACCTCTTAAACTATCTTGCAGTAAACAACATAGCTTCAGAGAGGTTAACTGACGAATAGATAATTGAGAGCATCATGGGAAATTATCAAGATGATGAAGTTGAAGATGATAGTTCTACTATCTAACCCGTTTTGCGAAGATAGATTTCAAAGCGATAATAACATTGAATAATTTTTGCTACAATATGAAAAAATTACGCCAGAACTTCTTACCATGTTAACAAAAAGTTAGAGATGAGGTCCAAAGTGCCATCAATTTCAAGAAGAAACAAACAATTGTTAAATCTTATTTTAGAAATGCCTAATAGTCGAATCATAAACACTATGTATTAAGAAATTATTAATTTATATATAACTTGTGACTTATGCGAATTTTTATAATGCATTATCTTATAAATTTAACGAATTATTAATTTAGCACGTATCCCCAAATTGGGACTGGCTAAAAATATTATTGAACCGAAGCTATTAATTTGTTAGGTATTAAATTATTGAGATTCTACTGTACATATATTAAATAGAGAAATTCTCAAACAACTACATGAGGTTAACCAGTCATCAATAGAACCCCGGACTTAGTGATCTTGTAGTAACTGAATAAAAAAGAAGAGATAAATCACTTACCAAAGAATCCTATCAAGTAATTACTTAAATCCTTCAAAGCGCATTACATCTAGTCGTTCATCCCTCTCTATACGTAATTTTATTTTAATAGCAAATTTGTACTAATTAAGCCTAGATAGATCCTTCATCTTTTGAAGTTTTTCCCAAACACATTCTGATCGTGGGTATTTTTCTTTTCTTTTGTTATGTTTATTTATTTATTTGTAAGAAATGATTAGAGTTAAGTCTGTGCTAAAGCCCAGTTTACTTTGCATCGAATATTTGGGCCTATTGCTATGCCTCAAGTTGGTCTTAGTGGCAAATATCTGTTTCTTAAATTTGTTTTGGACATTTGCATTTATACTGAAAAGAGATTCCAGTATATGAGGGGCTAATAATTACTTTGTACATGGGAGAATGGCATGTTCAATTTTTTTATTTTCAAATTATGTTTGGATAAGGAACTTCAAAATATTAAAAATTTAAGTTATCTTATCAAGAAATGTAATGTAAATATACATATATATAAATATATTTTTTGCCACGAATGTAATATAAATAGTTAAATAGAGGAAACTATAATAACTACTTGAGCAATTACCAAAGGAGCACATATATGCACCATATGAGAGCCTAACCAAACTACTAAAACAAAGATTCCAAGTAACGCCTATCAACTAGTTTTTTTACAAATCCCTCTAGGTGCATTGCACTTAGTCAAATGATCTTATATAATGTTTTATTGGGCATTTCTAATTAAGGAAAATTTGTTGAAATGTCACATGAACTGTTACACTAATTTCAATGTCACTTCATAAAAAATTTAAGTGAAATGTCACCTTAATTTTTTCATGAATTGTCACGTGAACCTAACCGCCGATGTTAAGTTTTACATCCATTTCAATGATAATTTGGATTTTTTGACAACAAAAAAGAAGAAGAAAAGGCACAAAACCAAAAAAATTCCGTGCTTATGTGCCATATTTTATGACTTTGGGAAATGAATGGACTCCATTTTCAAAACAAAATCAATTTATTTTTACAATATTTTTGACAAAAAAGTACAAAATGGCCTTGAAACGAATCATGTACAACTCGGATTTGACTATGTGGATGGAAAAAGTTGACACCGTTAGAATCGGGTTACAATTCATTAATTTTGAAAAGTTAACGTGGCATCTCACTTAAACCTTTTTATGATGTGACAAATTGAAACTGGTGTAAGAGCTCATGTGACATTCGGCAAATACCCCTCTAATTCATTTAGTTTAAATCCATGAGTACTTAGTTCCTCATCCATACGTAATCGTTTCTAACTAATAATGATAAAAGTTTTAACACATAAATTAGTTGTAATATCGTATTACTCTATAATTTCTCAGTTGGTTGATCGAGCTTGTGCATGGTAGAATATATTGCAAGTTGAATTATACATCATGATAAAAAAAATTAAAAAAAGTCTCTTGGGGTATGTTTGGATGGAGAACTTTAAAGTACGCATCAAGAGATTTATTCTGTATTATTAAAAAATGCATTACACATATTGAATAAGTGATTGTAATTGATTGGTTGAGTAACTAGCAAGAAAACACATGCATATGAGTATAACAAAACCACTAAATATAATGGATTTCCAAAATAACATCTATAACGTTTTACTTACAAATATATCTAAATGCATTAAATGCAATCCCTTGGTAATTTTAAATTCACATTTCTAACTAATTTTAACATAAATTCTTTAACATTTTAAAATTTCTCATCCAAACACAACATTAAAGTTTTGAGATTTTAAATTTCCAGTTTGTACCAATAAAGCAAACCCTAGATAAAACATTGGGTAGCATTTTGGGCATTGTGGTTGGAGGTCGCAAATGGAACTGGTCAAAGCCTCAAAGGTCTAGCTAGCATGATAAAGTCATTATGATGTTGACTCAGATCCATCACGGGGTCTCAGTCAAGTGTCAACATGATTTAAACTGTTCATGAACATCTAGGGTAAGTCTATTTTTTCATATGTAGCAACAATTAGGATAAGTAAAAAAGAAGTGGAGAACTACAAATTAAATCTCCCAATCCGGATCCCTACTAATTCAATATGAGACTGGGAAAGGAAAGGTCAGGCTAGCAGCAAAAGGGTTTACTCTAAAGTATGAGAAGATAACAAGGAAGCATTTGACATGATAGACAATAAGAGTCTCTTCGTATCTTGTTCTTTATTGATAACAATATTCACGCTTGACAACGACTCTATAAGCAAATTTAATTTTGTTATCAAATTCAAATTCAGATTCTTTTAAGAAAACAAACCCCTCAATGACTCGAGAATTCCTGACTATTTGGCCTTAGGAGAAATTAGGTTCATACATTGTTACAACACCATTAATTAAGCCCTTTGTTTTTATCATCGCCATTTGTAAGTCTCTCTTGGGATTACTTTTCAACATGTTACTTTCGTCCTGGATATTGTGTAACTTAATGCAAAAAAAATTCAGCATTTTCTAATCAAATATGACTTGGATTCCCAGGATTTTCTACAAGGGCAAGCAGATTTTCAGAAAGAAGCAGCTCGGTTTCTTCGCTGGACTAGGACACAGAATCCAACTAATTAATTTTTTCATACACTGGCAATTGTTAATCCTTCTCATTTAAGCACTTCTGAAGACCACTGTTGGTGGAAGTTGCCATGATGGCAAAGGTCATATATGGTGATTACATTAATGAATCTAAGTTGATATGCCACACAATATTAATCAGATAGTAAAACTGTCAAAAAATTCAGGTAATGCCAATAAACTTGTATCATTATAAAACCCGAAGGGCTAATCAATAAATTACTTGAGAGATACAAGACTACAAGTCATCAGTTGATCTCATGGACCATGAGTTAGGTCCTCAAACAACTGGATTGCTACTGGAAAAAAGTAAAGAGTTAGTAAAGAGTAAGATCTTTACAGCTTTGGGGTGTCTCCCTGGGAATTGCTACTGGAAAAAAGTTAGTGGAGCGTATGGGAAAGGACTCAGAAATGGGACTGATTGAATGGGTCTGGGACCTGTATGGAAAGGAAGGCATCTTTTGGCAGTGGACGAGAGGCTGCACTTGGAGTACGATGAGAAACAACTAGAATGTTTGATGATTGTAGGACTATAGTGTTCCTACCCAGATCAAAATCTAAGGCCCTCCATTGATAGGTTAGACAGATTAGATGGGAAAGATATAGGCTTTAGGTAGCTGGAATTTCTCTTTGATTGAAAAAGAAAGGCTGATTACAATATCACTTTTGGCTGCAGTATTTTTTCTTCATTGTTCCTGTTACATATGCCCTTCTATTTATACTAGAAATGGAACTTCCTAGAAACATGAAATTAATGCCAACAACCAACTGATATAGTAATTCTAATTAAAAGAGTGGAGAAGCGCATCTGTGGGTGGGAGCATCGTGCTCTTTCTTTTGCTGGTCGGCTGCTCCTTATTCAGGTTGTTTTGAGTAGTGTGATTGTGTATTGGGCCTCTCACCTTTTCATCCCTAAGCCGTTTTGTAGTGACATTGAACGTATTTTCCGCCCGTTCCTTTGGTCTGGGCATGTTGCTTGCTCCTATCATGCCAAAGTGGCATGGAAGCAAGTGTGTCTGCCGAAGCATGAGTGAGGGCTAGGGATTCGGAGCCTTGCTCTTTGGAACGCTGTTTTAATGGCCAGATTCATTTGGTACTTGTTTGCCCCGGAAGGTAATAACCTGTGGGTGAGATGGGTCAAGGAGTACTATGTGGGTGATTGTAGTTTTTGGGAAGTAAAGGCTCCTAGCATTTGTTCTTCGAACTGGCGTTCTCTCTTGGCGACGCGTGGTAGTATTAAACCTTTCATTGAGGCAAAAATTGGCAATGGCGAAGATATCTTCATTTGGTTTGATTGTTGGAGTCATTTGGGTTATCTTCTTGATAGGTTTGGGAGCTCTATTGTGCAGGTTTCAGGTATTCATTTGAAAGCTCATTTACCTTCGGTGCTGGCCAATGGGAGGTGGACATGGCCCTTTGCGGGTGACACTGACCTCAGACTCATCCAACTGGCTAGCTCCTCTTGCCTGGCAAGCCCCTCCTCCTCCTCTGATGAGTTTGTTTGGAATGCTTCGGTGAATGGTCGGTATTCTGCTTCTTCTTTGTGGAATAAAATGAGATATATGGGTCCGCTCTGCTCTTGGTCCCATGTGGTGTGGTTTCGTGGTGCTATTCCTCGTTCTAGCTTTGTCCTCTGGCTTGCTATCCAATTCTAGCTCTCTACTTTGGATCGTATTGCTCTTTTCTCTAATCCTTCGTCCGTCATGTGTGTTCTGTGTGAGAGGGATGTTGAATCCCATGATCATTTGTTCTTCAAATGCCCTTATAGCGCTGAGATTTGGAGGAGATCATTGGGTATTGTTGATATTGCATGGTGTTCGTCTTCTTGGCCTGACCCTATTCTTGCAGCTCCTGCTCTTTGGAAGGGCAATTCGTTGGCTAAGGTTTCTAGAAGTTAGTTTTGGTTGTGTCAACCTACTTTGTGTGGCTCGAGAGGAATAATCGTTTGTTTGGAAATTCTAGGAAGCCTCCTGGTGTGGTTTTTGGCCTTATTCTCTCCAAGGTCCGTAGTAAACTTTGCACCCTTAAGTTCAAGCATTTTCCTTCTAATGCAAGGTCTGCTCGAAGGTGGAATGTATCCCATATGTAATCTTCTTCTTTCTTCTTTTCTAGTTTTTCCCCTAATGGCGTTTCTGGTGCTGCTGCTTGTTGGCTATTTTCTGTGGCCTTTGCTGTTTTTCCCTGCTGTAGGTTTGTTCCTGGCGTAGTTGCCAGTTTGTTCCGAGCCCTTGACTCCTTTGTTCTTGGGCTTGTTCCCTTCATACGTTTTTTGATTTAACAGAAAAAAATATTCTAATTAACCACTCGGACTTCTCTAGAAACTTAACAATTCTCAAGAATCTTAATTAATTTTCAAAATTAATTCTCAACACTCCCCCTTAATTTTGACAATCATGAGCTTCAATGGCTTCATTCTTGCTGGAGTGACTGCCTTGCTACAACATTCATCTTGTCACGAGCTTGAGCAAACTTTTCTGAGACAACTTATGTGAAAAGATCTGCAAGTTGCTCATTGGTGTTGATAAAATCCATATGAAACTTCCCTTCTTTGAACCATTTCACGGATGAAATGGTGATGAAGCTCAATGTGCTTTGTCCTACTGTGAAAAACTGGGTTTCTTGTCATTGCAATTGCAAACATGTTGTCACAGTATATGGTTGTTGGTGTCTTGATTTCTTGCTGCAAGTCTCCAAGAAAATATTTCATCGGTCCCAAGTCCATCATCTCATATTCTTGCATCATTGCTTCTTTGAATTTTTGGACCATTTCTATACATGTGCCGGTATAGATAAGGTCATCCACATATAGGCAAACCAACAAGTGATCTGTGCCTTCCTTCTTCACATATAAGGACGGCTCACTTGGGCTTCTTTGAAAACCATTTTGCTGAAAATATCTATCTTACTATTCCATGCCCGCGGTGCTTGTTTTAAGCCGTACGGAGCCTTTTGAAGCTAATAAACTTTTTCTTCTGCACCTTTCTAGCTTATAAACTTTTTCTTCTGCACCTTTCTTTTCGTATCCCAGTGGCTGTTCTACATACACTTCTTCGTCCAATTCTCCATTTAAAAAGGCTCATTTTATGTCAAGTTGGAAAATTGGGAGTTCCATTTGGGCAGCAATAGCGAAGACAATTCTAATAGTTTCCATGCGAACTACAGGAGCAAAGTCTCATTAAAATCAATCCCAGGCTGCTGCGAATAGCCTTAGGAAACTAGCCGTGCCTTGTGCTTTTGAATCAAGCCATCTTCATAAAACTTGGTCATGTAAATCCATTGAATCCAATCACATCTTTTCCTTGCTGTAAATCAACAAGCTTCCATGTCTGATTTTTCTCAATGACTACAATCTCTTCATCCATTGCTCTTTTCCATTTTTCATCTTTAATTGCTTCACTAAAATTTTTTGGTTCACAAGTAAAAAAAGCAAGATCGCAAATTTTCATAAACATCAGCCAATGAGTGTACCTTCCTTGGTGGTGAATCTGAATCATGATTATCTTCAACTGTAGGGCTTGAATTTTGAGACCTTGGGGGACTAGAAACTCCATCGTCAAGATTTGGTTAAAAAAAAAACTCCATCTCCTTTGTGCTTTGATGAGAACTTTTATCCCAACTCCATTTGGCCATTTCATCAAAGGCAACATCTCTTGAAACAACCAGCTTGTTTGTAGATGGATTGTAGAACCGAAACCCTTTGGATTCACCATTATATTCAATGAATATATATTTTCCCCCTTCTCATCAAACTTCTCTCTTTCTTGTGGTGGAATAAGTGCATAAGCAATGCAGCCAAAAACTTTTACAGAATTTACTTCCGGCTTCCGTTGGTGCCATGCTTCATATGGAGTCTTGAATGGAACAGCTTTGGTTGGAGAGCGATTCAGAATATATACAACCGTGCTTGCTGCCTCTGCCCAGAACTGATTTGGCAGTCCTTTTCCTTTCATCATGCTTCGTGCCATTTCTGCAATTGTACTATTTTTCCGCTCCGTGATTCCATTTTGTTGTGGTGTATGCCTTACCGTGAGCTGCCTTTTTATGCCTTCTTTTCTGCAGTAACTCATCTACTCATTGCTAATAAATTCTCCTCCACGATCTGTTCTTAAGGTCTTCAACTTCATGCCACTTTCTCTTTCAACGCTTGCCATGAACTGAAGAAAGACACAGAAAGCTTCTGATTTATGATCCAAGAAATATATCCATATCATTCTAGTGTAGTCATCAACAAACAACAGAAAATATCTTTTGTTATTAAACGAGGGAGTTTTTGTCGGCCCAAAGACGTCTTTGGAAATGGAAGCCTATGCATTTTTCCATAGATGCAGCCCTCACATATTTTTCGGCTTCCTTTCATCTTTGGTAGTCTAATCACCATGTTCTTTTGCTGTAACAGATGTACTCCTTTGTAACTCAAGTGTCCGTATCTCAAGTGCCATAAGTAGGACTCATCCGAACAATTAATCCTAAGAGCAAACTTGTCTACGGATGGGAACGCAAGAGGAAACAGTTTGCTGCTCACCATATCCACCTTCGCCACAGTTGACCCAATTTTTTTATCTATAATTTCATATGAGAAATCATCAAAAACAACTCTATATCCCTTTATGCAGTAATTGGCCAACACTTAATAAATTTTCAGTTAAACTTGGCACATAAAGAACATCAAAAATATGTTTGACGTTACCTTTCTTTGTGTAAATAGCAACCACACCTTGCCTTCAGCTTCCAAGTACTTGTCATCTCCAAGTTTTACAAGGGAGGTGTAGCTTTGATCAAGTTCCACGAAACAGCCTTTGTTTCATGCCATATGATTGTTACAGCCACTAGCCACATACCATATGTTTAGTGAGGTGGATTGAGCACTTAAGCAAGTGTAGAAGAGCTGTTCTTCATGGCTTTCCTCTGTAAACTTTGCTTCATATCTGTCTTTTTCATCTTGATACCAGCAGTCTCTTTGAGAATGGTTAGGGACTTGGCACCTTTTCCATCTGAAATTGCAATTTTTATTCTCATGGCCAGATCTGTCACAAATGGAACAGTGGATACTGGAACTGCTGTTTAGGTTTCCTCTGCCTCCATGTCTTTGTCCTCTACCTTGACCTCGTGAGAAGTTTTTCCTCCTCTTTGTCTTCCGAAATGGCCTCTTCTATGAGTTGAGCCTCTTCCTCTAACATGCTTCACTTTTAGACTTCTATTCTCTGTCACATTACGGCTGGACTGAAAGGCTTGTTTTAAGGGTGCACTTGTGAATCTGTTAAGTCTTTTTTCATGTGCCTGCAATGAGCCCATCAATTCATGAAAGCTCATTTGGGACAGATCTTTTGATTCTTCAATTGCAACAGCTATATGCTCATACATCATAGTTATGCTCCTTAGAATCTTCTCTACGATCCTCTTTTCTTGAATGTTATCGCCGAGACTCCTTATCTGGTTCACAATTTCAGCAACCCTTGAGAAATATTGCTGAATATTCTCACTATCCTTCATGGCCAAGTTGTCAAAATCTCTCCACAAGGATTGAAGTTTGATGGAGATTGCTTTATTTGACCCACCAAACTCTTGCTTCAAAATATCCCATGCTTCTTTTGATCTTGCAGCTCCCATGATTCTAGGAAAGATTGATCTGCTTACTCCTTGATGAATGCATTTTAGAGGCATTGCATCTTTCTTTTTGCTCTCCTTGTATTCCTTTTGTTTTGCATTTGACCAAGTTGCAAGAGCTGCAGCAGATTCTGGTTCATCGAAGCCATCTTCCACAAACTCCCACAACTCTGGAGAGATGAAGATGGTCCTCATTTGAACGCTCCAAAAATTTTGGTTGTAGTCAATAGATGAGGCCATGCCAAGAGAATGAATAAGCAGCAAGAATAGCTCTGATACCACTGATAGGTTAGACAGCAGAATTAGATGGGAATTTCACTTTGATTGAAAAAGAAAGGCTGATTACAATATCACTTTTGGCTGCAGTATTTGTTCTTCATAGTTCCTGTTACATATGCCCTTCTACTTATACTAGAATTGGAACTTCCTAGAAACATGAAATTAATGCCAACAACCAACTGATATCTAATTCTAATTAACCTCTTGGACTTTTCTAGAAAGTTAACAATTCTCTCGAACCTAATTTTCAAAATTAATTCTCAACATCCATAAGGCAAGCAAGCCATGTTCTCAACTTTGAGGCAGCATTGCCAAATCTTCCAACATAAATGCCTGTTCCAGTGTACGATGTACCTACACCACCATTCAACACCGGCGATCCATTAATAACGACAAGCATTCAAGACTGTCGTTGAACTCTGTGCACCATCTCAGTTTGTATACATGCCATGGTTGTTTGCCTCCATGAGAAAGTTAGAAATTACTCAAGTACTTTATTTCTCTTTACTAGTAATTAAGCTGTATATTGAAAAAATAATACAGCTCGAGGGAAAATGCGTGTTGTGGAAGTTTTATTTATATTTAATGCAAGCAAGCTAGTATCCAGCAGTAGTTTCGTTTTCTTTTCCCCCCATAAAAATAAAAATAAAAGTATTCTCTTAGATGATGCAGATACCTCTTTTCCCCTACATATTTCTTTCCTCTATTGCCTATGCACTCCTCGTATATATCAGGTCTGGTCCAAGAAAAATAAGCCCTGAGGTGAGACTGAGTTACTAAGTAAATTATCTTGACTTACTAAGTGTTGAGATCTTAATGTTATGGAGACACATTAAGCAGTTAATAAAATCTAATGCTAATCTTGCAGCACGGAATAATCATATAATGATTAAACACAAAGTACTAACTAAAAGTTCATTACTAACTCATTGATACAAGCATGAATCATACAGATATTTTTTTTGTCTGACAAACCATAGAATTTATTGATCAAATATGTATTGATACATTGAATCCTCAGCTAAAGTATGAAACAACCAAATAGGCACAACAAACTCCACCTATTGGGACCTCAATGTTGAGACACAAAAGAGGCTATCGAGTGCGCCACTCTATTACAGAATTTCACTGCAAACATAAACATCGCAGTCCTCAACTGTTGGGCCAAAGTTCTGAATATCAAACAAGTCCCTTCAAATCAGCCTACCAATTCTATATTAGTGGAGAGACAAAATAGCACTTCATTTAGTGGTACGAGCTAACCACTTCCAATATGTGATCAGTGATTAGAATAAAAATAGAATATCTTTGTATAAATTAAAAAGTGATCACTAATCACGTACACTACTCCCACTAAATGAAGGACAGTTTGGTCTCTGTCCCCCTTCCACCAAATTAGGAATCAATCAAACTATCTTTACATATAGTTTTGAGTCAACGTTGAAAAATCAAATAAGATAAGTTAAAACACACAAAAGAACCATAAAGTTGCACAAAATTTTATTACTGGACCTTTTAGATATACAAACTTACAAGAATTGGTTGGCTTGTGACCTCAAACTAGTAGGAAGTAAAACATTATTGATTAGACTGAGAAAAAAAATGAGGTTGTTTTATTACCAAATTGCAATTGTGACCTAAATTTCCTATTCTAAAAAAACTTTTGAATTTCTAGGAAATTGAACGAATTTCATGTGCAATTAACAAGACCAAAAAATAAGGGCAACTTTTAACGGAAATCCTAACAAAAGTTAAGCTCTTCCTATATCTTTACTGAATACACACATATATGAGTATAAGAACCAAAATGAATACTATGAACATTAAGAGACATAAATGAAACTACAGCCAAAATTTCGGGACCACTTTCGTAGTTTTCCAAAGATACTCTCACATATCAACTATATCACAACAATAGTGTGATCACAATCCCATGTTATTCAAGGGTTTTGTGATTAAAACAAATTCACATACCTACTACATTGAACCATTTTTTTTTTTTTTTCAGACTGATTCTTTGACATGTCATGACTGAAAGCACTTCTTCACAAAAAAACTGTGAACTTGATTAATTATTTGGCAAAAAAATTAGTTAATTAATTAAGTTGAACATGGAGGAAATAATATTCTCTTTGGGGGAATGATGGTTGGCTTAATGCAAGTTGAACAAGATGACATACTAACTAACTAATCACTAAGGTGATAAGAACCATAATTCTAAATTTTTTATCCATTTTCTTGCATTGACTTGACACTTACTTATTCAAACCTAGGGAAATTGTTTCTCTACATTTTCAGCGGTAAACTCCCTTTCAGTGCAACTAATCAATATAATAATTGTTCCCTCCATAAAACAATAATCAGTTTCCAAGCGGTTGGTCTTCAACATCTCTCCCTCTATCCCTTTGTCCCTGTCTCTGTTTCCTTCTTTCTGTGCCATTTCCCCAAGCCCTGGCCACCTCTTTCAAGAACCTACCATTTCTACCTATCATCCTCATTTTCTTTTTGTTTCTTCCTCATGCCTGTCCAATTAATTTCCAAATAAACCGCTTTGAATCGAGTGCAACCAACATACTCTATCAGGGAGATGCTGTGCCTTCAGTTGGAGCAGTTGAACTAATTAACAGACGTACTTATCTGTGCCGTGTTGGCATGATCACCTATGCTGAGAGAGTGCCAATCTGGGACTTCGATACTAGGAAGGTCACTGACTTCACAACCCATTTCTCATTCATCATTGACACAAAAGGTGAAAACCTTTACGGCCATGGGCTTGCATTTTTTCTTGCTCCAGTTGGAATTCAAATCCCACCAAATTCAGCTGGTGGCTTTCTAGACCTATTCAACACAACAACCAGTGACTTCTCAGGGAACCAGATTGTTCTAGTTGAGTTTGACTCCTTTCCAAACCCCGAATGGGATCCTCCATATGAGCATGTGGGGATTAACAGCAACTCAATTGCTTCTGCTGCGAACACCTCTTGGAATGCAAGCCAACACAGTGGTGACACCACTGATGTATGGATCGTCTATAATGCTACAACTCAAAATCTCAGTGTCCATTGGAGCTACCGAAATAGCTCCAATCCAAAAGAGATCACTAGCCTCTATTACCAGATTGATTTGATGAAAATTCTGCCCGAGTGGGCCACAATTGGATTTTAAGCAGCTACTGGTATGTATGTGGAGAGAACGACTTTAGTATCATTGGAATTCAAATCAACTTTGGAAATAAAAGAAACTAGCTAGGGAAAAGAATGCAAATAAGAAATGACTAGTAGTGGGATTAGCAGTTTCAGGCACTGTTTAGATAGCTGCAGTGTTGGTAGCATTAATTGTGGTATCGTGGAGGTGGAAGAAGAAGCAAAAGGATACACAAGAGAGAGAAAATTTGACATCAATCAACCAAGACCTCGAAAGAGGGGCAGGACCAAGAAGGTTCTCTTATAGCGACCTTGCCACAGCAACCAACAGTTTCTCCAATGAGAGGAAGTTGGGTGAAGGAGGGTTTGGTGCTGTCTACAAGGGTTACTTAACCGATTTAGACATAGCAGTCGCGGTGAAGAAAATTTCAAGTGAATCTAGGCAGGGGAAAAAAGAGTACATAACAGAGGTGAAGGTTATTAGCAGCTTGAGACACCGAAATCTGGTGCAACTCATAGGATGGTGCCATGACGGAGGTCAGTTAATTCTCGTCAATGAGTTCATGCCAAATGGTAGCCTTGATGTTCACCTCTTTGGGAAGAGATCTGCTCTTTCTTGGGCTGTGAGATATAAAATATCTCTGGGGTTGGCCTCTGCATTGTTGTATCTTCATGAAGGGTGGGAGCAATGTGTTGTGCACCGGGATGTTAAATCAAGCAATATCATGCTAGATTCTAGCTTTAATGTCAAGCTTGGTGACTTTGGGTTAGCTCGGCTCATGGACCACGAATTAGGCCCTCAAACAACGGGATTGGTTGGAACAATTGGTTACTTGGCTCCAGAGTATATAAGCACAGGTAGAGCTAGTAAAGAGTCAGATGTTTATAGCTTTGGTGTGGTCACCTTAGAAATTGCTACTGGAAAAAGGTCAATGGATTGTATGGGAAAGGATTTTGAAATAGGACTAATAGAGTAGGCTTGGGACCTTTATGCAAAAGGAAAGCTTCTGTCGGCAGTGGATGAGAGGCTGCATTTGGAGTATGACGACTAACAAGTAGAGTGTTAGATGATTGTAGGACTATGGTGTGCTCATCCTGATAAGAGTTTAAGGCCCTCGGTAAGGCAAGCAAATCAAGTTCTGAACTTTGAGGCTGCATTGCCAAATCTTCCAATGAAGATGCCTGTTCCAGTGTATGATGTACCAAAACCATCATTCAGCTCTGGTGATCCACTAATAACTACAAGCGCTCTAGAAGGTCATTGAACTCTATCCACAATCTCAGTTTTTAACTTTGTATATATGCCATAAGTCATTATCTGTTTTTTCAGTGAAACATGGTTGCCTTGGAAATTACTATTATGGTTATATCTTGTAACAATAAATAAAAGAAACTTTGTGGCGTGGAAGTTTTATTCGTATAATTGATACAAAATCATATATACCAATCAGATTACTTATTTCCCTAACTGTTCTGCCAGAAAATGCAGACACCACTTTTCCCCTATATGTTCCTTTTCCTTATGGTTATGCACTCCTACTATCAGGGTTAGTCCAATGAAAAACGAGGCCTGAGGTGAATGAGAAATCAAGCTACTTTTTTATGTCGGTATAAATTCATTTATATTTTCGTTAAAAATTCATTCTTTGTGCTTCCTTGGCATCAAAACTTACATATAGGGCCCGTTTGATAACCATTTTAAGTTTTTAATTTTAATTTTTTTTTATGTGGGCATAGAGGGGAACTACAAGGGAAAATAGAGGAATGAAGGTGGAGTAAGATGATGGGAAGGATGCAGAACAAATCTATTCGAAAGGGTACACAAAATGAAAACTAAAAACTGAAAATTATTTTAAGGTGCTTTTATTAGTTTCATGTTTTTGTTTCATAAATTCACCTCCACTTCTTAATCTTCCTTATCACTCTTCATCCCTCCTTTTTCTCATATACTTCATATTTCTAGATCGACAACCGAAAACTATAAATAAAACAGATAAAATGGGACCCTAAATTTTCATTTTCAATTTTATCTTAAAAATAAAACAGAAAATCCAAATGCAACTCACGTACAACTGAACACATTGCATATAAAAGTCGATATTGAAATAAAAATTGATTCAATCAAATACAACAGAACAAAGTCAATCGTCAAATGCAACAGCAAAACGAATGGAAGTCTTAATTTTGGGAAAGGAAGAATTCCCAATTTCATAGTCTAAATAAAAATTAATTATTTTTTTATATTCTTACCTCCCCTCCAAAGCCGCTGCATGCACAGGTTAGAGTTTTTGTGTTTTGATCCCATCGTCTCCGCGCTCCAGCAGCGGTGCACACGGTAGAGCTCAGATTTTGTTCTGTTTTGAGACTTGAATACGGTGAGATATGGAGGGAGGGAGGGAGGAAGGGGACGGGATGGGATCCGCTGTCCCTTTTTGGTGTCCCCCTCAATTTCCCATGTTTAATAATTAAGCAAATTACACTTTAATACTTTGTGGTTTATATCAAATTTCAGAGTTATACTTAACGTTTCAAATTTTGTATTTAAGTACCCTGTAGTTTATATCAAATTTTAGAGTTATACTTAACGTTTCAAATTTTGCATTTAAGTACCCTGAACTTTTTAAAACATTACAACTTGACTATATTATTAATTATTTCGTTAGGGTCATGATCACAATCATGTATTATGTTATGTTAATACATTTGATTTTTAATAAGAAATACATTTGATACATACTTGGTATTATGTTGTTAATACATATTTGATATAACATACATCGATCATGGTACTTAAATAATTAACAAATGTATTATGTTAATTATATATTTTAATAAGAAATAACAAATGTATGTATTTTTAATGTTTTATTTGAATTTATTATTATTATTTTTATCTACATGGCATAATAAAATTTAAAAGGTAGGTCTCACAAGTGAACACATAAATACTTAACGGATTATCTAACGAAATAATTAACAGTGGAGCCAAGTTGTAATGTTTTAAAAAGTTTAGGGTACTTAAATACAAAATTTGAAACGTTAGGTATAACTCTGAAATTTGGTATAAACTACAGGGTACTTAAATGCAAAATTTGAGACGTTAGGTATAACTCTGAAATTTGGTATAAACCACAAGGTACTAAAGTGTAATTTGCTCTTAATAATTTGTCACGTGTTTATTAACTTAACATAAAAATAACTCTGTTAAATGTTTTTCTTTTTTAAAAATAAGCTTGTTTTATTTATTAAAAAATTAAAAATAAAAAAAAAAGTCCAAAATATACAGAAGTTTCAAACCACCACCCAACTACACCATTACCTCCGCTGACAACCACCAGAATCACCATAACTACACCATCTCCTTCCAAAGCCATGACTTAGAAAGTTGGGGATGCCTGATGTCAAAAAACAAGATGCAACAGGGTTGTGCTTCAACACTTGTAGTGAGATAAAAAATCCCAGATCTGCTCGAAATTTTCCAAGAATCTCATATTATCCACATTGCTAATATGAAGGTTTTGTAATTAGGATCACCTGAACCTCATATACGAGACTAATGTTAATACTGAAGAGAAAGTTTAGGTTTCCGTTAGGGATTCAGATAAGTTTTTGCATTCAGTTTGAATAAGCCCTTAGTTTTTAGGGTACTTGTTTAGTGTTTCTTGA